>OY744612.1:52471653-52523508 GCA_963556255.1 Allolobophora icterica
TCATGAGTCTGTTTTGAAATCATTCCATGGTATATAACCGGAAGTCAAAATAATTGTCAAAAACAACAGTGAAGCCTCATTCACACCGTGTTAATACTACAGCAATAACTGTATGAGTAATTATTGGATAAATTTTAAAAATTCTTGCCGTTTGTTAAAATTAATGACTGTTCATATTGACAAAAGTCTTGGTCTTGGTCTTGGAAAACCAAGACCAAGACTTTGAACCTCAAGACCAAGACCAAGACCTTGAACCTCAAGACCAAGACCAAGACCTTTGGTGTCAAGACCAAGACCAAGACCAAGACTTTAGAAACGAACTCGAGTGCACTCGAGACCAAGACCTTGGTCTCGAGGACAACAAGACTGCATATGCAAGGATCTATGGTTCTGTAGCAGGGTACGTGTGTGTGTGTGTGTGTGTGTGCGTGCGTGCGTGCGTGCGTGCGTACGATCCTACCGAGGACTGGTACTTGTTGCACGTAGTGACGGCGTGAAAGGGACAGTTCTTCTCGTAGTCACGACAAACGAACTCGTGCAGTTCGTGCATTTTGAAGTTGTTGAGCTGGTAGTTACACTCAGTGACGAAGTAGATGAACGGATAGGACATGTAGTACTCGGCGATCGTATAGACTGAGGAGAAAAACAACAAAACATGCGTACAAACATACATACATGCATACACGCATACATATAGCATACATATAATACAAATACACACAAATATATATATATATGCATACACACAGAGACACACACATACATACATGTGATACACACATACATACATGTGACATACATACATACATACATACATGCAATGTCATGCATACATATACATACATACATACAAATGTGCATACAGAATTAAATACATACATAGGCTAACATAAGCATATAAGAACTTACATTTATACATATGATCACTCATAGACACTTACAAACGCATATATAAATACACATATAAACATAATATATATATATATATATATATATATATATATATATATATATATGACTATTAGGCCTATTAGCGGACTATATTAACGGAACATTATTAACCAATATTATGACCATTAGGCCTATTAGTGGACATTATTAACAGACAATATTAGCGAACATTGTTAACGAATTCTATGAATGACCATTATTACCGAGCATTATTAGCGAACATTATTAACGAACATTATTAACCAGCAGTAATAGCAACTATTCTAGTCGAACATTAATAATGAACATTAAATAGCGAACATGTACGTACCGATGACCGTGTGCATGTGATCCTCCGTTGTAGCTCCAGCGAGGTGTATGATGCATTTGTAATTATCCGTGTCAGACAATTGTGCGACGGTGATCTCCATTGATCCGTCACCGTGAAGGATCATATCGTTTCTGGCCGCTCCACGATCCAAGTGGTCGAGCCACGTGTAGTGGGCGTCCTTGTAGCGCGAGAACCAGCTCTTCCAGCAGGAGACTGTTACATTCTCACCCTGTCTGACCAGGTAGACTACAGAAAGCACATCGCCACTGATCAGATATGTTGCACTTCGATCTAATTCAGGTAATTATTATTATTATTATTATTATTATTATTATTATTATTATTAATTATTAATATTATTATTATTATTATTAATTATTATTATTATCATTATTCTTGATTGAGATGGGATAAAGCTGACCTCATCTCATACTATCATGCTACAAATGTTTATCTATCTGATATTAGTTACCTTAATATGTGCACGAACTGTGCAGTGGGTTGCACCTGTAAGTGTGGTAATGATATAGATGCATTCTATGACAAAATAGTTGAGGCTTTATGTAGTGCAGCAGATAAGCACTGCCCCATGACATCTGCTTCTTATTATAAACATTACTGGGATGATCAACTCACTGATCTCAAGCACAAGTCTATAGCAGCCCATGATATGTGGAAGGCGGTTGGTAGGCCCAGCCAAGGACCAATTTATGAAGCCAAAAGATGTGCAAAAGCTGAATACAAGCTTGCTATTAGAAGCAAACGGGCAGCAGAGGATAAGCACATCTCTAATGACTTGCATGATTATCTACTGGCAAAAGATACCACTGCATTCTGGAAAACATGGGAAAGCAAGTTTAAAAGTAAACGCAAAGTTTCTGTGGCAGTGGATGGTTTTACTGAACCCAGTAAAATTGCCAATGCCTTTGCCATCAATTTTAAAAATGCATGTTCACCCAATAATGAAAAATATAATGAAGAACTCAGAAGTAAATTTCTTTCTCGGTTCAGCCAGTACAATCCAGCTTTTGATTACAGCACAGTATCTGTAGAGGTGGTTGACCAGTGCATCCGCAAAATGAAGCGTGGTAAAGCCCCAGGTTTAGATCGGATAGAGGCAGAGCATCTAGTACATGCTCATCCTAGACTGTGTGTGCTCCTATCTCTTCTATTCAACCAGATGCTTAGGCATGGCAAGGTACCTACCAAGTTTGGCTTAGGCATCATTATACCTGTGGAAAAAGGGGCCACCCTAGACAATAGTAAGAGTGACAACTATCGAGGTATCACATTGAGCTCCAATCTGTCCAAGCTCTTTGAAATGTGTTTGCTGGAACTGTACGGTACCTACTTGCTGACTTCCGACCTGCAGTTTGGTTTCAAAAAGGGGTTGGGCTGTTCTCATGCATTGCTTGCTGTAAGATCAGTAGTTGATTACTTTTCTAATCATGGCTCTAATGTAAACCTGTGTGCATTAGACATGTCTAAAGCTTTTGATAAAGTCAATCACTATGCATTATTTAGCAAGTTAATGGATAGATCAGTCCCTCGTGAGTTTTTATGCATCCTCATAAGTTGGTATAGTATGAGTGCAGCATATGTGAGATGGGATAGCATGTTGTCTGATATGATCAGTCTAGGCTGTGGAGTCAGGCAGGGTGGTGTCCTCTCACCAATACTTTTTGCGGTATATGTGAATGATGTTATAGAAAAATTGAGCAAGTCCAACCATGGCTGCCGGATTGGGGAATTATTTCTGGGATGCATCATGTATGCTGACGACCTTATCTTGATGTCAGCTTCTCTATGTGACATACAAGCCATGGTCGACATTTGTGTGAAAGAACTAGAGAGCATTGACATGAAATTAAATGTAAGAAAATCTCAGGTAATGAGGATTGGCCCTTCCTATCGTGCCGCATGTAAAATGATTAGGCTAAACAGTGTTCAAATTAACTATGTAGAAAAACTTAAATACTTGGGGTGTTGTCTTGTTTCTGCCAAGTCATTTAAAGTTAGTTTGCATGAAATGAGAGTCAAATTCTACAAATCTTTCAACTCTTTATATAGTAAATGTTGTAAATTCACTGAGCCAGTTCTACTGCATCTTGTTAGTGCTTATTGTAAGCCATTCTTGCTTTACGGAATGGAAGCTATGAGCCTCAGTAACAGTGAACTGAACACACTAAATTACACCTACAGCACTGCCATCTGTAAGATCTTCAAGGTCGGCCACTGTAGTGTTGAGGACATACTGCACTTCACGCAGGAACCTAACATTAAGGACTGCTGGATGTTAAGAAGAACAAGACTCTTTCTTAGGGGGCCAATTACAGGGAATACTGTTGTAAACTTTGTGTGTGAACTTTTATGTACATAGTATAATTGCATTATTAAGGAAATGTGGACTGTGAAATATGTTTAATTAGCATAGTATGGGCAGGTCTACTGTCCAGTGAATGCTGTATCGATTGTTTTGTTTTGTTTTTCTTGTGCTACCATATTTGGTGAATAAAGATTGATATATTATTATTACTATTATTATTATTATTATTATTATTATTATTAATTATTATTATTATTATTATTATTATTATTATTATTATTATTATTATTAGGGCCTACTATTATCATTATTATTATTATTATTAATTATTATTATTATTATTTACGACCGACGTTTACTGTAACATTACATATATCATAATCGTCGTATAAGCGAAAGTCAACGATTAAACGAATTTGCGATTATTTATAGCATTGGAATAGGAGGTTTTAAGGGTGTTTAAAAAAGTGTACCCGGGTAATTATTTTATTTTTATTATTATAATTGTGGTTATTATTGTTATTGTTGTTAAGGTTATAATTATTAGAAATGCATTTTATTATTATTATTTTTTTATCGCCCGAGGTAGGCCTATCGCAAAGGTAGCAAGGATCCTTCAGGCTCTAAGAAACTATATCAGGTTAGAGGTTCTCGTCCCCCATGTGCTGATCAAAAGAGCCCCTTATTATTATTATTATTATTATTATTATTATTATTATTATTATTATTATTATTATTATTATTATTATTATTATTATTATTATTATTACTATTATCATTATTATTATTATTATTATTATTGTCGTCGTCGTCATCATCATCATCATCATCATCATCATCATCATCATCATCATCATCATCATCATAATAATCATCATCATCATCATCATCATCATCATCATCATCATCATCATCATCATCATCATCATCATCATCATCATCGCCGTCGTCGTCGTCATCATCATCATCATCATCATTATTATTATCGTCGTCGTCATCATCATCATTATCATCGTCGTCGTAGTCATCATCATCATCATTAAAACACTGACCTGCTTTCGCACTGGACGTTCCTTCCGAAGATCTCCACATGACGAGTCCTTGGACCAGGAAGATGAAGAAGAGCTGAGTCCATTTCCAGGACATCGGATACGCCCTATACAAGACAGTACGCCAGTCTTGTTGTCAAGACCTTGAACCTCAAGACCAAGACCAAGACCAAGACCTTGAACCTCAAGACCAAGACCGAGACCTTTGGTCTCAAGACCAAGACCAAGACTTTTAAAAACGAACTCGAGTGCACTCGAGACCAAGACCTTGGTCTCGAGGACAACAAGACTGCAGTACGCAACTCATTAACCCAAACCAGACGCCACATAGGCCTAGGCCTAATACTACTAACCATGCCCGTGCTTTGGTAGTGCCAGTCCAAAACCTTCGATAAAGGAGGAGGGCAACGGTAATCATTTTTGTTATGACACAGCGTCGTTAAACAGCAACTAACCGAATGCTGTGTGAAATCCACCACTGGAGTCAGAAAATGTGAGAAAATCGTTCGACACCTTTAAAACGCTCTGTAGCAACTCTATAATAATATGGTCTTCAACTGCGCTTCAATCATTCACTTTCTTTATTTGCATAAATTATTGACGACCAATTTGCTGTTTAACGACGCTGATATGCCTACCACAGAAAGGGCAGTAGTGTTAATCGGCTGTTAGCGATCACAATTATTATTTAACGAAATCTTATGGCACGAAGGGCCGTTGACGTAGATAGGAAAAAAATTTTAGTTTCACTTTAGCATTTCATAAGCATGGACTTACCAAGCAATGATTAGCATTGGATGTCGAGTTACACGACATCTTAAGGCAACATAGGCCGTTGACGCCGATCGTAATTGTTTCAATTAGTTCTTACCGTTCGTGCGGCATGTTACATCCTACTATACATGTTTCCGGCTAATCAACGATACAAGAGGAATGCGGAACTGCTTGTAGTTATAGGGCGATAACCATCCTTAAATGAGGTGTGTAATTACTTTGAACAGTTCTCACCGTTCCCGTCTATTTCAGAGGCTTCTGGGTTATTGGTGTTAAGAGACAAAATCAGTCGAAAGAAATTCTGTTATCCGAAAGATAGGCCTAACTAGGGCGTCGACGTACACAGGCACCTTAAATGGTGTGGCGCCTATTCTTACTTACTTACTTACTTTACTTATTCAAACGGGCAGCGGTGAAAATGAGCAGGGTTAAGGCCATAATGTCGCTCTGCGGCTCTGGGGTCGCGCCTATTCAAATGGGCAGTGGTGGTTATGGATCTTACCCGGTCAATTTACTGAGAAATGAGCAAGGTCCGGGCCATAGGGTCGCTATGTAAAATCGTGTACATTTACACTTCACCATAGCCATAGATGTTCCACCTCTCTGGAACAAACTTCCGCCAGCATTAGGCCTACGACAAATATCTGATCCATCCTACGAACTCATCAAAACTTCACCTCTTCTTCTTACTATCTCTCCACATGCCTTTCACGCCAAACTGAAAAATCTGCTCTTTCACAAATCCTATAGCCCGATTCCTCATCTTACCCTCACCTCCCTCGCCGCTTCAATTCTAAACACCATCAACACTAGACGTCTGAATGACTCTGCCTGCCTGACCACTTTGAATCTTCACCTGGAACCGAGTTCACCCACCACCCCGCCTATCGATTTTGCTTTGACTAAGCATCTGCGAATAAGCTGGTTCCCGCGACTATGCTTTTTTGGGCGCTGTAGACATTTCTAGATTAATTACGATTACGATAATGATCTTCTTCGTTTCAATTCAATGTCTTCCTATCAATATATTAAGCAAACTTCCTACAGATTGATTAGCGTCTGAACGCGGTTGACAAATTATATAGCGTCGTCGTAGATCGTTTCAAAGGTGTCTAATGAGATCACTGCATTATTCTACGTTTATATAATTATAATAATTATAATTATATTCTTTATTATTTCAAACCGACAGACGCAGTAAGATTACATTGAAACATGAAAGTACAATCAATATCTTAATTAAACACACGGTTTGACAGCCATGCAAGGCGCAGCCCTAGAGGGGGGTAACGGGAGTCGATCCGCGTACCTTATGCTCTCCTGGCCATGAGTGTTACCATTACTCTATCCCCTCCCCAATAGACATAGACATCTTATGGCTGCACGGTCGTTTCCGGGTAGTGCCAGTCCCATGTCGATGTAAATAAAGGAGGAGGGCAACATCAACGGCTCGGGCAGCCACAAGATGTCGCTAAAACTGTAAGCTACTACTCACGGCTGCCAGGATCGTTGCCGCAAGGAATCTATATCTAGAGGAATGATGACTCGTGAAAATGATTTTATATCTGGTTGCACACTTGTCACTTACCCACAGAATTCGCCCCTCGTAATATTTTCGCCTGATATTAAATATGATGTTTAAAGTCTCCAAATGAAATTTTTACTCTGCAGATGTAATTATTCGCCGAGTTCCCTTTATAGGTATAATTTACTGGATGCATCTGTTATTTAAACAGACGCGATATTTTCCTGACTGTCCGGTTATCGCCCAAAAGTAGTCACACGACGTAAAAAATTAGTTTTCATAGCTGTGTATCACGTACAGGTCTTGCGTCGATCTTATACCATACCTTTTGGTTAAATAAGCTTTCCATCACTAAACAAAATGGTATAGGTAGTCTATGTTTGACGACGCTGTGTCATAACAAAGACGATCAGCGTCTCCCTCCTTTATTCAGGGTTGGGACTGGCACCACCCGGAAACTCAGTGGTGGGAATTACTCTGGAGATTTAATTTCTTTGCTTTAACTACACCTGGTGTGCAGTGGTGGCATACAATGCCGTTGACGTTGATGGCAACACGTTAACTAGAGATTGTTTCGAAACGCAGTAATGCGTACTTGGCAGAATATGTGGCGTCGATTACCAGCGCTTTAAAGGTGTCTAATGAGATCACTGCATTCATGTCTTATGGCTGCAAAAGGCCGTTAAATGACGTCAATATTACATTAATTTATAGAGATTGATATTCTGGATAAAACATTCCGACGGAATAGCATACGCCACTGAAAAAGTTTCGGACTTTTCCTAATTTCATCTTCCAAAAAAGTTGATGACCTTTTTTAGTCCTTCGTCCGATTTTTTACCCGTTTCTACAGCAATTCCTCTCTCAAAAAAGTTGATGACCTTTTTTCTTTTTTTAGGAAATCATCTCTCTGGGGGGACCATGCATGTATCCACATGTATCCTGGGGGGATTTTCCTCCCTAAAGATCTCTACGTTGTAATATTGCTGACCTCTGGGGGGAAACATCAATCCTGGGGGACATCCCCCCCAAAAGAAGTCTAGATTAAACACTGGATACTGATGAGTTTTTTTTCTTGAAGTGGCGCTTTATAAATGACAGATTACAATTACAATAGTTACTGTTTAACGATGCTGGGTTGTAACGAAGATGATTAACATCATTTAATAGCGTAACCCGCTCCTCCTCCGCTATCCAGGTTTCAAACCTGCACCACCCTCGTTTAGCACAGTGTTGGAGTTATCCTTTCTGCGGGCATTTAGGCTAGTTTAGCATATGCTACTTTTAAAGTGTTTTCGTTCCCCACGCCCAGTCCATGGATAGGCAATATATCTATGATCTGGCCCAAGCGAACTTTGGTGCCATGAACATTAGAGATTATTACCACAGTATAAATAACTTATTTGTACTGTGTTATTACTCTGTACAGAGAACAATCGTAGGTCTATTCACAGTTAGGCCTAAATCACAGAATTTGTCCGGCAGTACCGTGGAAATAATAAAATTCTACCACAGGCTAAGTCGTAAGCCTGGGTGGAAGGGAAAATTGGGCGGTAAGGTGAAGACAGAGGCTCCGCCCCTCTGGAACGAACTCCCTCCAACATTAAGGCTATCAGTATTGCACTTTTGAAACATCTCCGCAGGTTTTCGAACCAAATTTAAAACAATCATCGGCTGAAAACAAACCTCCTAGGCCCCCTAGCTCTTCCTCTTTCCCCTTACCTCCCTGGCCGCTCCAATTCTAAACACCATCCACCATATATCCATCTGACCCTAGGATCTTGTCCTTGAACCGAATCTGACCCTACCTGATTTTGCTTTGACTGAGCGCCGTGAATAAGCTGCATTCGGCGCCTCGGCTTTCTTTTCGCGGTGTAGAATTCTGGATTTTGCGATACTACGAACTGTAAAACTAACCTCTGTAGCAGTAAAGTAATCGTAATCTTGAGATTTTTACAGCGCCCGAAATGCCAAGACGCGGGAGCAAGATTATTCACAGGCGCTCAGTCAAAACAAATCGATGGGGAATCAGTTCAGCCACTTCCAGGCCAAGATCCAAAGGGTCAGGCAGGTAGAACATATGATACCTTCGGTTGATACCTCGCAGTGCGACAGAAGTTACTAAATAATAATTTCCCACGCAAAGGTTGCTTCCGCTTCAGCCCCGATTCCCATTCGACCGGACTCGCTCTGGATTTGGCCTGCATGCTGTCTTGGCATAGCAATCACTGACGGATTCACAAGCAGTCCTACACTTGCGCTACAGATGCACTATTAGCCTACTATTACAGTATTACCGTACTATAACTGCTACGAAGAAAGGAAGGCACAAAGAAAGCTAGGAATTTAAGCAGGAAGGAACAAAGGAAGGAACTAAATAGCTTTAACTTTAAGTACAAGCAACTAAAACAAGAAGCGTACGTAGACCAACCTCACTCTTCTAACGGTTTATGCAAAATAATACGCAAGCCTCGAAAACGCGAAAGAATCGACTCAATTTTACTTATAAATCGACGCTTTTCATCAACTAAGAATTTCGACAAATTGCTAAATCGACGGAAATAAACTCCGACTGAAATAACGTCAACCGCAGAAAAATCCAATTCCATCAACTTAGATATGCTGACGTAACGCATAATCTAACAATGTTAACACGTGTGAGTCATGACGTCACCGCGTGCAGTTAGTCCACATCCATGTGGCTTACTGGCTTCACTCTCTAGTTACCGTGAAGCCACAAATTGTAATAATTACAATTAGAAATTTATACAGCGTCCCTAGAAACTAATACTGTTGCAAAGAACAGAAATTAACCAATAAGCAAAACAAATACACAGACAACTAGAACAGTAGCTAGTGGCGGGTAATACGTCATATTACCCTTCCAGCTACTCCGTACACGTCATGCATATAATTATTATTAAATTATATTCTTGTATATTATAAAATATTAACGCGGTGTCTGTGTTCATTTATAATAATATTCACAATGCCAGCTAATTAACATTAATTAATACTTGTAATGATCTTGTATGTTATTCAAAACAAATCACAATGTAAACGGAATGAAAGTCTGCCATTTGCAAAAATTGTCGACTAGTAGGCCTATACAAGATCCTGCACATTTGAAGCTTCAGAAAGTCAATTCCCCATAACAGCTGACCCTACCACGTGAAACAGTCTTCTAGGGCAGTTTGGGTCACATCAAATGTTATAAGTACAAGCAAGATGGCAGTTACAGGTGACGATTGCTTCTGACGCAATTAAAACACCACTCTAGTCTAAATCTTTTGAAAAACATTCCAACAGTCTTTCACCTCTCACTGCTCGCTGGGTAATTAACAGTAATTATTACAAGTGCAGATTTCATAACACTATGTAGGCTAATACTTAACGCATGTCTTGTAATGCGAGGCATGTTAGTTGGTACTTAGCTCATTGATCTTACTCACTATATGTATATACAATATCTTTCTCCTATCATTTTCCGACAATCGTAATATCGAGATTTCTACATCGCCCAAACAGCGAACTCATGTTCCTGATACTTGGGATCACTGGCATAAACTTGTCCAAAATATTGGGGGGCATTTGGTTGTTCATTCTACACTTGTTGCATTGAGTGTACAGTCCATCTAAATTATTGGGGGGCACGTACCCAGCTGCCCCACAGACTCTGCACCTATGCTTGGGATATAATTTCAGACTGGCTATTTCACAATGCCCCTCCAATAAATAATCACAGCTAAAATTTCCCACAAATGCAATAACAAGGCTGTGACTCTAGGAATAGATCAAACCGAAACCGTGGATTGAAAATAACAACAGAGGCAAGAAATCTAAAAAATATGCCAAAGTCTGCAAGTTTTTATGAAATTATAATTATTAATATCGTGCATTTACTAAGCTTCACTATCCAATGACCAAACGTCAATCAATGGTGTTTACTGTGAGTGAAGAACTTGCTCAAGGTCCCTAATACCCTGCAAATACTATACAATAAAATATAATACAATTGCACTTGACAATGCCCTCCTCCAGCACTCAGAAGTGCAAGCACGACCATACAACAGAACATCGATGGTGCTGAGCAATCGTGAGTGAAGGACTTGCTCAAGGTCCCTACACAGTAACCATCTCAGTGGAGGAGGATCGAACTCGAACTCTTCGCGTTACAAGGTGAGCGCTCCAACTAATCAGCTATTATGCCCCACAGGGAAATAGCCACGGGCCCTTAGAATCGCCAAAGACTAGAGCAGACTCTCAGAAACGTTTGGAAAAAGAAATCAAACTTTGCACTGGTGGCGATCTTATCTGACAGGCAATGGACACTTTTGAACTGATCTGGTCGAAAAGAGGTGAAAAACTTTTTGTGCGTGAATTTGACCTGTTTTGGTGTTTCTGCAAAATTTGGGTGGAAAACTGTATACTGTTAAAGGTGGGAATCTTGTCCCCCTCCACCCCCCCCAGGGATCACCACCGAAAAAACCTTGGTTCTCAAAGTGCTGAACACCAAAAATGTTGTTTACAATTTTTTACTCCTTGAGACTTTCTTGGCCCCTCTTCATTCTTCCAAGCAAAGCATCTGCCAGCATAACTCTTCAAATACATATAACCTCAGTCATGGACTGAACTGTACTCTTAAATACATGTAGGCACTTATGAGGTTAACAGCTTGCCCGTGGGCCAACAGAATTACAGCGATAATACTAAGGAACACGAAATTGTCTTTTCTGCACACAGTCAAAATCAAAAACGTACAACACGTAACTACAAATGGAAATTAACGACAAGCAAACCATAAGTAAAAATACAAGAAACTGTTACACCTCGATGTTTATATATTTTACCGTTGGAGAACCTCTTGGATGGACTACACAAAAGTTACGCCAAGAACAAGGAGTTACAATCGGACTTCAATTAGCATAATTATCATTATTCTTGTGCATTTTATTAAGCACCGCCATCTAATAACGAAGCATCAGTCGATGGCGCAGAGCAACTGCAAGTGAAGGACTTGCTCAAGGTACCTACACAGTAACCGTCTCAGAGGAGGAGGATTGAACCCCTACTCTCTGCATCACAAGGCGAACGGTCTAACCAATCGGCTACTGTATCAGGCTTAACATACACTGTAAGCGCCTTCCCAGGAGGAGAGCCACATATCAAGCAGTGTTTAACAAGGCTCTGTCATAACAAAAAGGATACTAAGGTAACTATAGCTGCTTATATCCACCATAGGAAATCCTGCTCTCTCTCTGACACAGCTTTTGTGTCGTGCTGAGAAATTTCGTAGATTTGCATTACATTATAAAAATAGCAAATAATACAAATACATCTGTTAATAAATTTAGCACATTACTTTAAACTGTGACTTCTTTGTTTTCCCAGAGTTTCTGACAAGATTTCTGTCCTGCCAAGGACACATTTCTGGATCTCAAGGTGAACATGTTGTTCCTTTGCAATAACTCAAAGATGCGACGTCGTGATTTTCAGTGGTTGGGCCAACCACGTGAAATGACCTTCCCTCAGATCTGTGTGTTCTTTAACCAGGGACTCTGCATGCACCATGTACATTGTACACGCATCTCAAAACTGTTCTATTTCGCCAGAGTTGGGCTGGCAGTGCCTGAGTAGGCATCTTGGAGGGGTGTTATTCAATTGCTCTTAATGAATGAATGAATGAATGGACAATGGAACAAAAGAAAAATACATCTGAAATTGGGATGATGCCCGCCTATGAAACTGCATCTGTATCTAAACCAGTGAACATCTTGCCCAGTTTTGCCAGTTCAAATTTGACCTTTGTAAGAAGTGCAGACTCCAAGTGCACTTCTCTTTCTTGTAATCAATTGATTAAAAGGCTATGATCATAACAAAGAACAGTAGATCATAAGAAACAACTGATTATGATCACAATCAGTTGATCCAAAGGCTATGATCCTAATCCACAGACAGCAGATAATTTGAAACAAATGATCACTTGATCCAAAGGCTACTAACCTAATCCAGAGACAGTCGATAACTTGGAACAAATGATCACGATCATTTGATCTGAAGGTTATGATCATAATCCAAACACAGTAGATCATTAGAACAAATGATCATGATCATCTGATCCAAAGCCTATAATCATGAGCCAGAGACAGTGCACCTGAAACAAATGTTTTAGATTCATTTTAGATCTAAAGGCCGTTGATCCATTGTAGATTGTCTTTCTCGATCGAAGTATCCTCACGATCAACCAAGCAACTGGAAGCATTCGGTGACCGACTTGCTACAGTACTTGTAGAACAGCAGTTCCGCTTTGCTAAGGATCAAATCAAGATCCAACTTTGCGTTCAGACTGAAATGAAATTGAAGATCCACTCAGACGATCGAAAAATTAATAACAAGTTTCAGTTATAAAGCAATAATTATCGACAGCTGAACTAAACGCAGAAGTATTGCATGGAAACCAACTGTTTAGAATGCTAGCCTTGTACTGCGGAGAGTACAGGTATTAGCCTCCTCCACTGAAACGTTTCCTGTGTAGGGACCTTGAGCAAGTCCTTCACTCACAATTGCTCAGAGGTTCAGATTCAGACTCACTGAGCTTCTGCACATAATAAATGCAATATAATAATAATACTGTAATAATAATAACAATAATAATAATGATAATGACATAAGCGACGGAGTAGAATGGACAAAATATAGGGAGGGAGTTACGAAATCAATGTCTAGCAACCAAAAAAGCTCCATCACCAAGAACAGTTCTAGTTTTACGCATGACCACAGAACGAAAATCAGATGAAGTGGTTGGAAACTTTTAATTCTTGGTGAATATGGACAGATTTGAAGTACAAAATATTGTGACTGGCCAGAGTTCAATGTTTTATAAACTATGAGCCACAATTGGAAACAAATACAAATCGTTTGCTGAACAGGAAACTTGAGCTACAAACCAAGATTTACGGATGTATGTATGTATTCATGAATGTATCTCACTATTTCTAAAGCAACTAAATAGTTTGCATGTTCATTGGTAGACTGTTCCAGGAGAATGGTCCAATCCCCGAGAAAGCACGAGGTGCCAGCAAGATTCATTCATAGATTTATATAGCGCCACTTCAAGGGAACTACTCAGAGGCGCTAAATTAAAAATTAAATTAAAATTAATAATTTTATAAGATTCACACACAGAGGTTCATGTTATAATGATACACTATTTCTCATTGGCCTTCAAACACCTGGACATCTTACTGGACATTCCCCTAGTGACTGACTAACCGTGTGTACGATTTGCATTTCTGTGCGACTTGTGTGCGTTTTAAAATGTTGTAATAATAATAATAATAATAATAATGATACATGCCACAAGGCATCTCCACTTTCTACTCTATACTACTTTCTTCCGCTTGGCCTGAGTCAGGAGCGCCCCTGAGTAGGGATCTTGAAAGGCCGCTATACAAATTTCAATTCATTGATTGATTTCATTTGGCGTACTCACCCACAGATAAGTTGAAAGACATCCGATGCATCTTTGCACTTGAACAACTCGTCCCGCTTCATGATCAGAATGGTTGTACACATGAAGACGTCGAACGTGAAGTCGAGGTTCAACTCTGGCACTGCCAATTGGTTGGTTCCACCTTCAGACACAAAAAACAGTCAGGACTATTGAACTCCTTTGTTTAGAGGAGTTTTCCACACCCTCTGGATTTCATCCTTTTGAAAATAAATAATAATAATACTTTCTATTCTCTGGATAATTTTTAAATTCCTGAGGGATCTGAGGCACCCATGGGTCAAAAAATTTAACAACAACAATAATAATAATCCAAAGCTTTAACGCCATTGCCTTCCAACGCACCTCTGCTCCGCCCGATCTTGACAGGTTCTAGCCACCCCAGAATTTATTTTTATTATCCGGAAAATTTTTCAATTCCTGAGGGATCATAGCTACCTCAGTGCAACAAAAAGCATATCAATAATAATAAAACAGATAATTACATAGATACATGCAAACATGCATTGCCTTTCAAACTTGACCTGGGTCGGGAGCACCGCTGAGTAGAGACCTTGAAGCGGCGCTATATAAATTTCAACTGACTGATTGACAAATATTAACCAAACGCACTGTGACAGTTGACGCATACCCTGATGTTGAAAGTCCTTTCGCTTCTGTTTCTCTCGCGCCTTCTGAGCTTCGAGAGATGATAGCTCCAAGTAGTGACTGCTGATGATCTCAAAGCATCGCAGGCCGTTCTCCAGATCAAACTCACGCTTGAAATTCAACAGCATCCACCTAACGAATGTCGAGAACAAACACGAAAAATAATCCTACAGGCGACTGCCAGTGATATTATCGTTAACGAAAACGAAATAAAAACGAAAAAGAAAAGTCAATCGTTAACGAAAACGAAAACTAAAACGAAAAAGATTTTAGAAATGGAAACGAAATAAAAACGAAAACGAAAAAGATTTTGGAAACGAAAACTAAATAAAAACGAAAAAGAATGGATGTAAAACTAATAAAAACTAAAACGAAAATGATTTTTGGAACGAAAAGTATTGAAAATCCAACCATGTATTTTATTAAAAACGAGATTCGAAATTGAAAATTCAAACGATCTCTATTATTAAATTATCGGCGCGACTGTTGAACGGCGCATGTCTACATGTCTAAAACTATTGTCAGGATACAACTTCCTTTTTGCGGTCTACAACTTATTTCAAACGGTGGGTTCATGTTTACGAAATTTGTTATTAATAATGAGTCTAGTAAAGCTTTTATCCGGTAGGAGACGCGAAAGTATTGTATGGGAATACTTTATATATGAAGAAGATAACGACAAAAGCCGATGTACAGTTCTGAATGATAAAGGAGAGCCGTGTGGGGTTCGCATAGCTGGTACGTAACTACGCAATTTACGCATCATACTCGCTACTTTTTCCGCATTCTTCTTTTGGCTACACACCCTTGCTTTAGTATGTGAAAATATACAGTAGTAATCACACTAAGAAACATGTTTTGTAATTTTTTTATTACAGGTAAAAGCCAACAAATCTTAAAACACACATAAGTCATAGCCATGCCGAGGTTCACACACTCTTAAATTCAAAGGAAGACAGAAACAAGAAAACACAGTCTAAGCGTAAAGTGGGGGATAGGGAAAGCCCGTCAATACAGAATCTGGATGCTTGCATTTCAAGGAAAGAACCTGATTCTACAGAATATATAAAGCGACTAGAGTCTATAACCAACTTTTTCATAACCATAAGTTACCATAACCACCAGTTTATTGGTCCATCAAAACGTTTACAGTACGAGTTATACATAAATCGTTTTGCACTATGAATGCTCGGATGAGCACAATTGAGGCACCTGAAAGGACCCAAGTCCCGCTAATAAGGGTCTCGAGTACTTTCTTCTTCATTAAAGGTATGCTAACCTACTTTTTCAGAACTTACATTCAATGTAAAATGATGTGAAAAACGAAAACTAAAACTCAAATGATTTGAAAAACGAAAACTAAAATGATTTGTTTTTGAGAAACTGAAACTAAACTAAAACTAAAATGATTTCAGGAATAGAAACGAAATAGAAACGAAAATGATTGAAAAATGAAAAACTAAAACTGAAACTAAATAGAAATGATTGACACCTGACAGAAATAGAAACTAAAACTAAAATGATTTTAGGAACGAAAATAACACTGGCGACTGGCTCATATTTTGCACTCAAAAGTCTGTCCATATTCACCGAGACTTCTCAGTTTTAAACCAGTTCATCTGATTATCATTCTGTGGTCATACGTAAAACTAGAACTGTTCTTGGTGACGGAGCCTGTTTTTGGTTGCTGGACCTAGATTTTGGAACACAATCCCTACCTTTTTACCTGATTAATTCAGTCAGTCACGTGCAGTGCTTCTGTAAGGTCCCCAAAATGACTCTATTCCTCATTCTGTTCATATGCTTATGCCATTTTGTTCTCAATTTAAGACTCACCTTTCCATATTGCTCATCCACCATAGGCTGCTTCTCTGTTCTAGCAGACTGATCTTCTGGACAGAGAGGCAGCCTATGGTGGATAAGCAGTTTGAAAGACATAAGTTTTAAGTTGAGAATGAATTGACATAAGCGACCGTGAAGAATGGACAGATACAGGAAGAGAGCTCAAAATCAAGGCCCTGCATGAGAAAAATCTTGGGTACTGAGAAGAAACTCTTGATCCAGATTTGAACAACCAAACTCCATGTTTACAGTCCAGCATGTTAACAGCTATGCCATCAAGACCCTGAAACCGTGTCCTAAAAGTGCATTTGGACCTACAACTTAAAATGAGGTATAAGCAGCATCTTCCGAGTACCTGTGGCAGAACGTCAGGTCGATAACGTCGAGGTATTGCAGGTAGAGGTGTAGATCGGAATCAAGTTCGGCCAAGAGGAACTGTACGTGCCCTACAGATAGATAAAACCTCGACATCGTCAGGACTCTTCATCATCATCGATCACCCCTAATCATCATTCTAATCATAGTGGTCATCATCATAATCATCATCCCTAATCATACTCACCCTAATCTTAATCTTAATCTCCAATTTTCTAAAGCGCCACTGTAAAGCTGAGCACAAAGCACCAGCTTATTCACGACCCTAAACATCATCTTAATCATCACATCAACTTCTTCGTCATCATCATCTTCTTCACCATGATTGGTGCTTACACACAATGTGCAACCTAGACTGCTCTTTCGTCACAGACTGTCCCTTTTTGTTGATGGACTGATATTCCGGATGTTGAACTGATTTGCTTTTGGTGTGCCATCAGCTGATGCCTTGTGCATTAGTTACCGGTGCTATAGAAGTTACTAATTAATGATGATAGTTTGAGAGTCGAATGCCTCCAATAGTTCGCTTTTCAAATCACACCTCATAAATGTCTAATTACGATAAGACGACATCGGTGACAACGCACGAGATGAGATCAGGGATTAGATCATGGATAAGATCAGGGATTAGGCCAGGGATTAGATTATGGATAGATTAGGACTCACTCAGCTTGTTAAGGAGTCCATCTTCGACGAAGTTCTCCTGTATGTGCTTCATGAAGTTGGAAAAGCACCAGTACGTTTCCACCTAAAATCAGGAGATCACACAAATACAACGATCGAACGAATTTATACCACACCACATCTCTGACTTCTGCACTCGAGCAACAGACAACCGGAACAGACTGATCTTACGGACTGATCTTCTGGACATTGACCTGATTATGGCATGGTTTTGGTGTACCATCGGTTGATGCTTTCAGTATTAGACACCGGTGCAATAGAAGTTACTAATTACAAATTCGGATAAGATCCTCAGTGAAAAATCAACTACAAGTCTTCTACAATGCTTTTGCGAGACTTATGCCACTGTTACTTTCTCTGTCGCTGGACCAACTGCATGTGGCAGTCTTCTCGGCCATGTGAAGCATGCACTGTATCTGGATACATTCACATCACAGCTCAAGACCTATCTGTTTAAAATATCATGTGACTATCATTGATTGATTTCTTAAGCCTTGCCTTTGATACAGTATCATTTTTTTATCATTATCACTGACCTGTTATTGACAAATGGTCAATCAAAATTACAGTTCAGAGAAAATAAATTAATTATGACAAACCTCGTTATCCATGACGACCAGAAACCTGGCAGCGATGTCGTTCATACCCTGCGTGTAGCCTAACTTGGGGTTGACAGCTGCGTACGTCAGCAGGATGTCACGAAGCATTTGGATGTGCGGATTGTTGGCACCCCTACACACACAGACAAACAACTCTTATATGCAACTGTTTGGTTAGGGTAGATCAAGACCTTCTGTACCTCGGTCTCTTCACTCCCTGGTCGCTCCCTTCTCTGCTCGGCCTCCACAGGCCTTCTGGTTGATCCCTGCATGCGAGCGGGGAACACGCGGAGCCACTGCTCGCGATAGAAGTTTTGTCTATGTTGGCTCTTCTGGTTGGAACCGTCTTCCACAGAAATTGCGGCTTGAGCTCCTCGGCCTTTCTCTTCCGCTGTCCCAGAAACTCCTGATGTCCAATTTATTTGTTAGTGATAGCACAGACTTGGGTCAGAAGCACCTCTGAATCGTTTTGTATGATTACAATTACAACCATTCAGAAAAATCCAGACAACACAGTCACAGTACTTTCGGAAGAGGCCCAACTGGTGCTACATAAATATTAGCTACATTAAACTACAGTTCAACTGAAGGCAATGCATGACTTTGACACCAACAAGTGCAGCAGAGTGCAGGCAAATTGAGCTGGGTTATTACTTCGATGAACAGATATTATCCATGGTCACCGTGAGTTGCATATTCCAGCAACACAGGGTGGTCTGGATGGTAGTATCTCCGACCTGTATTAGGCTCTGAGCAGACTGCCTGTTTTACAGGCATGGGTTGCACAAGAGTGAGCCCTATGTGCTCAAACTCATACCCCGAAACCAAACTTACAAGCTGAAACCATGTTCTTTGAGTATCAAATTCTACCCCCTCAGCCACAGGCTTATTAGCTAACCTAATGAATGTTGAGCCCCAATTTAAGCTAAATAATTATGTAAGACCTGAAATATTCCAACTCGCGATCTGTTCGAGGCACATCTTTGTCGATGATTCGAATGTATGGAAGAAGAGCTTTAATATCTATAGACATACGACCGCCAAACACCTGTAACACCATATAATTCATATATACTTATTATTTTTATATTGTTCCTAAGTTTATTATTGATTTTACTATTATTATTATTACCAATAAATTTTCTCTTTACATTCGTTCATTTATAGCATTTATATAGCACCTCTCTATGATAATTACTCACAGGCACTCACTGCCCAACCCAGGCGGAAAAGAACAGGTACATAATATCTTGTGCATAACAGTAGTTGTAATATTATTGTAAACGTAATCTGACATTTATACAGCACCACTTCAAGAAAAAACTCCTCAGTGGCGCTCTCGATCTGAACCAGTGAAATTACTGTCGAATAATACAGACTTCAGGTTCTTGCGAAATTGTGGAAGGGACAAACTGAGGAGCTCAAGGCGCAGCTCTCGAGAAAGGCAATTCCACCTCGTGGGCCCAACATAGGCAAACAGCTTAATTATTAAATTAATTTAATTAACCACTATATTTAAGTTATAAACTTCAATGTAGAGCTTAAAAATTTTAGCTACCCCAGCAGTATCCCTGTATTTGTAATGGAACATCCAAATGACCTTGGCCTGTAATTGTAATAAAAAGTCCAAATGACCTTGGCCTGTAATTGTAATAAAAAGTCCAAATGACCTTGGCCTGTAATTGTAACTGAAAATCCAAATGACCTTGGCCTGTAATTGTAACTGAAAATCCAAATGACCTTGGCCTGTAATTGTAATAAAAAGTCCAAATGACCTTGGCCTGTAATTGTAACTGAAAATCCAAATGACCTTGGCCTGTAATTGTAACTGAAAATCCAAATGACCTTGGCCTGTAATTGTAATAAAAAGTCCAAATGACCTTGGCCTGTAATTGTAACTGAAAATCCAAATGACCTTGGCCTGTAATTGTAACTGAAAATCCAAATGACCTTGGCCTGTAATTGTAATAAAAAGTCCAAATGACCTTGGCCTGTAATTGTAACTGAAAATCCAAATGACCTTGGCCTGTAATTGTAACTGAAAATCCAAATGACCTTGGCCTGTAATTGTAATAAAAAGTCCAAATGACCTTGGCCTGTAATTGTAACTGAAAATCCAAATGACCTTGGCCTGTAATTGTAACTGAAAATCCAAATGACCTTGGCCTGTAATTGTAATAAAAAGTCCAAATGACCTTGGCCTGTAATTGTAACTGAAAATCCAAATGACCTTGGCCTGTAATTGTAACTGAAAATCCAAATGACCTTGGCCTGTAATTGTAATAAAAAGTCCAAATGACCTTGGCCTGTAATTGTAACTGAAAATCCAAATGACCTTGGCCTGTAATTGTAATAAAAAGTCCAAATGACCTTGGCCTGTAATTGTAACTGAAAATCCAAATGACCTTGGCCTGTAATTGTAACTGAAAATCCAAATGACCTTGGCCTGTAATTGTAATAAAAAGTCCAAATGACCTTGGCCTGTAATTGTAACTGAAAATCCAAATGACCTTGGCCTGTAATTGTAACTGAAAATCCAAATGACCTTGGACTGTAATTGTAACTGAAAATCCAAATGACCTTGGACTGTAATTGTAACTGAAAATCCAAATGACCTTGGCCTGTAATTGTAACTGAAAATCTAAATGACCTTGGCCTGTAATTGTAACTGAAAATCTAAATGACCTTGGCCTGTATCGTAAGGCACTGGAACTGTTGTTCGTCAATCTTTGTCTTTAGTAGCCGAAGCGATTCGTCAACAGATATCTTTGGAATTCCGCCGAGATAAGCAGGCGCAAGTATCTCCGCGTCTTCTGGATCGGTAAAGTTCTCTGCGGAACGATCCAAAGATTCCGTGTAAAACATTTCAACTCTAATTTTGAAGCTTTACATTGAAATTTACAACATGAATATACTGCTTAAATTAATTTAATAATTAAATAAATAATTACATTTTAAGCATTAAATCTATTGCTGTTTAGAATATGTAAAATAATTGTTTAAAATTTGTTAACTAAAATTTTTCAAGCATTATATTCAAATTTATAACTTCATCATAGTGCTTTTTTACAGAAGTCATGTGTAGTGTCTTATATAAAGGTGCTGAACTGATCAATGTGTGTTTAATATCTAACTGCAGCTCTATCAGTCAATATATTATCCTCGGATTCTTTCAGCTACATCAGGCATAGAACCAAGTGCTTATCATTGTAAAATCATAACAAACAGCAAACGTTTAAATCTGTAATTTAAAAAACTAAAAAACTACTATAAAGCCCACAACATCAAATGTTGAATTTTTTTTATTTAAAACGTGCAGAAAATTTAATTTTAACAAAAAGGTATTTTTAGCAAACATTTGCAAATAATGGCCATATATTTACGGCTGCCGACAGCACATGCGCTTACACGCACTTGACTATCTGTGCATGGGTGCACCACGTCTGCCTATCAGTGCTACCTATGTATTGATTTTGCCAAAAAAATTCAGCTTTTGCGTCATTGAGCCTTATACAAAAAGCGATGTATAGTTTTGAAAATATGGTAGTTTAACATGAAAAACACATTCACTGCCCACCTGGTCGGAACTGTTCGTTCCAGCGGTTCTTGAGCTCGGCATACTTGAGGTGGTAATCGACTAGCATCATATCTCTCTCTCTGCAAGAAGTGTAAGAATACAGCTGAACGAAATTCCTCATCAATTCCGGTCAAAATGTAACGCAAGATTTATGTTTATACAGCACTTTCCAACAGGGGCGTCTATCCCCCTTAAGTCATTGGAGCAACGTCCCTTTTCCCCCTCTTCTTCCCCCTCCCGTTCCTTCCCCCATAAAATGGTGGCACACACACTGACAGATCTTCCTCCCCCCATTTCTTGGATGGAGCATTTGCTCCAAGGTTTCTATGGTGTAGACGCCCCTGCTTTCCAAGCAATTCGTAAAACATGAACAGGAAACGATCGTAGGGCTCAATCAATCGAAAGAATATTCATATCAAAAGGAAGGGGTGTGGGACAGTCCAGTGGTTAGCCAGATCAACTGTCAACTGAGACGTCGGGGTTCAAATCACCGCCACGGCAGGAATTTGGCTCCAGATTACTGCGCCACCCGAGTCCGCTCGCCAACTCAGCGATGATGAGTACACTGACCGTACACTGTCGGTGGACAGATGAGATAGTGAGGAAGAGGACTGGCTCTCATATGCCGAGGATAAGAAAAAGAAGTTGCTAACACTTCATACACATGGCTGCCTCAAGGCTGGATTAAGGGACTGCTCTTCTCCCCAATATCAAAAGGAACGTTGTTTCACGAGGAAGGTCCAAAGCACAAGAAAGCTCGATGAGTTTGCATCGACATGCAGAAGATAGGAACCCCTAAATCTCCGCAGTCAGCAGAGCATAGTATTTCTGATGATGAAACTGATAAGCCGTAATACCTTTTGGTCGAATGAAACGGAAAGAACTCGAACAGGAACTGCCAGACTTCCTTACGAATGTCTGGATCTATGCCACCTGGGAAATATAAAAAATAACAATAATGCATGATCAACTGAACTAAATTTATATTTAGCACCAGATTTAAAGAAAGTTAAGTTGATTGACGCTTTGATAGCAATGCTAGAGAAGTCTGTAGATTAAAATGTCTATGTATGTATGTATGTATGTATGTATGTATGTATGTAAATATGTATGTAAGTATGTATGTATGTAAGTATGTATGTATGTGTGTGTATGTATGTATGTAAGTATGTATGTAAGTATGTATGTAAGTATGTATGTATTTATGTAGGTATGTATGTATATATGTATGTATGAATGTAGGTATGTATCTATGGATGTATGTATGAAGGTATGTATGTATGTATGTATGTATGTATGTATGTATGTATGTATATATGTATGTATGTATGTAAGTATGAATGTAGGTATGTATGTATGTATGTATGAAGGTGTGTATGAAGGTATGTATGTATGTAGGTATGTACATATGTATGTATGTATGTAAGCAAGTGGCCAAAGCAATCTACCTTCATCACGGTGCAAAACAAAATCAGACCTTTGAAGACGGCTCGTCGCAGTGGGTGCTCACCAAGAAGACGTCCGTCATGGTCAAAGTACGTCATGAAGACCGACTTCGTCAGAGGCACATGTTCCAGACTTTTGCTCTCATCCAAAGAGTTATCCAGACAGACGGATGACCGCAGATGAGGCGGGTACTCGAGATTCTCGAAGTCATCCGTGTCTTCACTTTGAAAGATATGCACATATATATCGTAATCTTTACTACACATTTTGTCCCAACACAAATTCTGTTATCGTAATTATTACTGTTATAATTATTAATATAATTATGCATTTATTAAGGGCCATTATCTATTGACCAGCACCAATATATGGCAATGAGCAATTGGGAGTGAAGTACTTGCTCAAGGCCCCTACACAGTAACTGTCTCAGAGAAGGAGGATTGAACCCATGCTCTCCACGTTACAAGGCAAGCACTCAAACCAATCAGCTACCATAGCCCACAAAAATAGGCCAAATTTTTAAGATGTCTCAAAGCACTGTTAATGTGGATGCCTAACATATCTGAAAGCAGGTGTGTCTTAAGGAAAGTAGGGAATAAGAGTGTCTTGTAAGCGTTATATTCAGAACTTAACTTGAGCTACATAAAACATCCACATGGAAATTTTCATTTAACACTTTCACGACGAGCTGCATTGGTTTTCCAGTCACTTTTAGGACACTCTTGTCGTTAAAGTGTTAAAAAATACAATTGAATAATCAGAGTAAGGTATTTACGTGGCTTTGCGATGTTTAGGGACGTGGACAAAACGAGCCATTGGTCTTGTCCGTTGAAAAGAATTCAAACAAAACGCAACCTGAAAATAAGAAACAACAAATCTTTTGAGCCTTGACTTCGATAATTCCATTTTGACACCCTATAATTTACGACAGTTGTTTGATTAGATTAACTGTATTAGTCATTGCCCTTCAAAAGTTCGTAAGTGCACACACGACCATACAACAGAACATACAACAGAACATACAACAGAACATAGATGGCGCTGAGCAATTGTGCGCATATGACTTGTTCAAGGCCCCTACACAGTGACTGCCTTAAAAAGCAGGAGGCTCAAATCCATGTCCTCTGCTTTACTGGACGAGCGCTCTAACCAATCACAGGTCTATCATGCCACAATATTTAGTACAGACTTGGAAACACGTATACGAGGAGTGAAGGATCAGGTAAGAAATTATCTGTTTTCTTAAGTCCAGTTATAAAATATTGGATTCCACGATTCTGCTTACTGAAAAAGTTATTTAAAAATTCCGACAGCCAGTCGTGAAAGACTGTGCGATTAGGAAAACGTTTTCAGTTTAGTATCAAAACTAAAGTCTAACCGAGGAATATACAAATCTGTAAACTATATGAACACGTGTGTTGATAGGTAACAGATTAATTGATGCATGCACGTGTGTAAATAAAATGTGGCACCTGATGTAATATTTTTGAAACAACAGAAACTGTTAAAGTAATACCTTTGTCTATTGGCAAAGCATGAAATTGTATGCAGGTACAACGTTTTCTGTGGTGTACCGTTTAGCCTCGATCATGCTCAGTTTTAATTTAATACAATCCTTTACCACCACTGCCCGTTTTTAATGGCACCGGCTAAAGTTGAGGTTATCATATTTCTGCAGAAAGGACCCCAATATGTCACCAAGCAACAGTTGGTCAAAGAAAATCTGTTGTCTACACGAAGACAAAATCAATAACCACATTATCCACATATTAAAAAACATGGCCTACTTACCTGACACCCCCTTCAAATTTAGTAATAATCGATTTACGAATAAGCTCACCAAAAACACCATAGAATAAAAACTTACATTTGGTTTTTACAGCAACTAACATCCCATGTCACTTACTTACCTACCAACTCTTATCTCTCATCGGATTTCCCTGAATCACTTCCCCAAATCGTTTGCTTACCTCAATGAAACATCTCCAAAATCAAACAGTGACAAGCTGATCACTGACAGTAACAAATTTTAAAATCCAAGCCATTAAGTTTTTATACGAATTTCATTGCAAGCGTTTATTACTCAGCTTTTATTCTTTGAAATAAACTTAAACAACATCTAGTGAAAATGAGTCACTCTGTTTTCTTCAGCAGTTTTGAAGTGCCTAACTTTTGTTGTAGCGCAATAATTTAAGTAAATAAGATATCATTGCTAGAATTAAAAAGAAAACGCGTACTTGCATTTAAAAGCGCAGTAAATTTTAGAGTAACTTCTTGTTTGTTTTAGAGACCATCTTTATCGTGGCCTTATTTAAAAGTACAGAATTTCGTACTCTGATGATGAAAACATTCGTACTCGTAATCTCCAAACTTCTAAAGCTATTACGATTCTGTGGTTGTGAATTATCACAACTGATCTTAACCTAAAAATTGTATTGTATTGTATCTAGAAATTTATAAAGCGCCTCTCGCAGAATAACTATTCAGAGGCGCTCTCAGCACAGAAGCCCCGGGGAAATAAAAATGCCTTTAGGGAACGCGAGAACGATGAGGAAAAGCCAATCATTAGTTTGGCCCTGAGCAGAGGAAGTAGGTTGAGACATTACGGTCGTTATCATGCGAATAGATCCTAGACCAATGCTGTATAAAAATATTTGTGTCAATCTGAGGCGCGGATAGTCAGCCACCAGGAGAAGATGCATTTCGATATCCAAGTGTTTGAAAGCCAAGGAGAAATAATGAGTTTTAAGCCGCTTTTTGAAGGAAGAAAGTGAATCTGAGCCAGCGCATATTTTAACAGATTTACACTGCTGGGACAAAGTCGGGCGTCTAGTTGATGACCTTTTGGGGAATTTTCTTCTTCTTTATGTTCTCTGCCCACCGGCAGGTTCGTATGACCAATGACGCCATCGTTCTCTGTCTTGTGCTCTTCTCTTCAGTCCACTGTATCCTTCTTCTTTTGTCATCATCCAGTCTAGCAGCATTGCCCTCGGTCTTCCTCGCGTCTTTCTCCCCTCCATCCTTCCCTCCATGATGTCTCTTAGCAGTGTCTCACTCCTTAGGATGTGCCCGATCCATTTCCTTTGTCGTCCGCGTATAGTACTTATGAGTGATCTTTGTTCTTCTACCATTTGCAGGATTTCCTCGTTCGTCCTCCGTTCCACCCAGCTAACTCTTTCCATTCTGCGCCACACCCACATCTCGAAGGCCTCCAATCTTTTTATTTCGTCCTTCCTCATTGTCCATGTCTCGGAGCCGTACAGCACAACACTCCACACCAGTGTCTTCACCATTCTCTTCTTTAGATTCTTGCTTAAGGTTCCTCTCATCAGCTCTCCTCTTTTGTAAAATGCATCTTTTCCCATGGATATTCTTCTTTTTATTTCCTCGTGGCATCTTGCATCGTCTGTGATCACACTTCCTAGATAGCAAAACTTCTCCACCTGTTCTATTTCTTGTCCGTTTAGTGTGATCTTTATTGTTTGTGGTATTATACCGCTTCTCTTCATTACCTTTGTCTTCTTTACGTTTATTTTCATTTCATATTCCAGTGATACCGTATTTAGACGATCCATCATCCTTTGTAAGCCCTCCTGGCTAGTTGCCAGCATCGCCTGGTCATCTGCAAATCTCAATGCCTTCACGCTTCTTCCTCCTACCTTTATCCCCTCCTCCATATCGTCTAGCGTTTCTCTTATGATCTTTTCAATATAGATGTTGAATAGGATTGGTGACAGTGGGCATCCTTGTCTTACCCCTCTTCCTATTTTTCCTGGTTCTGAGTATTCTCCATCAACTATTATTTTCACTCTTTGTCCCATGTATAGATTACCTATCAATCTTCTTTCTCTCCAATCCACCCCTTTTCTTCTCAGTATTCCCATTAGCTTTCTCCAGTCTACTCTGTCGAAAGCTTTTTCATAGTCGACGAAGCAGATATATATGTCTTGGTCATGTTGGATGCTTCTTTCTGCTATTATCCTCAATGCTGCTATCGCATTTACCTCCCCAAAAAAGTTGACCTTTTTTGGGATTCCATCTCCAAAAAATTTCATTACCTTTTTGGGGAATTTTATGACTTTTTAAGGATTTTCTGCTTGGGAAATGACAATGCATTTTACAAATTTTACTACTGGGACAAATCTTAAAACTTCTGAAACATTTCTCCCACTAGTTATAGTTTAAACATACATTGTCTGGGACAAATCAGCCGGACTACTGGGACAAATCCTAGGACTACTGGGACATTTGTCCCACTAGTTATACAGTTAAAATATGCCCTGCTTTGAGCTACGAAGAGAGTGGCAGTCGATTCCAAAACTCATTTTGCTCCCCCGTAGAAAAAGACTTGACCCCAACATCCCTTCAATAACTTAGCTGAGGGTAGAAGAGCTTGGGGGTTGAACCTCTCCCCAACAACAAAACACTGGTACTAGGGATTCTGAAGTTTAAACATTTTGTCCTTCCGACATAAAGTTGTATGATAATTATCAGAATTTCTCACAAGAAACAAAATTTCACACATTTTATTCTGGAAAATTTATCACAGCAATTAAAAAAATAGTGTATTTGCACGATAAACAGCTCAAATCACAAAACAACAGAACACAATAGAGTTGCCCACAGTCCAGTTTCGAAATTGCGAAATGGACGGTCTAGTAACTGTTAGACGACGAACCTATTCCTGATTTGGAATACTATACCATACAGACCACAAAGCTCTCAAATGATGCAACGTTTGCTAGTTTTCAAAGCGGCTAAGTCCTAAAACACGATCAACATCAGACATCGTCAACAATGCTCAGTGTCTTCAGATCCATCAGTCGCTTCACGGTCTCTTCGTCGACTTCGATATCTTCCGGAAGTACGTAGGCTGTAAACGAATCAGTGGAATTTACCATATGGGTATTTTCCGTGACGTCATCGTTCTGTCCTTCGCTGACCACATTGTTGTCGTCGGTTGGCAGCATGTGCAGAAGGTTGTCATTTTCGTAAGTTGGAAAATAAAACCTAGGCCAAGCAGAAGCAAAAGGGTTATACTTCAGAATGCTTGTTTGGAAACCCACAAGAGCACTCAACAAGAACAGAGAATTCCTACTGCATACTGGGAATGCCAAGTACTATTGTGGGACACTGGGTTGGAGCACTTGCTCACCTTGTAATGTGGAAAGTATGATTTTGAGCCTCCTCCCCTGTGTGAACACTAGACACCTTGAGCAAGTCCTTCGCATGCAATTGTTCAGCACAGTCGATTGATGCTTGTAACTGTAATCTGATGCTTATAAAGCGTCACTTCAAAATAAAACTCATCAGTGACGTTCCCGATCTGAACCAGTGAAGTCACTGTCAAATAATAATTATCTCGAGAAACGCGATTCCAGCTGGTAGGTTTAACATAGGCAAAAAGCTTCTGGAGCTGTAGCGAGTCAGAAGTTCATGGCATTAAGAACAGACTGAAGCTTTGAAATATTAGCTAGTGAAAGTTCAGCCAAGATAGCATTACCAAAGTCCACCCTGGTGCAGGTAAGGCCATGAATTACGGTAGTGACAGTATGAAAGGAGAGGTAGTGGCGGATGGTCGTTATACCACATGTGGCGCTTAACAAATGCATAATAAAAATAATGAATAAATGCATAATAATAATTATAATAAAATCTAATCCGGAAATTCCTATAATCTCTCCTAAACGAGAAAATTCTTTAATCTAATCTATAAATTCCTTTATTTTAATCTGGAAATATCCATAATATAACTGATGATAGTATAGAAATTTCCAAAGTGCCATTACTATTACTGGTTGTTTCTAAGCAATAAATGAGAGAAACTTCTGAGATCACAGCGAGTATCTTACTCAGGCCGGTCCCAAATGGCACAGACTGGTACCCTGCTGACGTGACCAGTCTTCGTCATGTGCTCCATCAGGACGTCACGATCTGAGAACTTTTCGAGGCAGAACGTACAGCTCGTTTGTCTTATCTGTCAAGAAAAGAAAAAATCAAAAAGATCTTTCGATTGCTTTGTGCAGATTACAATCAATTTCTGCACGTGCCTAAACCTCGAACAATCTCTCTGTGCATTAAGCTCAACAATTGTAAGTCTGACTCTGTTGCTTTTGTAGATAATTGGTGGTTAAACCAACTGCCATTAACCTCTGTTTGAAATTGTACAACAACACGTAAAATAAAGTTTAACTGATGGTCCAGTATCAGCCTGTAACACAGTTTTGGCCATTTTGTAACACAGTTCTGGCCATTTTGTAACACTGGTTTGGTCATTTGTAACGTTGTTTTGGTCATTTTAACACCGTTTGGTAATTTTGTAACACAGTTTTGGTCAGTTTGTTTTAGTTGTTGAGCAAGTGCGTCAGCCAACGTTGCCTGAGGCTGGTCAAATTACTCATTCAATAGCTGATGCACAAAAGGACGGAAACCTTGGAATATATTTCGGGAACAGAGTACAAGGACGAGCTAGCTACCTGTCTTCGAATGAAGTTGATTAGCTTAACTTGATGATAATAGTTGAGCCGTAGTTCCTTAATTATCACCAACAGATCGAATCCATGCGTCGACTGAAACAGAGAAAACAAAACATTCACAGATATATTCTTACTATTATGCATTTATTAATTATTATTATGCATTTATTAATTATTATTATACATTTATTAATTATTATTATGCACTATTTAATTATTATTCTTATGCATTTATTAATTACAATTAAATGCATTTTAATTATTATTACGCATTTATTAAGCGCCACTATCTAACGACCAAGCATCAGTTGGTGGCGCTGAGCAACTTCGAGTGAAGGACTCGCTCAAGGTCCCTACACAGTAACCGTCTCAGAGGAGGAATAAGCTTTTGAGTAGCACTTTGGAAATTTGTAGCTAGGCAATATGAAGGATCGAACCCATACTCTCCGTGTTACAGGGTGAGCGTTCTAACAATCGACAAATGTGTCCCACTTTTAGAAAACACAAGAACTTTCTCTGACCTTAAGATGTTCTAAGATGCTTTCAAAATCGTTTGCAGATGCCTCGCAGAACAGGCAGACGGCCTTCACGTCAGACGAATCGACCCAGTCGCTTGAAATCAAACAACAACCAAAGCTCCATCAGCAATGAAAAGCAACATTTCAAAGCAACAAAGAGCACCATTCCTGCTTTTTCTCTCAGGGTCTCGTGCACTGGGAGCGCCTCTGAATGATCTATACTGCGAGAGGTGCATCATATGATACAATACAAAGCAGCAGAGCACAATTCACCAGCTGAAACATTATGCTAAAATGCTGTTGGTTGCTACACACACCAATCTTTAAGAACACTAATACACGGCACTCCCTATAACAGCGCTCTCAACAAAGCAGGGAGAACCCACGATCAAACAGAACGGACTTTTCTTTCTCGAGGTCTGTGACTCAAGCTCCTCAGTTTGTCCCTTCCAGTTTCACAATCTTCTGAATTCTGTATTATTCAACAGTCATTTCACAGGTTCACGTTGGGAGTGCCACTTGTGACGATTTTTCCGTTTCTTCGTCGAACTACTGTAACAAGTCTTTGATGTTTTCGAAGCTTTATATTAACGAAATAAACTTGACTATTTACATCAAACGAAACGTAAATCAAAATGTCAATTCACGGTCCTCTGTAAGCTACACACTTCATCTACTTTATATATACTCAGTCCGTCGAGAGGTAAACAACTGCCTTTTGTTCATCTGTCCGTTGAGAACTGCACTTCCCATTTCCTAACTGTAAGAGAGCTAAACATCGATTGCCTTAACGGCCTAATTTCCCCTATGTCTACCCAGCAGCACACTTCCGGTGAAGCCCATTCAGCCATTGGTCACTGTGAAAGATCAATTTGGCGCGCACTCTTATGCGCCTAATCGCAGGTGCAAAGGGCCTACCCGCTTATTCAGAGCTCAACCAATACCACTAATAAGCGCAATTCGTCACAAGACTCCCTCCTTTTCGAAGAGTGAAATTGCAAGATAAGAATTTTCACTCTTATAACTAAGACGAATTGCGAACTGTCTATGCGTAGTGCAGCATATAGCAAATAATATAAACAACTTTATGCAACAATTTAACTACGAACGTCTGATCTCAGTTCCATGCAACCTCAGCTACTCTAGCAATACCACATTTCACATCCAGTAATGTCCGGTATATCTAAAGCACTTGTCAACCAATTATGTAACTAAATTACAAACGACACCAGGAATGTTGCCGATGATTAAATCAAATAAAGGCCTTCGCATGCAAACGGCTTTCGTCCTTCCCTTGTAGAACGGTGTGTCTACTTCAATATCGGCAACTGGAACGCGACGAATCGTTCCATCGATCAGGACACAAGTCTTCGTTGCACCTGTGAGGGCCTCGTCTGGTACCAGGTCTCTTCTGACAACGACCGTTGAACAACCGGTGTCTCGTAGAGCAATGACCTTCCGTTGTCCAACCACACCTTCTGCCGTTGGCATCGACGCTGCAGAATTCACATCTCTGCAAGCGTCCACAATCACTGGGAATTTGCAGCCACAGCGAAGCTCGACGCTGTCGGCCAGCATGGCGTTGCACGTCTGTTCTGGTCCACTGTCGACTGTCACCATACAGTCGTCACACAGCTGCCGACGATGTGCGCGACATACTGGCTCAGTCGTTTTCCGCGAAAAGCTTCTGACCTGAGTCGTTGGCGATGATGCAGACTGCTGTGTTCTTCGACCGCAACTCTCGTCAACCTCACGATTCTCGTCCAATGTCGTTGAAGAGCTCGTTCTGCCGTTCATCTTCCTCCAGGGCTTCCGGTTTCTGTGTTCCGGAAATTCGCGACCCTCGTATTCCAGGCTTGCCACCTGTACTTTCCGCGCGCAGTCGCGGGCCAGATGTTTTGTACTGTCGCAGATGAAGCAACGTCTGACCTGTTCTTTCATCTGCGCCTTGAACCTCCGATAATTGTTCGGTGATTCTTCCTGAGACGAGTTTCCGCATTCGTCAGGCCTTGGAAGATGCGCTTCCGTGTAGCGCTCGGAAAGTTCGGCTACTTCCGATAGGGTAGAAGGCCTTCGCTCACTGAGGAATACCGCTAAGTCCTTCGAGCACGTGTTGATGAATTGCTCGCGGATGACCAACGTCTTCAGATCTTGAAAAGTGTCCTCCTTCCCGGCCATCTCAACCCATCGCAGCAGGTAGGACTCCAGACGGGATATAAATTGAAACGGAGTCTCTCCTCTATCCGGCTTTGCGCTCCGGAATCTAGTGCGGAATCCGTCTTCGGTCAGATTGAAGCGCTTCAGCAAAGCTTGCTTGAGGCGGTCATAGTCCATCGCCTCATCGACCGGTAATCGGGCGTAGACTTCAAGTGCCTTACCCTTGAGCAGTGCCGACAGATACACTGCCCAGTCTGATCTTCTCCATTTCTGTAGTTGGGCGTATCTTTCGAAACGAAAGATGTAACTATCCAACTCGTCTATTCCTTCTTCAAATGGGGGTATCTTCGGTCCTTTAATACCTGTAACATTTGACGTCCTTCCTCTGGCTTCATATCCACTGAACTCCAGTAGGTTCTCTGCCACCAAATCATCATCGTTGGCCGATAATTTATGAGTTACAGAGGTCTTCAACTGCAGAACCTTTGTTTCACGTTCCACTTTGGCACGCGCCAAAGCTATTTCCTCTAGTTCCTTTTGTTGCGCGATTCGTTCTTTTTCTGCAGAGTGTGCCCGTTCCCGGTCATCTCTTTCTTCTGCTTGTTTTTGCGTGGTCCAGTCCAGCAGTTCCTTTCCAGATAGACCGCATTTCTCCCCCAAACATATCAAGTCCTTAATTGTTGTCATATTCTTTATCTTTCAATTAGACGGCTCCGACAATTCGCTAAAAATCCTTTTTAATATATATATATATACTTATGGGCTCCTGGCAGGCTCGCCAATTGTGACGATTTTTCCGTTTCTTCGTCGAACTACTGTAACAAGTCTTTGATGTTTTCGAAGCTTTATATTAACGAAATAAACTTGACTATTTACATCAAACGAAACGTAAATCAAAATGTCAATTCACGGTCCTCTGTAAGCTACACACTTCATCTACTTTATATATACTCAGTCCGTCGAGAGGTAAACAACTGCCTTTTGTTCATCTGTCCGTTGAGAACTGCACTTCCCATTTCCTAACTGTAAGAGAGCTAAACATCGACTGCCTTAACGGCCTAATTTCCCCTATGTCTACCCAGCAGCACACTTCCGGTGAAGCCCATTCAGCCATTGGTCACTGTGAAAGATCAATTTGGCGCGCACTCTTATGCGCCTAATTGCAGGTGCAAAGGGCCTACCCGCTTATTCAGAGCTCAACCAATACCACTAATAAGCGCAATTCGTCACACCACTGATGAGTTTCTTCTTGAAGTGGTGCTTTATAGATGTCAGATTACAATTACAATTCATGCACTTTTTGCTGTGAACTGGCATGCCTACTGAAACTTCTATCGCGCCTGTGGCTAATTCACAAGGAATCAACCGATGGCACACCAATTTCATGGCTGAGTTTTCTAAAGGGTGCAGGTGAAACATGAAGCTAAAAGATTTCTCATTCTATCCTGACACAAGTGTAAAGAAATTAATTGAACAAATCTCCCTACGGAGCCAAACATATCCAAGCCAATGGTAATTGCACTTTATATAGCACCACTTCTTCAGAGGCGCTTCCGACCTAACACAATGAAACCACAATTGAACAAAATGGTCTTCAAGCGTTTGCGGAAAAGATGCAAAGAGAGGCAGAGAAGCTAATGCAGATATGCATTACATTTTTCAAAGTTCTGAAATGCTCACTCGGTTTCATCGCTGTTGGCCTCGCTTCTGGCACATTCTCTGTCATCCTCTGACATTATCTCCTTCCAGTTCTTTCCAATTTCCTGAAGCATTCAAAAAACGACAGCCTCCTAGCAAATTCTGAGAATTTTCTAAAGTTATTCAGTCCAGAAAACTAGAACCAAGTAACAAGTGATAATAATGATTTTAACTACTAAATCAACAAATAATAACAATAAATTAATAATTACTCATTAATAATTAATTAATAGCAATAATTAATGAATACATACTCAAAAACAGTCATGATGTAGTTGTTTTAAACCCAAAAGCCATCATCTACACACTACACACCCTGAAGTAGTTGTTTAAAACCACAACCCATCGTCTACAGACTACACACCATGAAGTAGTTGTTTGAAAGCCACAACCCCTTGTCTATGAACTACAAATCAGACATCTATAGTTGTCTAAAAACCACAACCCATCATCTATAAACTACAAATCATGTAGTTGTTTAAAACCAAAACCCATCGTTAACAGACTACACACCCCGAAGTAGTTGTTTGAAAACCACAATCCCTTGTCTATGAACTACAAATCACATGTAGTTGTCTAAAAACCACAACCCATCATCAATGAACTACAAACCATAACGTAGTTGTCTAAAAACCACAACCCATCACTTAAAAACTACAAACCAAGTAGTTGATGACATAGAAGCGATGGTACGATGCGTTTCCCTCGTGCAGTCTCTTGTGCCGCTTCTTCCGCATGTGTTCCTTCAAAACGAGTTGATCCTTAAACGTCTTCTCACAGTAAAGACATTTCAGACTGAAATCACAATTTACACCAACCCTTAATCAATACAGAATAGTTTTCAAATGTCTTCTAAAATCCTCAGATCTAATCTGTACTAATCAATGCTAATCTAATCTCAAATTTATGCTAAATGAACTCAGTGTAACTGACTTTGATCACAAGGGTCGTGGCACCCTTCGGTCAGCTGTACATGGACTTTTGATTGTTCCTCATATGAGTACTGCTATAGCTCAGTCCAGAAGCTTTGTTGGGCCCACCAGCTGGAATCGCCTTTCTCGAGAACTGCGGCACGAGCTCCTCAGTTTGTCCCTTCCACAGTTTCGCAAGCGCCTGAAGTCTGTATTATTCAACAGTAATTTCACTGTTTCAGGTCTGGAGCACCAATGATGAGTTTTTTCTTGAATTGGTGCTTTATAAATGTCAGATTACAATTACAATTGGTGATCAAAACGATGACATCAGAAGTCAACACCAAGAAACAAAACTTAACAACTGTGAAAAATTTCCTTGATTCAAAAGCATAAGACAATCATAGAAAAGTCTCACTTACGAATGCAACTTTTCTTCAATTAAATCGAGCATTTCATTGGAGTAAACTACAATACAAAGAAAACACACCACTTAGCATTATTTTTGCAGTAATGTAATATATGTATGAAATGTATCCACAACTTATATAGCACCCCTATAATATCAGTTCATCGAATTTTAAAAATGGATTTGCCAAGAAATTAAAATGGAAATCTATTGGATTTCGAACTGGCTGTTCCAATTGATTATGAGATTTGATTGCGATTTAATTCCGAGCAACCATCAACTAATCAGAATAATTTAGAAATAGAAAACAAACTCAGATTTCACACATACCAAGATTGTCTGGATGGCCAACGTTGAAATGGTGAAACTCAGCCATGTGATTGAACAAATCGGCCCTGAAAAATCGACACAAGAAGTAAATAGCATGAATGAAACCACAGCAGCAAATTATGAATACATTCTAATTTTTTAATCAATTGATTAAGATTAAAAGCCAAAATCCACACAACAACAAATGGCTTGCGTTTTCAAACTGTGCATTTGTGCAAAGTCACCACTGATTCTATTACAAAGATCTGTAATAATAATAATAATAATTACAATAAGCTATTCAATGACTGTCCTGTGTTGTAAGGTCGGCTGATGAATTTCCTTCTCAAAGGCCATGTCTTTGCCACTAAGTGTGGCGCCCATAAGTTTTGAAGAGCTACATTTAAAGTGTCGCTAGTTACGCATCTCCAACCTGTTGCCCTCAAAGTGTTGTCTGCAGAAGAGACAAGTTCTTGAAAAGCTCGAGTCTGTTCTCTCCTTCTGTTGCACCTCTAAGACCATCTCCTGCCAGGCACAGCAAACAATCAATGTTCTTACACAGACCCCAGAAAAGTAAATTCCCTAACTTTCCCGAACTAACAGTCATAGCAAAGTATTATTATTATTGTCATTATTAATATTAATTTCGTCACCACCATCATCATCATGCATTGATTAAGCGCCAATATCTAATAACTAAGCATCAATCGATGGCGCTGAGCAATTGTGAGTGAAGGACTTGCTCAAGGTCCCTACACAGTAATCGTCTCAGGAAGGAGGTTCAAACCTGTGCTCTCAACGTTACAAGATGAGCGCTGTTACAAGATGAGCGCTGTTACAAGATGAGCGCTGTTACAAGATGAGCGCTGTTACAAGATGAGCGCTGTTACAAGATGAGCGCTGTTACAAGATGAGCGCTGTTACAAGATGAGCGCTGTTACAAGATGAGCGCTGTTACAAGATAAGCGCTCTAACCAATCAGCTACCATAGCCCACAAATAAAATAAAGCTCCTACATCACACCGCGAATGTAGGGGAGGCGCTCATTTCCTTTGCCTCGGCCACTAAGCAGGCAATGGAGCAAACCCAACCGAAGGTGCAAACTATAAGCAAGGAAGGAAAAGCTGAAGTGCTCACGAGTCGTTCGATCTGTAGTTTGGCACGTAGAACTTTGTCTTCGGGAAGAGAATCGCAGAGAACGAAATAAAACTCACTTGGAGCTGAAAAACATAAAACTGAAACATGAGCTCAGTAAGTTTTATAAAAAAAAATCAAGAAGTATTCAAACCACATTGAACTCAGCCTCTGCTCGTACTCTTCTAGTGCCAGTCCCAAGCCTGGAGGAAGGAGGAGGGCAATGCTAATCATCTTTGTTGTGACACAGCGTCGTTAAACATCAACTAACCAACCAAATTAAACGGAAACATCATTACAACTATGGCAGCAGGAATATAACAAGGTTTTTATTACAGGACATTTGCAAACCAGACACTTTTGGAGGATTGGCCCTTATGGGGACGATCTTCTGTTCCCCACTGCTTTTCCCTCTTCCCCATTCAAAGTGGGCTTCTACTCCTCTCTCCCTCCTAAATGGGCCATGTGGGAACCATAAAGTGGACAGTCCTTGTAGATGTTGACCTGATTATGGCTTGGGTTTCGTGCACCATCAGTTTAAGCCTTGTGCATTAGACACTGGTGCAATAGAAGTTACTAATTACAATTACAATTATAAAGTGCCTTTACGGTTTTTAAAACGAAGTTAACTGAGCACCATTTTCTAAAAGACGTTGGCAAAAGGCAGAGTTTAAAGTGTCGCTGAATGCTACAGGTTTAGTAAGGCTCCTTCGATATTCATTACTGTCTTTTTCCTTCCAAATACATGCAGATCAGTACTATAGATAAGATAATTTAACGACGACTAAAGCAATTGGGAAAACAGCTCAAATGTTGTTAAATGTTAAAATATGTAAATTTATTGCTGCCATGATCTGCTATCCGTTTTCTCACTCACCTAAGTCTGTCACTTTCGAATTGGTCTGTATCACGGAACAAAAGTCTGTAATCGGCGACTCGGAAAATCTTTTCTTCCAGTAGACCAGGTACCTGGAAAGAACAGATGAGATGATTTTAGCCAAGACAGTTAAGAGGCAATGCAAGAAAAAATTAAGACAATTTAGTTAATTTAAATCAAATCAATCAAATCAAATCATTTTATTGCTTCCATCAAAACAAAACAAAACAAAAACATGTTATGTAACAAACTATAAGTAGTCGGATTGTGGTTCTGTCTCAGATAGAGCAAAAGGTGGCCCTAAAGGGAGGTAACTCCCGCTAAGCAGGGACACCTACTAGTGTTGTACATAACTTAAGTGACTGTCAAGTCATGGTAAGCCAGAGGGAGTAGATAGTTGAGGTCTGGTGTGGAAACATGAGAGAAAGCAAAATAAATCATTGTTAAACTTAACTATTTGTTTATATATACTTAACTAAACGTCAACAAAAGAAACAAAGAAACAGAAAATAGGACTATCAGTCCTATAAGAAAAGAATAAGTAGGAGAAAAAATGAATGAATGGGGAGAAGAGCAGCACGTAACCCGGCGCGGCGCGCCCACCGAGCAGCATTGGCCAAACCCTGTGGTCGTTCCAAGGTCCGTTAACAACCATTCAAGATAAATGATTTGAGACGAGATTTGAATAAGTTTATATTTGGAGAGTGACGGATATCGGGAGGTATAGTTTCCCATACTTTGGGCCCATACGCCTTTAAACTAAATAGTCGTGAGTTGGTACGAGCCTTGACTGGTCTGAGGGCAGCGGCGTTCCTAGTGTGATGGGTGTGGATCCGAGATCCTGGGATAAAATAGTCACAGAATGAGGAGGGAAGGTTATTGTGTTCAAACCGATAGAAAAATTTACCAATTTGTGTTAGCCTAAGTTGACTTATATTTAGTAGTCTAAGTCTGCTGAAGATTGGGGCAGTATGGGTCCCAAAAGGCACTCCTGCCACCATCCGAACTGCCTTTTTTTGAAGAATTATTAATTTATTCAATCTAGATTCGTACGTGGAGGCCCAAATAATATTGCAATAATTTAGATACGGTAAAATTAAAGAATAATATAAATTTAGCCTAATCACTTCAGGAAGTAGGTGGGCAATCCTATTGATTATACCTATGTTTTTCGCTATTTTTTGTGCGACAAAGTTAATATGGTCTCTCCAGGAGAGATGTTTATCCACAACCACCCCCAGGAATTTGGTAGACTCCACTTGGTCCAAGGGGGTTTCTGCGATTTCAAGGGTAATATCTATGGGCACAATTTTTCTGTGGGATTTAAAAAGAATGAAATTAGATTTGTCAACATTGAGGGTGAGTCTATTTGCTGAGAACCAGTGATTGATGAGTTTCAATTCTGAAATCACTATTTCCATTAGAGTTTGCCAAGAAGGGTGTGCAAAAAAAATATTTGTGTCATCCGCAAATAAAATGAAGTGGAGGGTTTTAGATATTGTGGCTAGATCATTTATGTACAAGAGAAAAAGTAAAGGGCCGAGATTTGATCCCTGGGGTACACCAAATAAAATAGATCGACTGTCAGACAGCACGCCATTGCATAATACTTTTTGAGTGCGGTCCTGAAAGTAGCTGTGGAACCATTTTAACATTGGGCCCCTAATGCCAAAGTTATCTAATTTTTTTAACAAGATAGGATGGTTGACCGTGTCGAAGGCCTTCGCTAAATCGACGAAGACCCCCACAGAATATTCGTTTGCATCAATTGCTTTAGTGATTCGGTCTTCCATCTCTATTAGGGCCATATAGGTGGAATGCCCAGATCGGAAGCCATATTGAGCTTGGTGTATTAAATTAAAGGTAGTTAGATAATTACTTAATCTATCGTATACTATTTTTTCGAAGTACTTAGCGAAATAAGGAAGTATTGAGATAGGCCTAAAATTGGCAGGGTTGTCAGTATCACCTTTTTTATAGATTGGAACAACTTTAGCCATTTTAATCTTAAGAGGGACTATTCCATTAAGGAGGGAACAATTGATGATCGCCATTAAAGGTACAACTATGAGTTTTAAATTAGGAGTGGCAATATAGGGGTCGATTTCATCTAAACCTGTGGTGTGTGTTTTTTTTAGAAGACTACTGATTTTCAGAAGCTCGTCTACGGAGGTCGGGAGTAGGCCCATGGAAGATGTTTTGGACGGTGGGAGAAATTTTTCAAATGAGTCTGGAGAATCAATAATTTTCTTTGATAATTCACTAGCTATACCCGCAAAATAATTATTGAATTTATTTGCTACTGTCTCTGGGTCTTCCACTAAGACTCCGTTTATTTTAAGAGAAATCTGTCTGTCTCTTTTATCTTCAATTTGCATGGCTTCCCGGATCAGCCTCCAAGTGGCTTTTAAATCATTGTGATGCTTGTAGAATTCAGTGGTATAATAGTTTCGCTCCGCATTAATTCTAACAGATTTAAATCTGTTCCTATACTCAATAAATTTTGTTTTATTCTGCAAGGTTGGAGTTTTAAGATATCTTACATATAATAAATTTTTCTTCTTGCAGGATTTTAAAATTCCTAGTGACATCCAAGGCTGTTTAAATTTCTCCTTCGAAGATCCAGCTTCTTTAACGAGTGGGAATGCTGAGTTATAAGCTTGGGTGTATTTGTCGGAGAAAAGTTCGTATGCCTCATTAGCGCTCCCCAGTTCGCAAGCCCTCATAATAGGGTCCCAGTTCTCCTCTTCGAGGGTTTTCTGGAATTTTTTTAGATTTACCTCGTTGACTTTTCGGAATTCCTTATAACGATGGGAATTATTAGGAGTGGTTTCCAAAGAAAATCGGGCATAGATTGGGAGGTGGTCAGAAATGTCCGAAATGATGACAAAAGCCTCAATTAACTTAGACCAAGCATTACAGAATATGTTGTCAATTAAAGTCCGGCTAGTTGGAGTAATCCTAGTGGGCCTAGTGATAGTGGGAAGGAAATGGTGTGCTGTAAGACCGTTATAAAAAGCATTCGAGTCGTTGTGCTCATTTATTTTCAGAAGATCAATATTAAAATCTCCCATTAACAATACCTCTTTTGAGTTCTTTTTTAGTCTCGCTATTAATTCATCAAATTCGTCGTTAAACTCTTTTAGCTGTAGTCCTGGTGGCCTGTAAATTACACCCAGTATTGGTGAAGTTGTTTTTAGGGCTACGCGGATAAAAAGACTCTCATAGGATCTGTGATCTACAGTGCCACCCTTTGGAGTGAACAATTGAAATTTTAGATCATCCTTTATAAGCAATCCCACACCACCACCCCCTCCACCCGGTCTAGAATTGCCCACAAAGTTGAACCCCTTAACCCGAATGGTGTCCTCCAGATTAGAGTCTAGCCAAGTCTCAGTTAAAGCTATGATCGAAGCGTGGAATGTATTTGCCAGCTCGCTGATCGCTCCCAGTTTGTAAGCCATACTACGACAATTAATGTGCATTACTGTTAGGGACTGTTCAGCTTGGAGGCTTCGTGATTGGCTGTATTTAATAAATGCTTCTGGAGCTATATAGTCACTAGACCAGGTGGGGTTCCTATAGAAGTTTTGATCGGGATCAGCGTTAACGTTGTCTGGTTCTGACTTGGTTTCCTCTTCCTCTGGAAATACCTCAAACTCAACTAAAATATTCGACCCGTCAGGACTTTTGTTACCAGGTCTTCTTCTAACCGCTGCCTCCTCATCTAATTCCATTTCTAAACATGATGGGCTCTTAGGAGTATTCTTACGTGATATCTCCTCTGGTCCTATAGTAAGCCCTGGAATGCCGGGCTGGCTATGAATCCCCCCACACCCAGAGCATCCACCTAGACCTGTGGGTGAGGCCGCTGATCGGCAGCATCCGCCGGGACACGGGCTCCGTCTAACTGCCTTCATGGTCTTCTGGCGCCAATTGGCGCGCTGCCGCCGCTCCATGGAAATTAAACAACATTAGCTTAACTTGGGCAGTATTAAGTAAGTAAGAGATAAAAGGGGAGAAAAGTGTTGAAGAAAAGTAAGCAAAAGACACAAGAAAAAACTAGGGGGAGAAGAGGGAGCCTCATCCAGTGGATGAGGCTGTTTTGTAAATGCAATCGTTTGCGACCCAGCGCTTCAGAGACAGATAGAGCAGAATTCATGACGAATAATGACAATTATTATTATTATTATTATTATTATTATTAAGGAACATTTAAATAGCGCCCCTTCAAGGCTGTCTACTCAGGAGCGCTGAGTAGACAGCCTTGATTATGATATTATCGTAGTTACAAATACAAAAAGACACGTCCCAGGATGACTTCGCATCAGTGTGTCCAACTGTACTCACTTGTTTAAGTCGGCGATCAGCGCAACATCGGCAATGACTAGTTTGTGGACAATCACGAAATGTTTCAGCATCGCATCCTTATCTTTTGGCAGGTTGAACACTTCGTCGCACAAGATACACGGACACGACTGCTCGCCGCTCGATGCAATGAACACTTCGCGGTCGGAAGTTTCAAAGTGCAAAGGCTCCAGAATTGGACTATCGTCACCGGCTGCAGAAGAGAGAAAAATGTGGTCAATGAAACAGTCTACATAAATTAAAATAATTATAGATCGTTGATTCATTCATTATGAGGATATACATTGCGCCCATGCAAGATAAAACTCAGAGGTGTTCCCGGCACAACTCTAGCAGAAAAGGATAGTTTTCAAGTGTTTCAAGTAATTGCAACTGTTAGTAAAACTAGTGCCTTGTCGAGTTTGTGTGGTTGATCAGTGCAAATAACCACATAACTCTGAACTCCGGACCACTATTCTGTGGAGAATCTTTAGAAGAGCAGAAACACGTTATTTGTACCTTCGCCGTTACCATGAGCCCAGACTTGAGAAGAAAATGAGTATGTGAATAAGCAAAACCCGTGCTGAATAAATGAAATTGCTAATTTCTGGCACTCTTTTATGAAAAAGTGGGGTGACTCAGTATATGGCAAGGCTCTGATGAATGCCTCTGATGAGTCTCTCTTGAAGTGGCGCTATATAAATGCGTAATTACGATTACAAAGCTAGTGCTTAATTAACTGATGAACTTACGCCTAATTGCCTTGCTACAGCTTACGCCGCAATCACCATTTTTTAGTTTGGGGTCCAACAATTTTCATGACTTGTGAGTATATCGTTCGGTAAAACCACTTTTAGCAAATCATTTGGATTCAATTTGTTGTGTACTTAACACATTTAAGTAACCCCAGCATGTTCAACAGTTGTAAAATATGGTTGCCTTCGCTAGCACTTTCCGTATGCAGCACAACCAATTTTTAGTAAACACAGTTTCTGCAGTTATGAACACTCTAAGCGTATACAGCTTTAGTTTGTGAATCGATTTAAATTTAAAGTAAGCAGTTCCAAAAATAAAACCTGCTTAAAACACAATTAACAAACATATTTTACCAAACGCTGTGCTTGTTGCCATGTTTGTTATGAATCTAGGAGATATGTAGTCCTTGGTCTCGCATTAATAAAAATTGATCATCTATGCTTGCTGAGGATTGGTGCTTAGATTAGCGCCTTCGTTTCATGTAAGTAAGTACCCAAACAAATTTAGCTGTGAGAAGGCATTTAGGCGTAAGTAGGAATGTAAACTCAAAATTTCTAAAGCGTTACTCGAAAGCTAAGCGCAGGAAACCAGCTTATTCACGAGCGCTGTCAGAGTGTTTGAAGAAACCAGTTGATTTCAGAGTCCGGTTGCCAGAGAGTAAGATTTTTTATGCAGAATATCCCTCTCTATAATTAACAGAATATATAAAGATTTATCTGTTCTGTGGTTAATGCAATATTGACGTCATCTAACGGCCCCTGCACTTGCTTGCAGTTATAATGCCGTGATCTCATTAGACACCTTTAAAATGTTGGTAATCGACACTACATATTCGCAATCCGCCACGTAGGTGTTACTGTATGAAAGTGTATATGGTCTCTTAACACTACGAAGAAATTGTTGCCGTCAACGTCAACGGCACTGAATGCTGTCACTGCACACCAGATGTCGTTAGACTAGAAGAATTAAATCTCCAGCGTAATTCCACCGCTGAGTTTCCGGGTTGTGCCAGTCCCAACCCTGGATAAAGGAGGAGGGCGACGTTGATCGTCTTTGTTATGAAACAGTGTCGTTAGACATAAACTACCTAATGCAGGAAAATCGATGAATAATTACATCGGCAGAGTAAAGCATTTCCTTTGGAGATTAAAAACATCATATTTGCTATCAGCCGTAAATTTATGCGGAAGAGGGGCAACATAGATCTGTGGGTAAGTGTGCAGTCGTATATAATAGGCCTACAGTCGTTTTCACGAGTCATCATTCCTCTAGATATAGATTCCTTGCAGTAACGATCCTGGCAGCCGTGAGTAGTAGTTTCCAGTGTTAGCGACATCTTGTGGCTGTCCGAGACGTTAACGTCGCCGTCCTCCTTTATTTATATCGGTTTGGGACTGGCACCACCCGGAAACAGCAGTCTAAGATGTCTAAACGTTGAATGATGCAGCGATCTCATTAGACACCTTTGAAACGTTTTACAGTGATGCTATATATTTGTCAACTGCGTTAAACCGTTAATATCTGGTTTTGAATAGTTAGCCTTTCAAACGAGAAGAAACTGAATTGAAATTAAGAAGATCATTATCGTAATCGTAATCTCGAAATTTCTACGGCGCCCAAAAAAGCGTAGTCGTGGGAACCAGCTCATTCACAGGCGCTTAGTCAAGACATGATCGATAGGCGCGGGGGTGGGTGAAATCGATTCCAGGTTAAGATCCAAAGGGGTCAGGCAACCAGACAGTCAGACAGCTGAGGTGGATGGCGTTCAGTGTTCAAACGGCGAGGGAGGTAAGGGGAAAGGAGGAATCTGGATAGGATTTGTGAAAGAGCAGTGTTTTCAGTTTTAACTGAAAGAGTTTTGAGCGCAAGACCTGTGGAGAGATAGCAAGAGATGAGCTTTTGGTGAGTTCGTATGATGGATCAGATATTTTTCGTAAAACTGGAGGGAGTTTATTCCAGAGATGTGGAACAGTATAGTTATGCAGCAATTCGCAAATGTTAGTGATGAGGTGACGGAAGGGCGGAGAAGTGTTAGGGCGGAAGAGAAGCGGGTTGAGCGAAGTGGTTGGATTGTGAACGACTGAGGGAGGGATCGAGATCGGACGGCTGTGAGGATTGAAGTGTTTTGTATATAACCGGTTTGGCTATAAATTCTATTCGTTTGCAGAGGCGTGTTTACAGAAAACGGGGCCCTAGGCGCAAACACTTTAGGGGGCTATAGGCGCAAACATTTTAGGGGCCCTTCTGAACTTGTATTAGCCCAAATGAGGAAAACAATTATAAATTACAATAATAGGCCTATAGGGCCTACTTTTATGGCAATGCTAAACGTGTATAAAATAGAAAACAGGTTAGGCCTATGTTTAAAATAATTCGAAATTCAAAAATGTGTCGACAATAAGCCTAGGCCTACTCAAGCCGTCATTCACTGATCTCTAAAAATGAAAATCGTTGTGCGAACAAAATTCCAGGGCGAGTCCAATCGAAAGCCAAGAAGGGAGTACGAGACGATACGGAAACAGCCGAGAAGACACGGAAACAGCCGAGAAGACACGGAAAAAGCCGAGAAGATACGGAAACAGCCAAGAACGCACGGAAACAGCATGCGGCGGAAACGAGTTGACGAAGGCTTGAGTTTTAAGCGACATCCGAAGACCAGAACAATTTATGGTCAGCAACAGAAGGGCGCGCCTGACGAGAACTGTCCTTGTCCAGAGAATATTCAGACTGATAGCTTCAGAAGACCAAATTGTGTACAGACTACACAGAGATCTTTGGAGTTAGAAAAATGCAAAGGTTAAGAAGATAATGTTGACTGAAATGTAACCCATGTGCTAGGGTTGCCATTATGAAAACCGATAACGTAACTGATCCCGAAAGCGGCTTTTAACTGGGTTTCCACTTCAAACTAGAGTCTCACACCTTCAAGAGATCCGACCCATATCCACCCTGTCGTATACCGTCCTACGTCTTCCAGTCTTTTTCGTCCTTGACCAGAAGCGTAACTTTGGTCTAAAAAGTGTGGGGGGGGGTACCAATTTCTTCTCCAGTTTCGCTTTTCGCATGCAGACAATCTCCGGGAAGGCACAATAATAAAATATTGATTGGCATTGATTAAAAAGTTGGGGTCGTGGGGTACGGGTATCCCTCGTACCCCCACAAATTACGCCTATGTTCTCGACGGAATCCACCTTAGCAGCTCCTCCGTCTTCTTCTCTCTCTGGTCTCCTGCATGGCAACCGGGTTTTGAATCTCCCTATACATCCATGGACAACCTTTCTGACGCGACGCAGCGCTAAAGAATATATTGGTGTCTTGCGCGTAAATTTTGAGCAGCGCTGTATAAATATCGATATTACGATTACTATTACGAAGTGTAACTATTCGAGTCTCTAGAGGAATGTTGAGATTTTCCTACCCCAAACTGATTTCGACTGCCCTTCGCCGAAGATATATATTCCCCATACTCCTTCACGGCCTGACTCACATATATCGTACTGCAGTGGTTAAGGAAATTCGCCTATCTCTTCTCTGAACAACTGTTGCCGGAGATCACACGTCTGCCCCGAGGGTACGCGATGATGACGTAACAGACGCGTCATAAATTCGTAGTTACTGCGTCCGTTATCCGAACTCTGCGAATTATTATTGCGACGCCCCACACACATCAAACAAACGTCCACGGCGCGAGAGAGTGCAAGAAGTTGTAAGTATGATAAGGCGTCGGACATTGCGCACGGCCCGGACGGGTTCCCCAAATGATGATTAGGTCTAAACTTAGGTCTAATATCGCGAGAAGATAGGCGTTTACGGCCCATCGTCCGCGGCCGGGTCTAAGTGTTCGACGTCGGTGGGCCAGTTTGTTATCTTGTTTCGGCCGGTTTCGTTTCCGTGTGTTCAGCATCTTGTTTCGACGTTTGATAAGGACAACTTGTATACATGGACCAGACAGATAACTAGTCACCTTTATCAACCCAGCGCCGCTGTCGGGTGCCTGGTGCCGCGGCTGTTCGACGCCAAAACGGGGTGTGTCGAAAAATTCCGATCCCGAACGCGCAGCAGTTGTCACCGCAGTTGTTTGCATGAAATACGCAGAAATGTCAACGGCAGACTCTTCCTTGAATTGTATTTCAACTGGTAAGTAAAACTTCAGGTGTTAGAATGAAATCGTGTGTAGTTAAATTGGACCTACTGTTGGAACTCTCCCTCTGTGTCTGTGCTCTCTGCTCCGTTGCGTGTATCATTTCGTTCTCAACTTAGACTTACGTTTCACAAATTACCTATCCACTATAAGTTGTTTCTCTGTCTTACGGACTGATCTTCTGGATATTGACCTGATTACGGCTTGGTTTTGGTGTGCCATCGGTTGATGCCTTGTGCACGAGACACCGACGGAATATAAGTTGCTAATTATTACTACTAATCTCTCAAAAATTCATACTACACACTGCAGACTCCAGACAAGTCAGTTGAACACTCTACAATGTCAACTGCACATTTTGTGTCAGAACACTCTGTTTTAAAGACCATGAGCCATAATGCAGTCAACATCTAGAAGCTCAGTCCGGTAACACGGGAAGTCAGCCTATGGTGGTCAACCAGTTAGCCCACGCTGGCAAGGTATGTCGTGGGCAAAAATTGCTTGTAACCCATATCAAACGAACCCCAGCGGTGAAATGTAGGCCTATACTCTAGCCGAGATTGAAGAGATTCAAACGAAGGCTAAGCGATTGTCAGGCTTGAAAGAAGAACGAGTGCAACGCTAATCATCTTCACTACGACACAGCCTAGTTAAACAACCTCGCATGCATAGCCTGCTACTTTTACTATACGCAGGCCTTTACTTGCGAGCCACGGTCGCTATTGAAAATCGTGTAGCGTGAACAGAGTACGAAACGTCAGAAGGAATACACAACGGTATCATATAGCCTACATATGGGTCTAACTGCTTTTTACTTTGATTCACATTAATATTACATGTTTTATCTATTTCCATTATTAATGAACTTTTATATGGTTGTGCGCGTCGTTATGAATGAACTTGAATTCTAGCGAAGTCGGACAGCGATACTTCGATAAAGCCTACAACGGGACGTCGATAGAGTTCTTCGGTATACAGCGTGTCTTGTGTGGCAGGTTGTGCAAGACGACTGGGGGGATATATCGGAGCCAATTTCTCGTGCTTAGAAAGCAAAGTGTGCTCTGCTGAGGACGCCCGCAGGTTCTAAGAAAATCCGTCCTAAAGCCGGGCAGATCCGACTCTCAATGCAACGACGAGGAATCGTTGTATTATTTGGAGGCCGTCCATTCATATATCTCGTCCGACTGTGAATTGGAATTCTTCCATTCATCCTTCAGAAAGAGATACGGCTTTCTCTTCTCGTGGCCTCCATTCAACGCCTGACAAAATTCCTCTCGCGATATATTCCTTTCTTGCGTTAACGAGCGCACAGAAGCTTAACGGTTTAACGAGCGCACAGAAGCTTAACGAATAGAGCGCATTCAACGATCGCTCAAGCCTCGCATCGGGTGGCTGATAATCGTATAATACTCGTGCGCATAATTGTACGCATTCAAAGACTCATGTGGGTTAAGTAGCTCGCGTTCTGTGTGTTTTGCGCAAAACCTCGCAACAGGGTTTGGAGTACCGTGCCTTGAATGCGGTTTCCATTTCGAGGGTAATCACAGCGTCGTTAGGGGGTACTTATAATGGGGCCTACGCGGGCCGCGTCATCCACAACCCGCCCTAACGTCACCTCACCCCTGCTTTGTGTGGTTCGTTCGGGTTGGTACCCAGCGGGGTCCTCCATTTCGTAACGAGTCGTAAATCACAGGTAATGAGCCGGCACACGAAATCGCTCCTCTCCCGACTCCCCGATGGTCGCATTCATCGCGTTCCGGACGCGGGTTCTTACGAAAGGCCCCCGATCGGCGAACATGAAGCGGGCTTCGGCTCAATTACCCTGCGACAGGGACTTTGACTCAGACATCTGTGTAAACAGAGTCGAGTGCGGAATTTATTGGCCACCCCTCGCCGAGCTATTGTTGCAGACGGCAGCCGCAGCTCACGCCGCCTACCGTCGATCTGTGTAAACTAGGAGAGCCTTGAACAATACGTTCTGGCGTCCAACACTTACTCTAGTGCGGGTAGAGGTAATCAGTAGACGGACGGAGAGGGCAGGAGAGAGACTCGCAGGCGGGTGGGTAGAGGAACACCTAAGGCGGCCGCGCCCCGCATATACCGCTATACGCCGACGGCTGTTCGAAGACGCACGACTCTCGCGTGTCGCCACAAACCCATTCTTCGATCCATAATAGAGATATTTTCAAGTGGCAGAAAACAACACGAACATGCACACGTACAAACACACGTACAAACACGCGCGCACACAAGAACAGTTCTTCCCCCTCCCTGCCTCCCTCTCTTCCTGCCTATTACATGCCTGCCTAGTGCGTATACCTACTTGTCTGCATAACTACTGCATCCAAATATGAACGTATAACTCTGTGCTTTTAAATCTTTGCATTGGCTTCCTGTTCTGCATAGAATTTGTTTCAAATTGGGGCTCATAGTTGATAAGACTTTGAACTCTGGTCAGTCACAATACTTAAAATCAGTTCTTATTTTTCAGACTGAGCAGTATTCAACGAGGTAATCTGATCAATCTTCGTCTGGTCATACCTAAATCAAGAACGGTTCTTGGTGAACGAGCTTTTTCGGTTGCTGGACCTAGTTTTTGGAACTCTCTCCCTGTGTCTTTGTGCTCTGCTCAGTCGCTTTTGTCATTTCGTTCTCAACTTAAAACTTACCTCTTTCAAATTGCTTATCCACCATAGGCTGCCTCTCTGTCTTACGGACTGATCTTCTGGATATTGACCTGATTACGGCTTGGTTTTGGTCTACCATCGGTTGATGCCTTGTGCAATAGACACCGACACAATAGAAGTTGCTAATTACAATTACAATCACGCTTGCCTACTCTGATCGATTGGAACTCAACCTCGCTTCTCCAACGGATTACCATATCTTATTATAGCTTCATTTGAATCGACCATTGATTTATGCCTTAGTCATTATGATCCCGGCGCTATAGAAGTGATTGGATCATAGTAGACACTCACCTTTCTACCCTTCTACTAACTTACCTGGGTGCCTGCCCATCAGTTGCTATCTTTCACTTAAAGGTGAAAATACTGCTCATTCACAAATCCTATCCCGATTCTCCCTCTTCTCGTACCAAAATTCTTAACACCATCTACCTTAGCCGGGTAGCCCAGGGGCGTCTACTCCATAGAAACCTTGGAGCAAATGCTCCATCCAAAAAATAGGTGGAAAGATCTGTCAGTGTATGTGCCATGATTATTGTGGGGAAAGGAAGGGAAAGGGGAAGAGGAGGGAGGGAGGGAAGTTGCTCCAACAACTTCGGGGGAGGGGGTAGACGCCCCTGCCTTAGCCGTCTGAATGTCTGTTTGCCTGACCCGTTTGATATTGACCTGGAACCGATTGTTACCCCATTCCGCCTATCGATTTTGTTTTGACTAAGCCCATGAGTAAGCTACTATGTCGGCATGTGGTGTTCCGCGGAGTTCTGTGCTAGGTCCTCTTGTGTTTACTTTATGCACCGCACCTCTAGGAACATTGCTGGATAATCATTCGCTGGGGTATCATTTGTATGCTGATGATACTCAAATCTACATTTCATTTGACTATCTATCATGTGACTCATCTGTGCAGCTGTTGTCTGCTGCCTTTGATGAGCTACAGTCTTGGATGACGGCCAATAAACTTCTCCTTAACCCATCAGAGACAGAATATCTTGCTACTGGGCACTCCACAGCAACTTAACGAATTTGATCGGCTTAGGTCATTGAAACTTTGCGACTCAATTGTTGAGCTGGCAGATGATGCTCAAAATTTAGGCGTTGTTTTTCAGTTCTACCATGCTTCTCACTGGCCATGTAAATAGTATTTGTAAGTCATATGTTCATTTGTGATATACGCAGAATTAGGCGTTATGTGCCCATGTCTGCAAGGACATATCTGGATAATGCACTGGTTTCCAGTCATTTAGATTACTGTAACTATAGCTTCTTACTGGTATCAACAGGTCAAACACACTGAAGCTGCAGAGTTCAGAACTCTTTGGCTAGAGCCGTATTAAACTAATACATCTGAATATGAACATATAACCACTGTGCTTAACTCCTTATACTGGCTTCCTGTCCAGCAAAGAATTAGTTTCAAATTATTAGTTAATAACACTTTGAATTCTGGCCAGCAACAATACTTCAAATCAGTTGTTACTCTCCAAACTTATCATTATTCAAAGAGGTTATCTGGATATCTTTGTCTCGTCATGCTTAAATCAAGAAGTGTTCTTGGTGAACGAGCTTTTTCAGTTGCTGGATCTAGTTTTTGAAATTCATTCCTTGTGTCCATGCGCTCCGCTCAGTCGCTTGTGTCATTTCGTTCTCAACTTAAAACTAACCTCCTTCAAATTGCATATCCACCATAGTCTGACTCTCTCTCTCTCTCTCTCTCTCTCTCTCTCTCTCTCTCTCTCTCTCTCTCTCTCATCTCTCTCTCTCTCTCTCTGTCTCTCTCTCTCTCTCTCTCTCTCCTCTCTCTCTCTCTCTGTCTCTGTCT
>OY744612.1:52528708-52531208 GCA_963556255.1 Allolobophora icterica
TCCTGGTCTTTTGGCAACCGGACTTCTGTCTTCACCTGGCATCTCTGAAGAGTCCGCTCTGGTATGGAGCAGCGCTCGCGAAGAAGCTGGTGCCCTGAGCTGAACTTTAAATAGGCGCTTTATAAATTTGGAGTTTACGGTTGCGATTATGATTGACCGGAAACTCTTCGATTCTTCGATTTAATGTTACGCGATTTCGATAATAAAATTTCTCTGGCAGGATATAAAATTATTGGACTATCTTTCTCTCTAAGCTGAAAACTTCCCTCTTCCAGTCGTAGTCCTAATAGTAAACGCAATCGTAACACCAAATTACCCTAAAGCTAAGCGCAGGGCGCGAGCTAATTTCACGGTTCTTAATGTTTCCTGTGGGCAATTCTATAGTTTTAAAGGAACTTTTTAAAAACACAGGTGTATTCTATTGTAACGCAAATCCATCTTCAAATTAACATCGGAAATAAAAAGAAGTAGCCTTCAATATTATACTCACATGTGACGTAGAAGAAAATAGCTAGAACTACAGCAGGACCGTTTGCCATTTTTTTAAGATGCATCTTTCCGACTTCTTTGTGTGTCGCTCTAAGTCCGGACGCTAGCTCAACAGACTATTCTGAAATCTACAGATTATAGACGATCAAGTCTCTCTGTGTCTGATCTCAGCGACGAATGAGATTTCTAGGTCACGCCATGGGTCTAAATAACCTACAGACAGTGGGTGTAGGACTAAACGGAAAATAACAGGAAATCTATTCTGGTAGGTTAGGTACATGCTTTGCTTAGCTAAAGTCTTGTGACATTCATGTAGTCATCGAACAAAGGAAGCAAAAACCCAGACCAGGAATTCGTCATATTTAATTATCTGAAATGGTTATCTCTCGGCCTTACCTCATCGTCAGAGTTCCGGGGGATTTCTGGAGTCTGAATCATATGTGAGCCTGCTGTATCTAACATTCAAAACAGTTACGTTAGTTAGATTGCGTGCAAATGGAAATTGTAAATTGTAAATGTAAATGTGAATTGTAGGCCCCTAAATAGTAAATTGTAAATGTAAATGTGAGTATTGTAAATTGTAAATTGCAAATGTAAATTGCAAGTGTTAATGTAAATGTAACTTGTAAATGTAAACTGTAAATGTAAACTGTTAATGTAAATCTAAACGAGTTGCAGTTCAGGATTTGTTTCACAATGATGTTCGTAATTTATGAAACAATGAGCTCTAGCCAATCACAATACTTAAAATCAGACCATATTCCCCGGACAATCAGGACTGAACCAGGAAACCTGAATTTTTTCCTCTGCTCATATCTAAAACTAGAACTGTTCTTGGCGCACGAGCTTTCTCGATTGCTGTACAAAGATCCTCGAACTCTGTCCCTGTATCTGTCCGTTTGTACATTCGTTCTCAACTTAAGACTTATCCCTTTCAAGTTGCTTACCCACTATGGGCTTTCTCAACGGACTGATCTTCTGGATGTCGATCTGATCACGGCTTGGTTCTATTGCGGGATCGCTAGACACTGGCGCGATAGAAGCTATTAATTAATTAATTAATTAATTAATTACTACATAATGCCTGATTCTTTCTTCTATTCATCACCCTGCATTTTCTCTTGCATTGATACTGCACTTACCAAGAACAACGCCCAGTACAACGTGAGTCAGTCTGAATATCCTGAAACGCAAATTGTGACTGTCCAACAGATTCGAGCAGGAGCTTTATGCGCGCACATACTCACACTCACGTGCGACCGTGACTAGCCAAAGAGAGGCGTAATAGTAGTAGTTGCAGTAGCAGTAGTGGTAGTAGCAGTAGTAATGATAATAGTTGTAACAGTAATACTAGTAGTAGTGATAATGGTAGCGGTAGAATTAGTAGTAATAGCAGTAGTAGTAATAGTAGTAGTAGTGGTAATAGCAGTAGTAGAATGGTAATGGTAGTGGTAGAATTAGTAGTAATAGTAGTAGTAGTAATAGTAGTAGTAGTAGTAGTGGTAATAGCAGTAGTAGAACTAGTAGTAGTAGTGGTAGTAGTTGAAGTAGAAGTAATGGTAATAAAGTAAGTAAGTAAGTAAGTAGTAGTAGTAGTAGTCGTCGTCGTCATAGTAGTAGTAGTAATAGTAGTGGCAATTGTAAAAATTAATAATAATAATAGTAGTAGGGGTAATAGTAGTAGTTATAGTAGTAGCTATAGTAGCAGAAGTAGAAGTAGGGGGCAGTTAAATCTCTAAAGGTTCTATTCCACTGAGACTTCTCGAATGGATAAGGCTGATCAACGTATTCTGATTGTTTCAAATTTGAATCTTAGGAGCTTTTGACTAATCGAAGGAGACAACTGGATTTTAACGGTTAGCATTTGCGTTAACAATTGACAGTTTGTAAAGCATCCTAGAAGTAGCTGGCTACTGACGATGATATGCAAATTTTCCTACATTATAAACCATTTTGTTGAAAAGAAAGAGAAGGAGGAGGAGGACGAGGAGGAGGAGGAGGACAAGAATAA
>OY744612.1:52536208-52603708 GCA_963556255.1 Allolobophora icterica
GGCAATGTCTTAAATTTCTCGAATATCAAGGTTGACACAACATGAACAATCAACAATTTAATACCGGAACAAGTCACCCAAGAGTATGGTTCCTTCAGCTTTCTCGGAATTCATGTTTTACAGCACACAGACAATCATCAATTCTAAACCGGAACAAGTGACCCTAGAGTATTCATTAAGAAAATTTTATACCGGAACAAGTCACAGAAAACAGTAGACTTCTTTGAACTTTCTCGCATATCATGTTTGAACTTTGACAACACATAGACAATCAACAATTTTATACCGGAACAAGTCACACCATAGTAAACGTAAAAAATTCTTAAGCGCGACTTAAAAGCTAAGATTATCACTGGAAAGCAAGCACAATAGCGGAAGAGGTTCTTTGAATTAGCACCAAACAAGGCAAAACAGGGTCACAGGCATAAATAAATAGTTTGAAAAGTTCTTCATGGCAAAAATTGTAGACTTGAGGAATGGTTTGTATGATAGCAATGTCTTAGTGGACAAAATCACATCTTTTAAGAGGAAACCACGAAAACTGGGCTATTAAGCGTTCGAGGTTAATTTTGAGTGGTTCTAACACAGACTACGCGTGTTGTGAGCCACTTAAAACCCTTCTTATGTTATGTTAACCTAAGGGACAGGAGCAGGAAGAGGGGCTGCTAAAGTGAGTTTCATTCAGAGCGAGAACGATTGGAAAAGCGGAAGAGTGGATCAATTGAGATAGCACACAATAAACATTTTATAACCGGAATAGCGTTCAAACTTTGTGTCTTCCAACATTTAGACACATTTCCTTAATGGAGAACGAGAAAAGCTATGGCGAAGCGTCGTTGCAAGGCAGAGTAGGCACATCATCACAACATATGAAATTTTTCCGCACGCAGTTAAGCTATTCTGTAGTCAGATGTAGACACTTTGTTGCAGTTCCTACTTCTTGAGGATTTCCGACCAGAGGAGTCGGTCTTGTACCTGGAAAAGGAAACATACATGTTTATTACAATTACATCCGAAAACTCACTGTGATCTGCATTATTTTGCTAATCGATTAAATGTTCTGTTCGTTGTGACTGCATATGACATCATATCGTCTATGGAATAACAGAAGGGCGTAAGTGGACCGACTTCGATTTGGAGATAAATGAAAAAGAAGTTTGACACTCTGTATCAAATCACCATTATTATATATAATAGTCATTCTGGTGGTGAATGGACTATAAAAACATGCTTTTTTAAGAATACAACTTTGATCTTAATAAAACACTGTTTAACTGGAATAGAAGTTACATACGCCCTTTTGTTTGTATAGCACGTCAGTATGGATAGAAGTTACTTACGCCCTTTTGTTTGTATAGCACGTCAGTATAGATAGGTACTTACGCCCATTATGTAAGAAGCATAACACAGTTTAATTCGGTAACAGACTAACAGTAACAGTAAATTACCACTATGCTACCAACACCAGTCAATAACAGAGAAAAACATGCAGACTGAATATCTGACACAGATCAAAAACAATCCATTGACCAATATCCTATCATGTCATTTTTGCTTTCACAGCAGCTGCTAGTCTTCATCACTTTCTTCCATGTCGGGCTCTGGCAACGAGTTTCTAGTTGTGGTGTTGTTACATAGCGAACTGTAGAATGCATGGTAATCTTGCGGAATTTCTGGTTCGTTTTCTGCCCTTGCGTTCACTAATCTGTGACGCTGCAGATTCGAGCTGTGACGGTTCGGTGATAAGCGCAGTGTTGACCTGCTCAGTAATCTGCGACGCTGCAGATTCGAGCTGTGACGGTTCGGTGATAAGCACAGTGTTGACCTGCTCAGTAATCTGCGACGCTGCAGATTCGAGCTGTGACGGTTCGGTGATAAGCACAGTGTTGACCTGCTCAGTAATCTGCGACGCTGCAGATTCGAGCTGTGACGGTTCGGTGATAAGCACAGTGTTGACCTGCTCAGTAATCTGCGACGCTGCAGATTCGAGCTGTGACGGTTCGGTGATAAGCGCAGTGTTGACCTGGTCAGTAATCTGTGACGCTGCAGATTCGAGCTGTGACAGTTCGGTGATAAGCACAGTGTTAATCTGCTCAGTAATCTGCGACGCTGCAGATTCGAGCTGTGACGGTTCGGTGATAAGCACAGTGTTGACCTGCTCAGTTATCTGCGACGCTGCAGATTCGAGCTGTGACGGTTCGGTGATAAGCGCAGTGTTGACCTGCTCAGTAATCTGCAACGCTGCAGATTTGAGCTGTGACGGTTCGGTGATAAGCGCAGTGTTGACCTGCTCACCTTTCTTTCCTAAAATTACAGAATAGACATAACGAATTTACAGCTACAATAGGAATACAGCATAAAGCGTCCTGTATTACAAATTTAATGACACTAATATTAATGTAAACGAAATGAAAATTTCACACTATTATACCATTACAGTGCAAAGCAGTTTGTTTAACATTCCATGACTATGAGAAAACTTCAACGAGACAGAATAGTGATGGAAGGAAAAAAAATTAAATTAAATACAAGTTCAGGATCAAGTGGCGAAATAAATGAACTAGAAATAAATGCGACATAACGATAATAATACCTTGGCCAAATACCAGAATTATATAAACAAAGCAACAGTGTGACGATAGATACACACACACACGGAAGTTTAGAACTTTTTTAACTGAGTTGACTAGACTCGCATTGTATTGTATTGTATTTGCAGAATTTATAAAGCGATTCTTAACAGGCGCTCCCGGTGCACGAGCTCGAGGGGAGAGGAATGCCCTATCTGGGAGTACCAGTTTCTTGTCAATTTCATTAGGATTATTTTTCCAACATATTCAACCCAATAGACTGCACTCTGTAACAAAATTAATACAAAGTTAATATATAATATCTTTAGTATCTTACTTTTTGCAATGCGTTTATCGCCAGTAATCCACTCAGCGATAAGATGAGCAGCAGTTGTCGCTGAATATCGCCGACGACGCGTTCTGTCAGCCATTTTTCTATGTTAGCTTCTGCCACTTACGCCCGTATCACTGTAGCTATAACACTTACGCCCTTCTGTGTCTTCAAGAAATGTCAACTGTGTACTTACGCCCTCCTATTACTGTATTTATTACAGCTATGTGCACGTTACTTGCGCCCGTTTGTTATTCCATAGATACTATCATACCAGAAGAACACGATAAACATAGAATATCGATTTTTTAGAATTCTGTCACTTACGCCCTTCTGTTATTCCATAGACGATATGCACTATCGCAGATTGCGCCTATGGTGAGTTTTCTTTTGGAGGTGGTGCTATGTAAATTTGTAATTACAATTTCACAATATAGGCTGTTTCGGATTGGGCAACTAATTGTGATGAAACTATAGTTAAGTGATTGGCCGACTGTCAACCGAGAAATCGTGGTTCAGAGTTTGTATTTTAGACTTCAGATCTATCTGCGCCCCCTAGCCACATAAACTGTTGTTAGTACACTGACCGTAGACTAGTTATCGTTGCATGATCGGACGGTGAATGAGAGGAAAGGCCACCCGCCCTCATGTGGCTAAGAAAATCAAGTTGCTTGCGCTTCATAACGAAGGCTGGCTCTCGAGCGTAGAGTGAGTAAGGGACTTGCCTTATTCTTCCTCTGTTATCTTTGTTCTCCACTTTTCTATTATTTCTTCTTCCTTCTCCTCTTCCTGCTTCTCTTCTTCTACTTCTTCTTCTACTTCCTCCTCTTTTTCTTCCTCTTCTCCCACTTCTTCCTCTTCTCCTTCTCCTTCTCCTTCTCCTTCTCCTTCTCCTTCTCCTTCTCCTTCTCCTTCTTCTTCTTCTTCTTCTTCTTCTTCTTCTTCTTCTTCTTCTTCTTCTTCTTCTTCTTCATCTTCTTCTTCTTCTTCATCTTCTTCCTTCTTATCTACCTTAACTGATTTTATTCGCCCTATCTTTCTTTACAGCCAGCCGCAATGGATCTGTCACCAGTAAATAAGTACTCACTTCCTCAGTCTCGCGATAGCAGTGGCAAGTACGACTGGTGTAGTTGCATCTCTTTGAGATGTCGTCCCACTGGAGCGGTGGGTTGGCTGGAGCGCAGGGTCGGTAGTCGTAGAGTATCCTACCTCCGACGCAGCTGGCGTAGACGGAGCAACCGTGACAGGACTGGTAGTCACCGTCTGGGAGACCTTGGCAGCTGCTAATGCATCTGCAACCGGTCGTTGTACACTGAAATATTAGTAGAAACAGCATCCAACACATTTCTTTGGGAAGATCTGCCACATATCTTACACGCAAGTCTGTAGAAAACGAATGACCGTATACGGAGCACGGTTTCCGTTTTGTTAGAGCGCTCAGCCTAATAGACTTAAGTGACCGTGCATGAGATTACCCGGCCAAAGTCGCGAATATTGAAACCTGGCAAATCCAGCGGAAAGGTCATGAATGCGTAAACCGGTCCCAAAAAGTTTTTTGGGATAATACTAATGATTTATATTTCAACTACTAAATTCCAGAGTTACAGGTCAAACAAACTAATACAAATATTTTAATTTTAATTTTTTTGTACATCAGTTGTCTTAATTTATATCCCTGACACGGCCCAGTCAAGCGTGCGTTTATTTTAATATCGCCACAATCTTGTTGTAATAGCAGGCTAATTAATAATTCATGTTCTGGACTACCTTTTTCTGCTGAAGCTATCTGTGCCAACAGTAATTGCGTACGAATACAGCCTAATTTTCTACGAATGTTTATTAGAGACCATTGTTGGTCCACGACTTTAGCGGGTCACTATAATCCACCACTTTAGCTGGGTCGCTGTTATGGCTAATTCTAATCAATGTGGGTTGCCTTAATGGCAGCAGATTTAATTTTACAGCATACGGCATTCTTTTCTAAACCCTCTGTCCACAAAATAAACAGTTTAAATGCTTTAATAATTTACAATAAATAAATTTTGGAAGGTACCATCACTGGCTGAGTTCAACTGCCGTAGCGCCATCTGACGAAATCAAAATATTTATAATAATGGCGGAAACCCAAAACCAAGCTGAGATCGCACGATGCTTAAATGAACTTACAGCTTTTAATTTGAATAGAATTGGTCGAGAGGATAATTTCTTAAAATATTATTAATGACTAATTCTGCAATAGTGATGTGGAAAATGACAATTCGAGTGGACAGGCATGGCTGCGGCCGCCCGAGAAAAACACCCGCGGGCCTGGGTGTCCGAAGAGGTCGTCCACATTGCTCGCTCGCCATTAAGCATTAATTTTGATTGACGTGTAATTTCATTATTGTCAGAAGTATTACTATTATCAGTTAGACTATATGAATTTTGTTAGCTTTCTTTTCTTGAAGCGTAGTAAATTTAATATTTGAAATATCAAACTAGTTCGGCTTACCGATTGGAAATTCTTCGCACTTTTGACGCCCCAGATAGTCAGAAAATTTTTCGGTAAAGGATTCAATATGCCCCTATCTATTATTTTATCTAGGTAACAGTGAATTTGATTTTAATATAATAATTATTGTACTGATTAAATTTTATCTTGTACTGCTTACAACAAATGTACTAGTCTGAAGGTTTTGCTTTTTATAGCAAAAGTAATTATGATTATTATATTTAATGGCAATATAGCATCTTTTTAAATCTGTGCCATCGTTTCAATTTAATTTTCCAAGAAAAACCGTTGACACCATTGGAAAGGGCAGAAGATTCTTCATCTAGAACACACTACTAAATTATGCTGAAAAATCTGTTCACTTTTACATAGTTCACACAATGAAGGCAATTTTGAACTTGCGATTTCTCTTAATAACGAGTTCTCAAAACGCTAAGACTTCAATTCTTAAAAAATTCATAACCTTTTCAATTTTAAAGATACAAATATGCAGTTTTCACCATATTATTCAACAGTAGCTGTAGTATTTAAAACAAATATAAACTGAATTTTTAAAAAATTTGACTTTGGGAGGGTTTTCCCATGCACGGTCACCTATAATCCGGAGAGTATGGGTTCGAGCTTCATCGGAGACGATCATTCTGTAGGAACCTTGAGCAAGTTCCTGTCGCTTAGTTTCTCAGCGCAATCGATATTCTGTCGTATGGTCTTGTGTGCACTTTTTAACCTTGGAAGGAGGGCATGTCAATTACGGTTGTGTTGTTTTATATATTGAAATGTCAAACACAGTCGTAATGTTTTCCAGTGACTCTGCGTGATCGCGGTTGAAAGAATATGCAACGGAAATCCACAAACTGTGTTGCGCTAATCACGTTACTGATACAACATCTAGTACATACGTTGCGATATATAGGTAATGTAATTACGTGAATTTGATGCCAACTTCGGACGGAACGATAATTCAATTTTAAAATGGGCATTATATAATAAAACATAAAATAAGGGCTATCCTCCAGAGGAAAACAGGTTTTTCGTTTTGTATTTAACATTATACGCCTAAAATAAATCGATAAATTTTGTTGTGTTGTGTTCAACATGTATTAATGATCAGAAAGACAGTATTTATAACCTCAAGTACCGGTACAACATAACCCGAGTTCCTGACCAATATTTCTGAACATAGTCACTGATAAGTCAGTCCATCTTTCGCCGAAGGTTAAAGTCATTTCGTCAACCGGTGGCTAATGCACAAGCCACAAGGCATCAGCCGATGTCACACCAAAACCTTGCCGTAATCAAGTCAACGTACAGAAGATATTCAGTCAGTTGAGTAAGAGTAATGCTTATCCGTCTGTGGCGGATAAGCATACCATCTGTCAACAGCTGTGGGTGGAATTCCGTTGGTTCTCGTTTTCTGTGCATTCTTTTGTTTGTCAATCACATTAATTTAGTCTTAATGGCGTTAGACATCGTATGGACTGGCGCAGGCAAAGCTTTTGTGAGTTACCTAAAAGGCGATGTAATAAGTGTCCAAATATAGGGGCAATTTGAAGAAGGTAAGTCTGCCCCTACCCTAGTAGTGCCAGTGCAAAGTCTCGAGAAAGGAGGAGGGCGACGCCAATCATCTTTCTAATGAGAGAGCGTAATTAATGTCGCAATCGGAGGTCGCCTGTCGTGTGTTTGCCGTGTGTTGATGTCGACCCTCGACTGCTTGTTCTTTTACTTGCACTTTTATTTAACGTGCCTAACTTTTCTATAGAAGATTCACGACGAACTTTGTTTAATTAATAAATGAATTTAATTAAAGAAACAAATATATATATACACTAACTCTACGGGAACTTCCACGTAGTATTAAAGCGTTTAGATATTAAATCGGACTATCTCAAATGTTGCTTCGTACAGCCTAACTACAGATCGTTCTTTCGCGTCAGTCTCTGAATCTGACGGACTAATACTCTGCCGCCGCCGCTGGTCGTTCCTCCCGATGTTGATCGCTCGACCGATGTTCACACGTCGCGTTCGCCAGTAGTACAAGTCCCGTGTTCTCCTTTTCCTTCCGTTAAGTAGGAACTTCAGCGTGCACCGGTCAGCCCCCTCCCCACGTCAAGCTATCGTCAATTAGTGTCAGATTGCTCCTCGAGACGCGGGTCGTCGCTCGCCTGCAGCGCGGGCGGTGTCTGGTTACATCATAGCCGCGAGGTGTCCTATTACACCTTGGCTGTGTGGTGTCCGATTACACCTCGGCCTCGCTGCCTTCATTGTTGACCCAGTGGAGACTGGCTTTCGTCCGTCATCATCCTATCTCGACCGGCAACGACGCTTACATCATAATGATGATGCCATCTCGTCGTTGTCGTCGATCTCCTCACGCGACACCTCCCTTCCCGGGGAGGACAAAGCCAGTCATTGGTTCGCCTCCCGGCTGAGAATGATGTCGTTCCCTCCATCGATTTCCTCCAGACCATGTCCTCGTCGTTCCCATGAAAATACAAAATATCAGCACAGTTAGAAATATATTTACAGTTGTCGCGGTGCCTTACATGGTAGTCCTCCTTCTCCTCAATCATAGTCTGGACAAAAGATCAGTGGGAATATTCAGCGCCCCAGGTCGATATTCAAAAGACATATCGAAGTCCTGGAGGGCCAGAGCCCATCTCGCAAGTTTAGCACTTGTGGGCGTAGAAGCAGTTAGGAAAGTCAAGGGGTGGTGGTCAGAGTAGAGGGTGGTCCTTGACATACAAATCAAATTCCTAAACTTCTTCAACGCAAAGATTACAGCGTACGCTTCGCGCTCCACAGTGGACCCACGCGCTTGCGTAGCATCTAATTTAGAACTGGCGAAATATATTGGCCGTTCTGTTCCATCGACTTGAATTTGGAATAAGCAGCCTCCGACTGCTTTGTCTGAAGCATCAGTCGATAGACCAAACTCTCTGCCGTAGTCAATTGTCTGCAAACGTACCGCGTTATTCCAATCGTGCGTAAGTTTATCTAGCGCCTTTTGGTGATCAGCTCGCCAGGGTATCTTAACAGGCACCGATTTCTGGGTCCAGTCAATGAGAATTCTGGCTGTCACTGTTCTGGCATGATTATCTAGACAGGTCAAGAGAAATCTGCTTCGAAGGTCGTCTGGGACAACGCAAGAGTCGAATAACCTTTCGCAATGCACGAATAAACCAGAGATTTGAGCATGGTCGCTTGGGAATCTCGGTACGAGTCCTCGCCAGCTTTCACTATACGTTTTCATTCGTCCTACGACCGAATGCCTTAAGTTATAGTCCCTTCCGTCTCTGAGTCTCCTCTCTGCGTCCCTTTCCTCTCGGCCTTCCCTCTCTCTCTTCTCTGCCTCCTCCTTTTCTTCTCTCCTCCGCTTCTCCTCCTGAAGCCTTAATTTCTCTGCTTCCTCTTTCTCTTCTGTCCTCAATCTTTCCGCTTCCTCTTTCTCTCTCCTCCGTTTCTCCTCCTGAAGCCTTAATTTCTCTGCTTCCTCTTTCTCTTCTCTCCTCTGCTTCTCCTCCTGAAGCCTGAGCTTCTCAGCCTGCTTTTCCTCTAGCATTCTGAGTCTCTCTGTTTCCTCCTTTTCTTCTTTCCTCAATTTCTCCTGAAACCTTAATCTCTCAGCCCGCTTCTCCTCAAGCAGCCTGCTCTCCTCTCTACTTATCCTGAGCTTCTCAGCCTGCGTCTCCCCAAGGAGCCTCAGTCTCTCTTCTTTCTCTTGTCGTCTCCTCTCTCTCTCTTCTTCGATCCTTCTCTGCCTTTCCTCCTTCTCTTCCTCTCTCCTCTCCGCTCTCTCCTCAAGCAGCCCGAGTCTCTTCTCCGCTTCCTCTCTCTCTTCTCTCCTCTGCTTCTCCGTTTCCCCTTTTTCTTCTTTCCTCAGTTTCTCCGCTTCCTCTCTCGCTTCTCTTCTCTGCCTTTCTTCTTCCTCTTCTAGTCTCCTCTCTCTCTCTTCTTCGATCCTTCTCTGCCTTTCCTCCTCCTCTTCTTTTCTCTTCTCCGCTCTCTCCACTTCCTTTCTCTCGTATTTTAGTCGTTTGAGTTCGACTAGCTGCCTCTGCACTGTCGCGTTAATAATGCTATCTAGGCTACCTGCGCTTACTTCCTCACTTACTTCTGGCGGGGCCTCCCGTCCAGAAACAATTATTTCAGCGCTAGCCTCTCGGAGCTGGTTCATATTCATGGGATCCAATTCCTCCTCTCCTAGTCCCATCTTTATCAGATATGCGACTAGTCTGTGATGGGGTATGTTGCGCACCATCATTCTTTTCCATGCCGACAACTTATCCATCTTCCAACAGTCCGCTCACTAATAGAAAAAGATAAGTAAGTCAGAGGAGAGTCACCGCTTGTCAGAAATCAAAGAAAACAACGTCCTAAAATTCTACCACAAATACAACAAGAACAGAACTGAGCAAAAGGAGCTACGCAAAAGCCTCGGCTATACGCACACCAATCCTCATCCAGACCTCAACCGCAACCTCACAGATTACCACGACTACCAGTAAGGACTTACCCTCTGATACGTCGAGCGTGTTCCGTCTTTTGGTATCTTGGCTGATCCGCTGTCCTCCGTTGCCACTCCCGTCCGTCGTTGCTAGCGATGGTCGGTCGTCCGTTGGCGCTCTTGTTCCTCGTCCTTGCCTGTTGCTGTCGGTTCCTTCGAGTCCTTCGTCTTCGGAGTCCGGCACTCGATTTCTCCAGTTGCGAAGGGTTGTATTCGCCGCTGGTCCTGATCTGTTGAGATTCCTCTTTTCCGTTTCCGGTTCCGCTCTTCGTCGTGACGTCTTCAGTTGAAAACCCTGTCGACTGCGCCAATGTCGCAATCGGAGGTCGCCTGTCGTGTGTTTGCCGTGTGTTGATGTCGACCCTCGACTGCTTGCTCTTTTACTTGCACTTTTATTTAACGTGCCTAACTTTTCTATAGAAGATTCACGACGAACTTTGTTTAATTAATAAATGAATTTAATTAAAGAAACAAATATATATATACACTAACTCTACGGGAACTTCCACGTAGTATTAAAGCGTTTAGATATTAAATCGGACTATCTCAAATGTTGCTTCGTACAGCCTAACTACAGATCGTTCTTTCGCGTCAGTCTCTGAATCTGACGGACTAATACTCTGCCGCCGCCGCTGGTCGTTCCTCCCGATGTTGATCGCTCGACCGATGTTCACACGTCGCGTTCGCCAGTAGTACAAGTCCCGTGTTCTCCTTTTCCTTCCGTTAAGTAGAAACTTCAGCGTGCACCGGTCAGCCCCCTCCCCACGTCAAGCTATCGTCAATTAGTGTCAGATTGCTCCTCGAGACGCGGGTCGTCGCTCGCCTGCAGCGCGGGCGGTGTCTGGTTACATCATAGCCGCGAGGTGTCCTATTACACCTTGGCTGTGTGGTGTCCGATTACACCTCGGCCTCGCTGCCTTCATTGTTGACCCAGTGGAGACTGGCTTTCGTCCGTCATCATCCTATCTCGACCGGCAACGACGCTTACATCATAATGATGATGCCATCTCGTCGTTGTCGTCGATCTCCTCACGCGACAATTAAACAGTATCTAAACAACCTAGGTTTTACCTGCACCCAACAGACGAACGAATGCCTGCCAGAGTATACTTACGTTCTCTGGTTCTGGGTAGCAGTAGCAAGTTTTACTCTTCAGGCTACATCGCTGCAGGGTATCGTCCCAGACTTTTCCGGCAGGGCAGTTGTGGTAGTGGATGTGTCCACAACTGCAGTGTGCATAGAAGGAGCATCCATGACACGACTGGTAGTAGCCATCTTTATGACCGCGGCAGTCTTCAATGCACGTCGGTCCCGTCCACGGACACTTGTCTCCAACGTTGACCGAGTCTTCCACTTCGTTCGCCTTCGAGACGGAGACTGCGACGAGAGAAGGCAACAGTCCTGAGCTAATATAATAGTCTGTCTAAAGTACAATTCTCTATAAAATACTTTTGACCTATGACTTCAGTATTGTTGTTATCACAGAGGAAAATGACACCAATTCACAGTTGTTTCCAGGCGAAGCCGTAGACTTACTCTGAAGTCAGAATCATTTTCCTAACAGAGAACCAGTCGAGTTTCGTGGGGCCTCAGAAACCGATCGAGGACCTGCCACGGAAGATAGGTGCAATTCTTATCTGTCTTAAAATGAAATGCACTTGCTTAGATCTGCTAAATAGTCATTGGCACAGTGCCTTTCTGAGCAATTGAAATGTGCTATATATAGAGAGAGAGATTTCTTATCGTAACTGTAAATACAAATTTGTATAGCATCACCACTGCAAAAACCAACTCACAGTCAGTAATTGTTAATAATTGTTTTAAGAAACAATAGTTCTTCTGATACTCACGTGAAACGAGGCAGAAAGCGGCCACGAGCAGAACTGATCCTTTCGATATAAACATCTTCGTTACACGTCTTCTTCGTTTAGAGAAACTCTACGTCGAACAACTTCTAAGAGGTCTCGGAAGCACACAGACTTTCACAAGACACCGGGATGACGCCGATCTCTGAAGCTGAGCTGAAGATCGACTGAGTTTCTCATGTAAAGTGGTTGATTTATATAGAACACAAAAGAGGGGAGAACGAGCGCAGGAGTCATAAAGACTATGAGCAACAAATCAGGTGATGAAGACACACGCAAAAAGTTAGAGATAAAGAGAATAAGAGAAGTAGAGAGATGCAGTGATATAGACAGATACGCAGAGAGAGTCAGAATGATGGGGATTTCAAAGATTTGTCATCGAGATTGTTTTCTTACGTGGGAGTAATCTGATGTTTGGTGATCGCTCATAATCTGTAATTGGACGGAAGTGCAGCAAAAAGCGATAATACGAGTAAATTCACATAGAACTTGATTATGAGTCTCTTTTTTTCTTTTTCTTTTTTTCTCTCTCTCTCCCTCTCTCTCTCCCTCTCTCTCTCTCTCTCTCTCTCTCTCTCTCTCTCTCTCTCTCTCTCTCTCTCTCTCTCTCTCTCTCTCTCTCTCTCTCTCTCTCTCTCTCTCTCTCTCTCTCTCTCTCTCTCTCTCTCTCTCTCTCTCTTTATCACTGTCTTTCTCTGTCTCCACCACATACAATTGGGTCTATTGTGTGTAAGGATGACGCTTAGTCTCAAGGAGATTGTGAGTGAGACATGTGAATTTGAAGTCAATAGCTTATCACATTTTCAGTTGTCTACATACTCACATACGAGTGAACTTAAATACACGTGTCCACATGCACTTAACTAATAAGCACACATTACCAAATATAGGCCTAATCACATTTTCCGTTCAGGAAGTTCTCTGGTACCGATTGTAGTTATGTGACTTCTACACAATACAATAAACTGATATTTAATAATTCCTCTTACAGAATAAGAGATGAGCACAATGAAGCCGGGTAATATGGAATGTCAGGAACCGTAAACTGATTTGAAGGGAGCCAGTTTCCAGAGCCATAACTAAAAGGACAAATCTTGAACATGCAGCCTTGTGTGTTTCGGTATTTGCAAGTATCACATCTTCAAGAATTCTTACCCTAACCCATCCGAACCTCCGCCTTCCAAGCTCTCTCGTTCTCAACGAAACCTGCCTCTGCAGCCGGCTCTTCTTTATAGATCTCTTGTGTCTGAGGCAACAGGACTCGAACCTCCTCTGGACGTCGTCTTCGTACAACCTCTCGCTCAGTGTTCGTCAAAAAACTGGTGCCATGCGCTTAGATTTAGAGTAGCACATTAGATACATTGAATTTACGATTAACTTTATATTCAGCAAAGTATCTTTTGTAATTCAGGGCTCTTAGTTTATTAACATTACATTCATTCATTCATTCATTCATTCATTCAGCGGGCTTATGTAGCCCCTTCCAAGACACATGACACATAATCAGAGATGCTCCCAGCCCAACTCCGGCGATGCCCTCAAGATGCACAATTATGCTTGTAGAAAGTATATGGAGAGTCCCTAGCTAACAGAACACGCAGATCAGAAGGAAGGTCATTCCACATGGAGACTCCAACCACTGAAAAGGCACGACGTTGCGTCTTTCATGTGCGCGCAGAGGGAAAATGTCCACCTCGAGATGCAGAACGAAGATTCCCGCGGCCAGCCCAACCTGAGATGGGGCAACAAAGCTCCCGTAATTAGGCAGAGGCGTTCCCTAGCTGTCACCGCCAGAGCCAGGGCGAAATCCTAAATTCAATGCGCTGGGCAACAAAGAAGCCAGTGGAACACGTCGCGCATATGATGCGAGACATGGTCAAATTTTGAAATACCACCAACGAGCCGAGCAGCTGCACGAAGCACGCGCTCAAGATGCGCAAGGAGTGGCCAACATAACATATATGGCATTGCAGTAGTCAATCCTAATACAAACGCTTGAACAAAGACAAGGGCAGTATTGGGTGAAAACGAACGAGAAATGACCAGCAATAATTGCCGCAACTGAAAAAAGCAAGCACGACACAAAAAATTCAGGTGTTCCGATAAGGTAAGTTCCTGATCGAGAACAACCTCAAGATTGCGGACAGTTGTCGAAAAGACAAAGTGAGGCAGGTCAGCAGATATAGTATGACCTAAGCCTATTTTTTTCAACTGCTGCTCATTACCCAGCCATACTATAAATTACGTTTTGGATGCGTTGAGGCGCAGGCGATTGAACGACATCCAATTGCCAGACAAGGACAAGGGCACCATGTCTGGTGCACTATGGCTACTGCAATTACATGTAGATCATTAGACAATGCAGATAAGCCTGAATATCATCAGCCTATAGCTGACTCAAAACATACAGTAGGCCAGGACAGTTGTCTTATCAGCAATGTATAAACTCTACAGTAATGGACCGAGAACAGACCCCTGGGGCAGACAAAATGAAGTGGGTCGACCCAATTGATGAGTGGTTTTAATACAATTACCATTTCTGTGACTTTCTAATTTTTTCAATCTTGGATGTTTCAAGTGTTTTAATCAATAAACGTATCATAAGTTGTAAGCATGAGAATTTATCATTTTAGCTAAATCAGTTAGGGGGTAATTTGAACAGCGCATGGGTAACTTGAAATCGCTATCAGGCTACCCCGGAGGTAATGTGAAATCGATTTCAGATAACCGGAAGGGGAGTGCAACTTGTAGCTTGAAGTCTTTACAAGCATCTCAATCGGCAGGTTTGGAGACCATCATATATGGCGCTACAATAATCGAGGCGAGAGACCACAAAATCCTAAAAAAAAGTGTAGATGCTGAACTGGGAGAGAGATATAACCATGAGTTGTCGCAGCTGGTAGTAACAGCTTCGGCATAGGAGATTAATATGTTGGACAAATGTAAGATCCTGGTCTAAGGTCGAAGTCTCGCAACGAAGCCAGGAAGGTGAAATGCTGGGATTCCAGGGCACGGGACTCAAAATCCATGGGAATCTACGTGCAGTGTTACTTGACACCCTACAATTTTATCAACGATTTTAGATATGAATGTTGCATTGATACAGGCCGGTAGTTGACCATGTCTTTAAGATAAATGCTTTCCGACTACATCATTTAAAATCAATCCCAATTCTCAAGACTTATTATGATTGCTATTAAGCCTATTCAACCAGGTCAACTGATTGTCTTTCTCTGGTTGTAAACCTAAAACTAGAACTGTTCACTGTGCACGAGTTTTTCAGTTGCTGGACTAATATTTCGGAACTGTGTCCCGGAATCTGTTCGTTGTGCCCAGTCTCTGATTTCCATTCGTTTTCATCTTACGACTTATCCTAGCTTTACAAATTGCTTATCCACCAAATTTTTATCATTGTTATTATTATTCGTCTAGGTCTAAGTTAATGAAGGTACCCCAGAAGACCACCGCGTCGAAGGGATGGATCGCTACCGCCAGGCGTTTATTATTATTATTATTATTTTTATTATTATTATTTTTTTTTTTTTGCCCCGAGGTATACAGGATCCCTCAGGGACTTCAATATTAATTAATTTAACATCCGGAAAATCAAACCTCGTCGTCCTGAGGCTCTGGGAATGTCCCGTTGAAAGCAACGGAGTTGTAGCGTTGTATGCATATAGATAGACGCTATCATTATTATTATTATTATTATTATTATTATTATTATTATTATTATTATTATCCGACAATTCATGTCAAGGTTCTCTTCACTCAGAAATTCGAGTTCCGCGCCGCTGCCTCCATTAAGAAGGCGATGGATATCGACGGGTTTGTTGTTCTTTGGTTCCGGGCAGCTTTGACATGGCGCCTTGGAAAGCCACTGCGTTGAAACGCTGCACCATCACCGACAGGGTCTTGAATAGGAAGTTTGTTTCGCGGGAGTCATCGGTGGTTTTCGACAGCCGGCGACCAATTTCAGATAGAAAGGCGAGGCCCTCTCTGTTAAGGGGACCGAAGGTTTCCACCGCTACAGGTATGAAGATGTATCTCTTCTGTAGTTCAGAGTATTTGATGTGCTTTCACGCAGCAGCCACCTCCGCCGCCCCTCCTGCCGTGGCCGCCGTTGCTGTGATGTAAGAGGCGGCCACCGTGTCCACCACCGTCGCGTCCCACAATAAGGATAGCCCGCCGCTATTATTATTATTATTATTATTATTATAATTATTATTATTATTATTATTATTATTATTATTATTATTATTATTATTATTATTATTATTATTATTAGGCCCTATTATTATTATTATTATTATTATTATTATTATTATTATTATTATTATTATTATTATTATTATTATTATTATTACTACTACTACTACTACTACTACCACTACTACTACTACTACTACTACTACTACTACTACTACTACTACTACTACTACTACTACTACTACTACTACTACTATTTATATTTTCATTATTATTATTAATAATTTATGAAGATTTATTAAGCGCAATAATTATGTTAAATACGCCGCAACGTACGAGTTGTAACCCAGCTTCGTCAGACGACACGAACTAGTAAGTTTTAATTTCTTCCTCAAGTTCTCCACTGAAAGTTCCAGAAGACGGAGTTCGACGGGCAACGCATTCCAGGCGGTGAGAGTGGCCTTTCCCTACCGCACAGAGTCGTAGTTCCTTCCCGAACGCATCTGATATCACCCAGGTATTACAAAACAATCGTTATTTAAATGTGTATATAAAAGTGATGGACTCCTGGCCTGCCGGATTGAACCCCTAAATAGAATCATGCGTTCTGCCGCCCGCATCCCCAGGTTTGGTAGAGTGTCAGCGTTTATGATGGATGTCCTGCACTGGCTCCCCTACCCACATCGCATTACCAACCGAATCTCTGCCTAGGTCCAGCTTGCTTGGATCCTCCATACCTGCGGGAGCTCTACTGTCCCACCGCATCGTTGCTGTCTCCGCTCAGTTGCATGAATTTGATGGTGCTCTGCGTCTGGAATTCGAGTGGCGCTTTAGAAGTTTGGAGATTACGATTACGATTATTGTTTCCTTCCCGCGCGCAGACAGCCATACGACACCGCAGTGCCTTCTCTGTGGCTGCCCCATGACCTGGAATGGGTTGCCTACCACACTTCGCCAAATACCGACTGGTCATTTCATCTTGTTTCTTACTGTCCTTAAAACTGCTTTGCTAGACCGAGGTTAGGCTGGGAGTGGTCCTGAATAGGCAGCCTCAAAGGGGCGCTATATGCATGAAATTGCTTTAATAATAATGATGAAATTGCTATTACGTCATACCCGCGTTTTGTATAGAGTTACTAGGTCTAATGTAGCAGTGTCTAGTAGTGTAACTTATGGTTTTGCATACTTATGATCAAGTTCTGTCACAATAAGCCATGAAACACTGCAACCACACAAATTTCTTTATTCTTTCCAATAAGCGAAGCACGACAAAGCTCTGGGGCAAACGGCAATGTCTTTGAAATTTCTCGAATATCATGTTTTACAGCACATAGACAATCAACAATTTTATACCGCAACAAGTCACCTTAGAGTAATCGTATGCAAATTCTAAAGCGCCACGTAGAAGCTAAGCGCAAGGTACCAGCTTATTCGCGAGCACATGCGTCGTGTCTAGAGACATCAAGTGAAGAACAAAGTCTGGTTGCCAGAACAACATTGGAGAGAGGGGGATGAGAAGAGATCTAATCGAAGCCAATAAGACCATCACTGGAAACGAAGCACAGTTGCGGGATAGGTTCTTTGAATTAGCACCAAACAAGGCAACTGGGGCCTCAGGCATAAATTATTTAAGAAGCCGAAAGGAACATTAGGAGGACAAAAATTACTTCATGGCAAAAATTGTAGACTTGAGGAATGGCTTGTATAATGCTACGGTACTATCTCAGTGGAGACAGCGTTAAATAGGAATCTAGGAAAATTCGGCTATTAAGCGTTCGAGGTTAATTTGAGTCGTTCTAACACAGTTAAAACCCTAGTTATGTTATGTTAACACCAGGGACAGGAGCAGGAAGAGGTGCTGCTCAAGCGCGTTTTAATTGGAGCGAGAAAGATCGGAGGGTGGAAGAGTGGATCAATTTTGATAGCACACAATCGACATTTAATAACCGGAATAGAGTTTAAAATATGAGTCTTGAAAAAGTTATAATTATATCCATAACGAAGAACGAGGAAAGCTATGGCGAAGCATCGTAGCAAGGCAGAGTAGGCATATCATCAGAACATAATTATGAAATTTTTCCGCACGCAGTAAAGCAGTTTCGTATTCAGATGTAGATACTCTTTTTGCAGTTCCTACTTCTTGAGGATTTCCGACCAGGGGAGTTGGTCTTGTACCTGGAAAATTAAAAGTGTTTGTTATGATGACATCCGAAAACTCAGGTTACTCTGCGTTATTTTTTGCTAATCGATTACATGTTCTGCTCATAGTGACATCATATAGACTAGCGCCGTTTCTTTTGGAAGTGGCGTGATTTAAATTTCTAATTACAATTTCCCAATATACCCTGATTCGGATTGGGCAACTAATTGGAAGGAAACGATGGTTTAGTGTTTAGCCGACTGGACTGTCAACCGAGAGTTTGATGGCTCAAAATTTGCTTTGAGACTTCAGCTCCATCTGCGCCCCTAGCCACATACACTGTAACGATTAAACTGACCATAGACTGCCGTTGCAATGGTCAGACGATGAGTGAGAGGACAGGCCCTCGTGTGGCTACGGAAAAACAAGTGGCTTACGCTTCATAACCAAGATTGGTTCTCGAGCTTAGATTCAGGAACCCTCATCTCATATTCTCACAATCTCACAACTTTTAAGATGCTTTGTTGTTCTTCCTCTTCTGGAATGTCATCTTCTTTACCCTCCTCTTCTTCCATTTGGTGTGCCTTATTTGACTTCACTCGCCATACCTTACCTTACAATAAGGTAATGGATGAATGGATCGATGGATAGATAGCAGACAGAAAAACACAAGTAATAACAGACTCACTTTCCGAGTCTTCCGATAGCAGTAGCAAGTACTACTGGTGTATTCGCATTTCTTCAGGTAGTCGTCCCACTGGAGCGGTGATGTGGCTGGAGCGCAGGGTCGGTAGTCGATTATCTTGCCTGCGACGCAGCTGGCATAGACGGAGCAACCGTGACAGGACTGGTAATCACCGTTTGGGAGACCTTGGCAGCTGCTAATGCATCTCCAACCAGTCGCTGTACACTGAGATATAAGAAGAAATCACATATTTTTTAGCAAGATCGGCGTATACCTTACATGTAGGTCTGTCGGAAACGAACAAACATAGGCCTATATGGGACACGGTAACCGATTTGTCAGAGCGCTCAGTCTGTAATGAGTACAGTATGGGTTCTGGACTCCACGTATAAGGACCTTGAGCAAGTTGCTCCCGCTCAGTTGCTCAGCGCTATCGATGTTCTGTCGTATGGTCGTGTGTCCATTTATTAACTGTGGAAGGAGGGCAATGTTAAATACAGTTGTAATGTATTGTATCTTAATGTCAAATACAATCGTAATGTATTGTATTGTAATGTCAAACACAGTCGTAATGATTTGTAGTGAAACTCCGTGATCGCGAATAAAAGGATATGCAATGGAAATTGACAAAATTTTCAGTGCTTGTCACGTTACTGAAACAACATTCAGTACTTACATTGCGATGTATAGGCTAATGTAATTACGTGAAGTTGATACCAACTTCCGATGGAACGATTATTCAACTTTCAACTGTGAGTTATATGATTAAGTATAAAATTAGGGCCACCCTCCAGCCGAAAACGATTATTCCCATTGCATTTACACTTCGACGCTTAAAATAAATGGGAAAACTTTATTGTAATGTACTTAGCATTTACTTGCGATCAGTAAAGTAGTAAGTAAAATATCATATGAATTCCTAACTAATATTTCTGATTTATAGTCAGTCCATGTTGCGCCGAAAGTTACAGTCATTTGGTCCACAGCGGGAGCGCCATTCATGGTAAATAATAACCAGCGATAATCGGAATTGCAATTGAAATTTGTAACTTCTATCGAAACGATGTCTAATGCACAAGGCATCAACCGATGGTGCACTGAAACCGAACTAAAATCAGGTCAGCATCCCGATGATGTTCAGTCTACTGAGTAAGATATGTGGTGGATAGCTAGGCTATGGATGGAAACCCGCTGGTTCTAGTTTTCTGTTCGTTATTTTCTTTGCCAAAGGCAGTTGTCTTGATGATATTAAATATCGTATGATTAGGCTTAGGGATTGCTTTTCTGAGCTACTTAAAAGGCGATATAGTGAGTATGTCCACCTATAGAAAAGGAAATATGAAAACCTCTAGGTGCCCGTACCCTGGTGTCACTGTTCAAAATCTAGGTAAAGGAGGAGGGCGACGACAATTATCTTTCTTATAACACAGCATCGCTAAACAGTATATAGACAACGTATGTTTTACGTGGACCCAACGCAAGTACTAATGCCTGCCAGAGTAGACTTACGTTCTCCGGTTCTGCGTAGCAGTAGCAAGTTTTACTCGTCGGGCGACATTGCTTCAGGTCGTCGTCCCAGACATCCCCGGCAGAGCAGTTAGCGTAGTAGATGTTCCCCGCAAGGCAGTATGCAGCGAAGTAACACCCATGACACGACTGGTACCAACCATTCTGGCGACCGCGGCAGTCTTCAATGCACGTCGGCCCCGTCCACGGACACTTGTCTCCAGCGTTGACCGAGTCTTCCTCTTCGTTCGCCTTCGAGACGGAGACTGTGAAGAGAGAAGGTAACAGTCCTGAGTTAATCTATAAACTTTAAAGTCTTATAATCGTAATCGTAATCGTAATCCCCAAATGAGACGGAGGATGAAGGTCGGGTTGCAATGATGATGGAGGAACCGATAATCTGTGGAGGGGAGATCGTTCCAGAAGCGTGGCGATGTGCTGGATATGACTCGGTTGGAAACTTGAGATGGGTAGTGACAGGGGGTCCAGAAAGACTGAGATAGGAGGATGTTGGGGTGGAGCGGGTTGCCTGAATGGTGAAGAGATCACGGAGATAATGAGACTGGAAATATTTAAGGATGTTGTAGGTTAGTGATAGGACTTGAAGTGGATTCGCTCCGGAATTTTCTGGGATAATCTGTCTAAAGTATAATTCTACCTAAAATACTTCTGACCTACTTATTATGTGCTGTTGTATCATAGAACAACCGATAAGAATTCAAAGCAAAACCATTGACCTGCGTTGAAATCTGAATCATTTCGCAATCTTAAAACCAGTTGAGTTTCGTGGGGCCTCTGAAACCGGAGGACCTGCCACGGATGATAATTGCAATTGTTATCGTAAATGTAAATGTAAATTTATATACCGCCGATACGACAAAAACCAACAAGTGCTAGCATAAACGATGTCAAATGTCACAAAGATAAGTATATTTATCAGCTAGCAAGCAATTGTTAATAATAATTTCTGGATAACTAGAAAAGTGTCAACGGTGACAACTCTTGAACAATGTCTGCAGAGATGAGATTCAACTCAAAACTGAAGCGTCCTTCTAAAATCAAAGCAGTAGGCGTGCCAAAGTAAAGACTATGAAACACCAATTCACAGCCAATAAGTGATTATAATAATTATTGTTTTCAGAAACAACAGATTTTCTGATACTCACGTGAAACGAGGCAGACAGTGGCCACGAACAGAACTGATCCTTTCGACATAAACATCTTCATTAAACGTCTTCTTCGTTTAGAGAAACTCTACGTCGAACAACTCGTAAGAAGCCTCGGAAGAACACAGACTTTCACAAGACACCGGGATGACGACGATCTCTGAAGCTGAGATGAAGATCGACTGAGTTTCTCATGTAAAGTGGTTGCTTTATATAGAAAACAAAAGAGGGGAGAATGATTGTGGGAGACAAAGAGGTTGTGAGCAACAAATTAGGCGATGAAGCCAATACGCAGACAATGAGATAGAGAGAGAGAGAGAGAGAGAGAGAGAGAGAGAGAGAGAGAGAGAGAGAGAGAGAGAGAGAGAGAGAGAGAGAGAGAGAGAGAGAGAGAGAGAGAGAGAGAGAGAGAGAGAGAGACACCGAATAAGAGAAGCAGAGAGTTGCAGTGATATGAAAAAAGACGTAGAGAGTCAGAATGATGGGAATTTCAAAGATTTGTCATCGTTGTTATTTTCTGACGTGGAAGTCCCCTGGTGGTTGCTCGTTCACAATAGGTAATAGTACGTAATTGCAGCAGAAAGCCCTTCTACGGGTAAGTTGACGTAGAATTTAATTATGCGTCCCTCGCCCTGTAGCTTGCTCTTTGGCACTCTCTCTCTTTCTCTCTCTCTCTCTCTCTCTCTCTCTCTCTCTCTCTCTCTCTCTCTCTCTCTCTCTCTCTCTCTCTCTCTCTCTCTCTCTCTCTCTCTCTCTCTTTGTCTCTCCACCACATTCAATTAGGTCTATTGTACGTAAGCACGACGTTTATTCTCAAGGAAGATGTGTTTGAAACACATGACTTTGAAGACAACCACTTTTCACAATTCTCAGTTGTGCACATAACCACATACGAACGAACTTAAATATAGGGCCTACATGTTCGCATGCATTTTACTAATAAGCACACTTATTCCCAAATAAAATAAAATTTTCCGTCTAGGAAGTTCCCTGGTAACGACTCCTATTCTGTGACTTCTACACAATGCAACACGACTGAAATTTAATAATGCCTGTAACAGAAAAAGAGAAGTGCACAATGAAGCCGGGTAATAAGAAATGTCAGAAACCGTAAACGGATTTGAAAGGAGTCTGTTTCCAGAGCCACAACTAAAATGACACATTTTGAACATGCAACCTTATGTGTTTCGGCATTTGCATTGGCTCTCACTCTCAGTTCCTCTATATAAACCACCACTCACCAACCGTTATCTGCATCAGGCTCCTCAGCTTATCGCACTACAGGCTTCAAAGTCCAAATTCAGCCATTCATTCATTCAGTCATTCATTCATTCTAAGGACTTGATATAGCGCCTCTTCAAGATACCTGATGCCTACTCAGAGGCGCTCCCAGCTCAGCCACAGCTAAAGAAATGAGACTTGAGGGATTTACAAAAAGCACGCGAGTTTAACAGTGGCAGCAAGCGCAGGTTTAAAGGTAGGCCATTCCAGGTGGAGGGCCCTACAACCGAAAAGACCTGACACTGTCTAATAGCAGTGCGAACACGAGGGACCAAAAGCTCCCCACCTTGCCGAAGAGCGGAGAGATCGACGAGCTGAAAGTTCAGAGACAGGCCGACAAAGATCAGACAGGTAGGATGGAGCACAGCCTAGAAGGCACCGCCAGAGAAGTGCAGCAACCTGATAGGAGATGCGCTGAGAAACAGAGAGCCAGTGAAGGACATCACGTATAAAGGCAGAGACAGGAGCATGCTTAGGAAGGTGACCAATGAGGCGGACAACCCTATCAAGGCGCCCAATTAGCTTAAGAGGCAGGCCTACAAGTACCGCAATTCAAGTCTCACCTCTTCAAGAATTCCTACCCCCAATCCATCCAATCCTCCGCCCTCCAAGGTCTTTGGGAGCCCATTCCTGGTCGATGGGCAAGAGACTGAGAATGCATGATATTGACTAAATACACCGCAAACAACGAGTTGTGACCCGACATTGTCAGACGACACGAACTATAGTAAGTTGTTAATTTCTTCCTCAAGTTCTCCATTGAAAGTTCCAGAAGCCGGAGATCGACGGTAGGAGTGGCGTTTCCGGACCACAAAGAGTCGTAGTTCCTTCCCGAACGCATCCTAGATCACCCAAGTATTACAAAACTATCGTTATCTAAATGTCTATATAAAAATTTATTTAACGGTTGTTCATATAACAAATCATAGGCGCTCGGCACCTAACAGCATAAAACCAAGATTTTGAATTGTTTGTATTACTAATTTGTAAATTCTCTAGTACCGGTGTCTAATGCACAAGGCATCAACCGATGGCGCACCAAATCCAAGTCGTGACCAGGTATATATATATATATATATATATATATATATATATATATATATATATATATATATATATATATATATATATATATATATATATATATATATATATATATATATATATATATGGAGAGAAGCAGGCAACAGTCGAATAGAATGGTTTACAAGAGCTTACAAAACGGAGACAGAGAGAGACCAAGGAGCTCAAGTCGCTGGTTTAGTAGACAAGTTTAGTAGACTTTATGAGTCGTTGCTGAAAACAGCGGGGTTATTACTCCCAAGATATTCGTCGTGTAAAGAGTTGAATCGAGGAATTGATATGATACAAACGGAGAATGAGAGTGAGAGGCAGAAAGACAGATAGAGAATGAGAGAGACAGAGTGAGTCAGAGAGATACAGTGCTACAGACAAAGCCAGAGAGCGCTAGAGTAAAAGAGATTTCAAGAACTAGTTCTCGAAAATGGTCGGTCATTTCAGATTGTGTGTTAAACACTCAAGTGAAAGTCGCTGAGGGATCTGTTCTCCGTCAAATTAAACACGGCGTCTATTGTTTGTAATCACTACGTTTAGTTTCAAGGAAGCTGTCGCTGAAACACGTGACTTTTAAACCATCAGCATCTACCCGTATTTTAGTTAATTGCCGACACCTCTGCGTACGAACGAACAGACACATTAATGAGCATAATTAATTCTGAGAATTTTCCTATTTTCAGTTCAGGAAGTTGCGCCGTCCAATTTTGTTCTGTGCATTCTATGCAACACAATACAATACAACTGATATTTGATAATATGCGCTTCCGAACTGTGTAGATGGGGCATTATCTACTCGCTGTTTTTGCACTGTACAGGAGTGCTTCGTTCTGCGTTCCCAGACAGCTGTAGGTGAAGTTGTTACATTAAAATAATGATAATAATAATAAAATTAATAATAATAATAATAATAATAATAATAATAATAATAATAATAATAATAATAATAATAATAATAACCATGAGCTCCAAGCTTAACTAATCTATCAATAGGCAGTATCTTAGAGCCTCAGGGATCTTAAACAGTTCGGGCGAAAAAAAAATAATAATAGTAATAAAAATAATCAGTGATGGACACTAAACTAATTCTTTTAGTTAAACTTCAACTATTTTTCAACTAAAAATAAAACAGTTTAACTAAAGTTGGCAACTGATTTTGTTATTTTAAATAACTAAAAATAGTTTATTAAACTTTTCCCAATTTTTAAGAAATATTTATGACAAACATTTTCACAATAACAGAGATTAGGTGAACTGTAATAATGCAGAGCGTCTATTACAATTTCAATTTCAAACTATGTAATGTGTACTAGTCAACTCATAAAGAATAATAAACAGCAGTGTTGTTATTTACACTGCGCCTTACTACATAAACTCTGCAGAGGCAACACCAGTGGCGATAAATCGGTAAGCGTTGCGTTCAGTTATTGACAGTGTTCAATGCGGTAGATAGTTGCGTAGTTGCTGATTTTGTTTGTTAAACTTTTCAGTTAATAACTAGACAATATTAGTTAAACTTTGGTTTTAACTTAACTATTTTTCTCCAGTTAAACTTCATCCTTATCTAAAAAATTTAAGCTTAGCTAAAAGTTATCAACTTTTTAGTAAACTTTTGCCCATCACTGATAATAACTAGTAACCTCTATCGCGCTGGTGGCTATGCACGAGGCATCAATCTATGGCGTAGCAAAAACCGAGTCGCAATGAGGTTAATGTCCAGAATATCAGTTTAGAAGTCTTAAAACCAATAATTGTTTCTTACGAAACGCCTCGTATTATACCAGATATACTACAAAATCTCTTGATTACATTAATCGTAAGCAACAGAGGAATGGGGCAAAGAGTCTTTAGACTTTCAACAAAACCCTTTGACCCATTCCCAAAGTTGTTACTCACTTCTTCGTCTATATACCGATTGGATCTGGAGATGATGGTTGCGTTGTAAAAGTGCTGAAATGCATGCTTAACGGTCTAATGGACGAAGCCCGTTTACGATACTCGGAGGACGAAGTGGAGTAATTTTTCACCCTAAAAACATATGTAATATCTCAGCTTACAGGTAAGCTACAGTGACAAATGAAGTGTCATTTATAACATTTCCAAGGTCAAGGAATCGATTTATCGAAGTGGCAATAGTGTGGGAATACTACTTTCCAAGATGGCGGATGAATTATCTTGGAATTGGGTCAGCGAAAGCAAGTCAGTCAGGTGGGCTGTAACGCTGTAATGAACTGAGACACACAGTGCTCGAAATGGAAAATTATACGAAACGGAACGCTAGTCAAAGATATGGGAGCATTCACGTTAATTTCATAGTATTTTCCACAATAATTCATTTGACGAACCGGAACGGAAACGCTAATTCATTTGACGAACCGGAACGGCGTTCCGGTGCGTTCCGGTCCATTTCGAGCACTGGAGACACACATATTTTTGCTCCTTTTGGGATAACTCTTGATACTGGGCTTTGTTGACTGGAAGTTCTTTCCACTGTATACAGTAAAGTACTGAAGTGTATTGAATCAATGCACTCGTACTCGAATTTGGTGCTTGGTGTCAATAAACATCGTGTCATGATTATAATAAACGAAGATATACATATATATATAAGTATATATATATATATATGTGTGTGTGTGTGTGTGTTTGTGTGTGTCTGTCTGCTCTGTGGCTCATAAGTTTACTAGCCTTTAAATGTAAATGTTAATATAATGATACACGTAATGCTACAGCCACCGGATGACCGCGACCGCTGTAGAAATACGTGCATCATTCTCCATACCTGCGGGAGCTCTACTGTCCCACCTCATGTTCGCCGCGTCGTTACTGTCTCCGCTCAGTTGCATGAATTTGATGGTGCTCCGCGTCTGGAATTCGAGTGGCGCTTTAGAAGTTTGGAGGTTACGATTACGATTATTGTTCTCCGCGGGCAGACAGCCATACGACCAGGGCTGTAGTGGTAAAATTTGAGGTGAGTATACGCTGCCGGTGACCAGCGGCGTCAACAAAAATTTGAAGACCTTTTTTAGGAAAAATTTCAGACTTTTCACCAATTCTCTGAAAATTTTCAGACTTTTTACGATTTCGTCTCTGTATACCCGCGTATACCCTCGTCTCGAGCGCTGAGTATACGCTCTCAAATTTCTCTAGAGGTAAGTATACGCTGTATACCCGCGTATACCCTCGACTACAGCCCTGCATACGACACCGCAGTGCCTTCTCTGTGGCTGCCCCCATGACCAGGAATGGGCACCCTAACACGCTGTGCCAAATACCAACTGGTCATTTCATCTTGTTTCTTACTGTCCTTAGAACTGCTTTGCTAGACCGTGGTTAGGCTGGGAGGGCTCCTGAGTAGGCAGTCTTTAAGTTTAAGGGACGGTATACAGAATTGCTTTAATAATAATGATGAAGTCGCTATTACGTCATACCCGCGTATTGCATAGAGTTATAAAGTTTAATGTAGCAGTGTCTAGTTGTGTAACTTCTGTTTTTGCATATAGTCACAAGAAGCCATGAAACACTGAAACCACACAAATTTCTTTATTCCTTTCCAATTAGCGAAGTACGCATAAGCTATGAAGGAAACGGCAATGTCTTTGAAATTTCTCGAATATCATGTTTTACAGCACATAGACAATCAACAATTTTATACCGCAACAAGTCACCTTAGAGTAATCGTGTAAAAATTCTAAAGCGCAACTTAAAGCTAAGCGCAAGGTACCAGCTTATCCGCGAGCACATGCGTCGTGTCTAGAAACATTAAGTGAAGAACAAAGTCTGGATGCCAGAACAACTGTACATTGGAGAGAGGGGAATGAGAAGAGATCTAATCGAAGCCAATAAGACTATCACTGGAAAGGAAGCACAATAGCGGAACAGGTTCTTTGAATTAGCACCAAACAAGGCAACTGGGGTCTCAGGCATAAATTATTTAAGAAGCCGAAAGGAACATTAGGAGAACAAAAATTACTTCATGGCAAAAATTGTAGACTTGAGGAATGGCTTGTATGATCGCACTGTCTCAGTGGACACTACCACTGCGTTTAATGGGAATCTAGGAAAACTCGGATATTAAGCGTTCGAGGTTAATTTGAGTCGTTCCAACACAGTTAAAACCCTAGCTATGTTATGTTAACACCAGGGACAGGAGCAGGAAGAGGAGCTGCTCAAGCGAGTTATAATTGGAACGAGAAAGATCGGAGGGTGGAAGAGTGGATCAATTTTGATAGCACACAATCGACATTTAATAATCGGAATAGAGTTTAAAATATGAGTCTTGAAACAGTTAGAATTATATCCATAACGAAGAACGAGGAAAGCAATGGCGAAGCATCGTAGCAAGGCAGAGTAGGCAAATCATCAGAACATGTGAAATTTTTCCGCACGTAGTAAAGCAGTTCCGTAGTCAGATGTAGATACTCTTTTGCAGGTCCTACTTCTTGAGGATTTCCGACCAGGGTAGTTGGTCTTGTACCTGGAAAATTAAAGTGTTTGTTATGATAACATCCGAAAACTCAGATTACTCTGCGTTATTTTTGCTAATCGATTACATCTTCTGCTCATAGTGACATCATATAGACTAGCGCAGTTTTCTTTTGGAAGTGGCGTGATTTGAATTTCTAATTACAATTTCCCAATATACCCTGATTCGGATTGGGTAAGTATTTGGAAAGAAACGATGGTTTAGTGATTAACTGACTCAACTGTCAACCGAGAGATTGATGGCTCAAAATTTGTTTTGAGACTTCAGCTCCATCTGCGCCTCTTAGCCACATACACTGTAACGATTAAGCTGACCATAGACTGTCGTTGCAATGGTCAGACGATGAGTGAGAGGACAGGCCCTCGTGTGGCTATGGAAAATCAAGTGGCTAACGCTTCATAACCAAGGCTGGCTCTCGAGCTTAGATTCAGGAACCCTCATCTCATATTCTCACAATCTCACAACTTTTAAGATGCTTTGTTGTTCTTCCTCCTCTCTTTGTTCTTCCTCTTCTGGAATGTCTACTTCCTCCTCCTCCTCTTCTTCCATTTGGTCTGCCTTAATTGACTTTACCTTACCTTAAAATAAGCGTCAATGGATGAATGGATCGCTGGATAGATAGCAGACAGAAATACACAAGTAATTACAGACTCACTTTCTCAGTCTTCCGATAGCAGTAGCAGGTACGACTTCTGTATTCGCATCTCTTCAGGTAGTCGTCCCACTGGAGCGGTGGATTGGCTGGAGCGCAGGGTCGGTAGTCGATGATATGGCCTCCGACACAGCTGGCGTAGACTGAGCAACCGTGACAGGACTGGTAGTCACCGTCTTTGCGGCCCTGGCAGCTGCTAATGCATCTCGAACCAGTTGTTGTACACTGAAATATAAGAAGAAACAGCACCTAACACATTTCTTTGGCAAGATCGGCTGTATATCTTACATGTAAGTCTGTCGGAAACGAACAAACATATATGGGACAAGGTTACCGATTGGTTTGAGCGCTCAGTCTGTAATGGGGAGAGTATGGGTTCTGAACTCCACGTATAAGGACCTTGAGCAAGTTGCTCCCGCTGAGTTGCTCAGCGCTATCGATATTCTGTCGTATGGTCGTGTGTCCATTTACGAACTGCGGAAGGAGGGCAATGTTAAATAGGCCTACAGTTGTAATGTATTGTATCTTAATGTCAAGTACAATCGTAAAGTATTGTAGTGACACTCCGTGATCGCGAATAAAAGGATATGAAATGGAAATGGACAAAATTTTCAGTGCTTACCACGTTACTGAAACAGCATTCAGTACTTACATTGCGATATATAGTAATATACGGTAATAGTCAAAAGCGATAAGCCCAATTGTAAATGGAATTAGTAACTTCTATCGCACCGTTGGCTCATGCACAAGGCATCAACCGATGGTGTAGCGAAACCGAACCAAAGTCAGGTCACATCCCGAAGATGTTCAGTCTACTGAGTAAGATATGTTGTGGTCGATAAGCTATGGATGGAAATCCGTTGGTTCTAGTTTCTGTGCGTTCTTTTGTCTGCCAATGGCAGTTGTATTAATGACATTTAGATATCGTATGAATAGGCTTAGGCAAACCTTTTGTGAGTTACTTGAAAGGCGATGTAGTGAGTGTGTACACCTATATAAAAGGAAATTTGAAAACATAAGTGTGCCCTGCCCTGGTGTCGCAGTTCAAAATCTGGGTAAAGGAGGAGGGCGAAGTCAATCATCTTTCTTATAACACAGCGTCGTTAAAAAGTATCTAAACAACCTAGGTTTTTACGTGGAACCCAACGAAAGTCTGATGCCAGCGAGTATACTTACGTTCTCTGGTTCAGGGTAGCAGTAGCAAGTGCTACTCTTCAGGCTACACTGCTTCTTGTTATCGTCCCAGACGTATCCAGGATAGCAGTTGTAGTAGGAGATGTTTCCCCGACTGCAGTATGCAAAGAAGGAGCATCCATGACACGACTGGTAGTAACCATCTTGGCGACCGTGGCAGTCTTCAATGCACGTCGGTCCCGTCCACGGACACTTGTCTCCAGCGTTGACCGAGTCTTCCACTTCGTTTGCCTTCGAGAAGGAGACTGTGAAGAGAGAATGCAACAGTCCTGAGCTAATCTATAAACTACTAGTCTTATAACCGTAATCGTAATCTTCAAATTTCTAAAGCACCACTCGAAAGTAAAGTGCAGGACACCATCCTATTCACGAGCGCTGCGTCAAATCAGAGGGAGTTTTCCAAGGAGTAGTCCAGAGGAAGTCAGAGTCCGGTTACCATGGGACAGATCAAGAGAGGAGTCACAGCGGTTGTTAAGGCGGGTGTCGTTTAGGGCGAGAAGAATTGGAAAGGCGGAGGATCATTGAGTCAGGGTAGGAGTTCTTGCAAAGGTGAGACTTGAGTTTTCAGTGGAAAGCCCGGGAGATGATAGAAAAGCATGAGGCGGAGGATGGAGGACGGGTTGCAATGATGACGGAGGAACCGAGAATCTGTGGAACTCAGAGGGTGATCGTTCCAGAGGCGTGGCGATGTGCTGGATATGACTCGGTTGGAAAACATGAGATGGATAGTGACGGTGGGGTCCAGAAAGACTGAGAGGATGTTCGGGTGGAGCGGGTTGCCTGGATGGTGAAGAGATCACGGAGACAGTGAGACTGGAAATATTTAGGGTGATGTAGGTTAGTGATAGGACTTTGAAGTGGATTCGCTTCGGGATTTTCTGGGATAATCTGTCTAAAGTATAATTCTCACTAAAATACATCTGACCTACTGCTTCTGTGCTGTTATCACAGAGCAACCGATACGAATTCAAAGCAAAACCATTGACATGCGTTGAAATCTGAATCATTTCGCAATCGTGAAACCAGTTGAGTTTCGTGGGGCCTCTGAAACCGGAGGACATGCCACGGATGATAATTGCAATTGTTATCGTAAATGTAAATAGAAATTTATATAGCGCCGATACAACAAAAATCAACAATGCTACTAGCATAGACGATGTCAAATGTCACAAAGATAATTATATTTATCAGCTAGCAAGCAGTTGTTAATAATAATTTCCGGATAACTGGAAAAGTGTCACCGGTGACAACTCGTGAACACGGTCTGCAGAGATGAGATTCAACTCAAAACTGAAGCGTCCTTCTAAAATCCAAGCAGTAGGCGTGCCAAAGTAAAGACTATGAAACAACAATTCACAGTCAATAATTGTTAGTAATTGTTTTAAGAAACAGTAGTTCTTCTGATACTCACGTGAAACGAGGCAGACAACGGCCACGAGCAGAACTGATCCTTTCGACATAAACATCTTCGTAAAACGCCTTCTTCGTTTAGAGAAACTCTACGTCGAACAACTTCTAAGAGGCCTCGGAAGCAGAAAGACTTTCACAAGACACCGGGATGACGCCGATCTCTGAAGCTGAGCTGAAGATCGACTGAGTTTCTCGTGTAAAGTGGTGGACTTATATAGAAAACAAACGAGGGGAGAATGACTGTGGGAGACAAAGAGGTTGTGAGTAACAAATTAGGTGATGAAGACACACGCGGAGAATGAGACAGAAGTAGGAGAAGTAGAGAGATGCAGTGATACAGACTAAGACAGGTCGATGGGAATTTCAAAGAATTGTAATCGATATTGTTTTCTCACGTGGAAGTCCCTTGATGGTTGTTGATTCATCATAGGTAATCGAATGTAATTGCAGCAAAAAGAACTTAAACGGGTAAGTAACACATAGAATTTAATTATGCGTCCTCTTCTCTGTCGCTCTCTCTCTCTCTCTTTGTCACTGTCTGTCTGTCTGTCTGTCTGTTTGTCTGTCTGTCTGTCTGTCTGTCTGTCTGTATGTCTGTATGTCTGTCTGTCTGTCTGTCTGTCTGTCTGTCTGTCTGTCTCTCTCTCTCTCTCTCTCGCATTCAATTAAGTCTATTGTATGTAAGCACGACGTTTCTTCTCATGGAAATTATGTGTGAAACATGTGACTTTGAAGACAACAGTTTATCACAGTTTTCAGTTGTGCACATAACCACATACGAACGAACTTAATATAGCGTACATGTTCACATGCACTTTACTAATAAGCACACTTATTCCCAAATAAAATCAAATTTTCCGTCTATGAAGTTCTCTGGTAACGATTCTTATTATGTGACTTCTACACAATACAACACGACTGATATTTAATAATGCCTCTTACAGAAAAGAGAAGTGCACAATGAAGCCGGGTAATAGGCTTAGCTCTGTAATTCATTCCCAAGTTTTACTCTTTCTGACAATATTATTCGTCGATGTCGTTCAGACAAAAACCTAAGACTCAAATAGTCTAAATAGCTTTTAAGCTTAAAGCTTCATAACGTTTCAGCTCTAACAAATGCTTACCCACCATGGACTAACTTTGGCTTTTCTGACTTGTAAAAGTTAGTCTAGGCTTATCCAACAAATTATGCCTGTTTTTCTCCTCAGCCTTTCTTTTCCTCTGTTCCGGAAACGCCTGAAGTCCATTTTATTTGTTAGTGGTAGCAGTAACTTCAGTTCACGTCTGAATCGTTGAGTGGCGCTTTACAAATGTTCGATTACAATGGCAATTACAAGAACATTACAACTTGTAGAGATTCATGCTATGAGAATTTTGATTACGAGGCTCTAGAAGCGATCAAATTAGATTAGACATTCTACTCCTCCATTTGGTTGAAACTTGGATGCAACAATGGCCGTGAAATCCTTCTGGATTATATCTCAGGCGTTTGACACTATTGTCTTAAGATATGTTCACATTTCCACCACCGTTGACGCGTGCAGTTTAACTGCAAGTACTTATTAGAGTATTTGAGTGTATGCCAACCCCATATATTAGTGGAGACCTCACTTAACTACTATAACAGCTGTCAACAGGTATTGAATGGATGAATGAATGAATGAATGAATGAATGAATTAAATGAGATTAACGAGCCCAACGCCAATACTTGAATCAGAAGTTGGGTAATTTGCGAAGGAACGGGAAGTTGGTGCCCCATGGGTGGAAGCTAAGTGACCGACAGATTCGTGAAATGGAAAGTTTTAAGTTATCGTTAGAGGAAAGAGGTTTTTGGGGCTGACCTTATACGCAGAGGTATTTTATTCCGGACAGTGAGACTCCGCCTCAGATTATCTTCGGATGGTCTGCGCCTGTCCCAAGCCAGGATAAAAGAGGAGGGTTCCGCCGTGAGCTTGCAACCCACCCGGGTAAAAACACACTCGCAACAGAAATGACGTAACAAATTATTCACAAACCTGACCTGAGATGTCTGGAGCTGACGTGGGAGGAGGCGGAGAGGCTAGCGGTGGACAGAGGAGAGTGGAGGAGACGCGTCGCCCGATGTGCAGACCTGCACCGGATGTACTAAGTACTAAGTAAGTGGGCGAGGATTAGCTAAAAGCACGTGCACTGATAGCCTTACCAATAATTACGGTTAGGCTTGACATGAATTACTGATGGCTAGCTTCATTACGGCTGAGTTTGACCTGGACAAGGATTGGCTGACCTGACTAAGACTTGGTTTGACCTGATTTCAGCTTCGGTTTAGTGTAGTAGTAGTAGTAGTAGTAGTAGTAGTAGTAGTAGTAGTAGTAGTAGTAGTAGTAGTAGTAGTAGTAGTAGTAGTAGTAGGAGTAGGAGTAGTAGTAGTAGTAGTAATAGTAATAGTTGTAGTAGCATTAGTAGCAGTAGTAGTAGTAGTACTTCTAGTGGCGCTGGTAGTAGCAGTAGGTTTGGTAGCAAAATAAGTAGTATTAGTTTAAAATAGTGAGTCGTACTAGTAGTAATTAGTGACTACTAGGGCGTAAGTATCTGATGCACAGGGCATCACTCCATGACGCACCAAAACCAGGCCACAGTATGGTCATTGTTAACTAAGAATAACAAGTAGGCCTATATGGCTATACTATGTTAGTCCCAAGGCGAGTGTGAGAGAGAGAGAGAGAGAAGAGAGAGAGAGAGAGAGAGAGAGAGAGAGAGAGAGAGAGAGAGAGAGAGAGAGAGAGAGAGTCAAAGTGAGAGAGGGGGACGAACTGAGGATAGGATAACGAGAGAAGACTAGCCTGGAGAGAGGAAAGTAGGAGGATGGTAGGAGGGCAGAAAGGCAGTAACAGTGAGACATACAATCAGGGCGCATGAGTCTCTGTAATGTGTAGGTCGTAGAAGGTGGTGGGTGATAGTCTAGTGGATAGTGTGCTTGACTCTCAACCGCCAAGTCCGGGGTTCAAATCCCAATCAGCCAGAAAACTGTTTCGAGATTTCTGCTCCAGCTGTGCCAAAAGTAACTAGACCAACGAAACCGGAGGACGATCTCTGTAACGCCCATCTTGTGCCGCCTACTGGAAAAGTTCATCATGCGACGCTTCTTTCATCCGCTACTTTTGGACCCTCAGCTCAACCACGAATTCACCGACCAGTATGCTTTCAGACCGACTGGTTCCACTACGGCAGCTATTACAGCGTTACTTACAGATCTCGTGGAGCTAGGCCTACTTCGAGAACATCAATACGTCTACCTCATTGCGCTCGACCTTACAAAGGCTTTCGACATGGTGCGACATGGCAGCCTAGTGAACTTTCGGCGGAACTGTCAATACGAGGCGTAATATACAATTGGGAAATTGCATTCCTTAAAAATAGGCAACATGCAAAAAAATTTAATAATAAATAGAATAAAAAGAATAAAAAATGCAAGTATTGTCTAGGGATCGGGTAAATTTCATTACAAAAATATCTAAATTGAAATCGGTTAGCATGGAAATAGAACGTTAAATTACGCTGATGACATTTATTTGATGATACCTGCTTCAAATATGGACACAGTTACGGAAGAACTAAACCATGCGCGTAATTAGGCTGACACGTGTAGCCTACAATTAAATCAGAATAAGACACAGGAGATGTTAATAAGAGCCAGAAGGGGCGGGGTTGTTCACCGGAAGATACCCGTGTACCACAGATCTCTAGAGTGGAAGAAATGAGGGTTTTGGTTCTGACGATTACTGAAACAATTGCTTTTGTTAAACACATCGACCGCGTCTTTTGCAGGGCAAGGCAGTCCCTCTATACACTACGGGTGCTGAAAGCCCACGGACTCAAGGGATCAAAAGTCTTTGATGTTGCAAGGGCAACGACAGTGGCACGCATGCTGTATGCAAGCCCCTCATGGTGGGGCTTTGCATCCCAGCACGGTAAAAATCTACTCCAAGCCATGCTAAACAAGATGACTAGGCTAGGGTACCTGCCGGAGCGGGGTTAACATTCAACCAATACTTTTCCAGTCAAATCTTTCATTCTATGCCTTCAACCTAATCCTTCAAGATGTACTACAGACTCACTGTATATTCGTTTTCCTAAATGCATTTACAAGTCGTGCTTTGGTAAAGACATTGCTTTTTGGCGTCGTCCCACTGGAGAGGTGGCGTGGCTGCAGCACAGGGTCTTCTGTCGTAGAAAGTTCCTCCACCGCAGCTGGCATAGAGCGAACATCCTTGACACGATTGGTAGTCACCGTCTTGGATTCCATTGCAGCTGCGAATGCACCGGGAACCCGTCGAGGAACAGTACCCGTCTACCGCGATCATAGAAGCTGAAACTGCCAAGAAAGAAAGTTATTCGTTCCTGTGTTTAAGAGCATCCGTTTAATAATAATAATAATAATAATAATAATAATAATAATAATAATAATAATAATAATAATAATAATAATAATAATAATAATAATAATGATAATAATATCTTTTCTTTATTTAAGCGCCTGCTAACCGCACTGCGCTGTACAGTGAACATACATATAGTAGAAACGGCAGCCACGCAGGGCGCCTTACATACATGTATACAGTAGAAGCGCATGATAACAGTTTTACAGGAGTCGAATACAACTGTTTTTAACGGCAGCCACGCAGGGCGCCATTCACAGCCTAACACTCACTTAACTACCGCCGCCATCTAGCGAGTAGAAGGCTGAGTAAACCTTATGGAGGGCTACGAGATTCGATCTTGGTACCTTCTGCACTTCACGCCAGTGTGTTATCCATTACTCTACGGGCCGCTAAGCATGCGTTTTCAGCCTAACTTACAACGCAACCGTGTTTCGGTCGATGAAGAATTGAGCAGCGCCTTCGAGAAACGTCAAACTGGCTTTGTTGAAAGTCTTAAGACCCTTTGCCCCATTCCTCTCAGGTTTATGATCAATGTAATGAGGACCGTTGTAGCATAGGCTGGTGTAATACGAGGCGCTTTTATGTTGCACAATTGGTTTTAGGACTTACGCATTGATCTTCTGCATTTAGACCTGATTTAGGCTTGGTTTTTGGTGCTCCATAGGTTTATGCCTTGTGCACAAAACAACCGCGCTAGAAGTTCCTCAATAGTGTATTTTTTTGGTCACCGAGTGTAGCGATGTCCTTATGCTACAAATCAATCTTATCTTTTTTATATACTGTTCTAGTGTTAATTGATGCTGTGTTACAGGTAGATAGATGCTAGTTAAGTAGTAGCAATTTAAACTGCTAAATTTAACTATTAGACCAGCATCTAAACCAGTTTTAAGGCTATAAAACATGAGCATAGGTTTGGGATTAAATTTGTTGTTCGAGACTATGGATGTTAAAGTGTATGAGTCTGATTGGATGAAATAAATCCTAACGAACTATTGAAATTGTCGTCTTCCGAGTCTGCGCAGTGAGGCCGACGGGTACAAAGATGAATCAGTTGAGCTCTGAGATTCGAAAGAATCGGTCGTTTGGTTGCGTCGGTTTGGATGCTCACTCTGTTCGACTTAGAGGAATTTAATCGAACCAAACGATCAGTAAATCGAGCAAGGGACTGTAGTTGTTTGCCCATCGATGAGATAGATAGTCCAGTGAACTTTAACCCCCAGAGCACACATCGAACTTTTCGGTTACAGTGTCGCTGATTTGTCGTGAAGCAGTGCAGAGAATCGGAAGTTATTTTATTCACCTTGTCACCTTGTGCTGTCGATTCGTTGAATCCTAGCGACTGTCATGGTCAACCTTCTCCATGTGCTCCGATTTCTCGTTGCCTCTCTCAGCTCCGAGATGTTCATCTTCAATGCCTCCTGTATCTCGTCCATCCATCTCCTCCTTGGTCGTCCTCTCCTCCTTCTGCCCTCCCCACACGCCAACATCATCTCCTTTTCCAGCCCATCTGCACGCATCACGTGTCCAAAGTATGACATCTTCTGCCTGGACGCTCTCTGCCCCAACGTCAAACTCCCTCTCCAGTGTCCTATTTCTTCCAGGATATCCTCGTTAGTTCTCTTCTCAGTCCAAGAAACCCTCAACATTTTCCTCCAGATCCACATTTCACATGCCTCAATTTTCTTCTCCAATGCCTTGGTTTTTGTCCATGTTTCGCATCCGTAAAGCACCACTGGTAAGATCATTGCTTTAACAATTCTTGTCTTCGTTCCCAAACTCACTGATTTGTCCTTCCATATTTTTTCCAGTCCCTGCGTTGCCGTCTTCCCCAATGTAATTCTCCGTCGTATTTCTCGTTCGCATCCACCTTCACTCTCCATCATGGCCCCCAAGAAACAGAAGCTTGATACCACCTCTATCTCCTCTCCATCTACCTCAAAATAACTCCATTTCTCAGTGGTCATTATCTTCGTCTTTTTTATATTAAAGTACATTCCTGCTTTCTCGCTAGCACATTTTAGCCTTCTGATGTTATCCTTCAGTTTCTCCTTTTTTTCCGCCAGCAGTGTTGTGTCGTCCGCATACCTTAAATTGTTCACTATCCTTCCAGCTATCCTCACACCCTCCGCCTCATCATCAAAACCTGCCTCCCTCATTATCCTTTCTGCATATAGAATGAATAGGTATGGTGATAGTATACATCCCTGTCTGACCCCTTTCTTTATTCGAAAACTTGAAGTGTCGCCATGTTCTGTCCTGACCACCGCCACCTGATTGCCATACAGGTTCTTGAGGAGAGTTATCAGATGCATGGGTATGCCCATTTCACTCAGTGTTTTCCACAGCAGAGCATGATCAACGCAGTCGAATGCCTTGCTGTAATCTATAAAACAAAGATGTACCTCTTGTCCATATTCCCTCTGCCTTTCCATTATCCATCTTAGGTTTGCAATATGGTCTCTTGTGCCTCTCCCTTTTCTAAATCCTGCTTGATTTGCCGGCAGCTCTCTCTCTATCGTGTCTTCCATCCTTTTGTGGATAATCTTTAGGAGTATCTTGCTCGTATGAGATATTAGCGCAATGGTTCTGTAGTTCTCGCATTCCTTAGCATCTCCTTTTTTAAAGATGGGTATAAAGATCGATGTTTGCCAGTCCTTCGGCCACTCCTCAGTCTCCCAAATCAGATTACACAGAATTGTTATCTCTCTTATCACTCCATCTCCAGCTGCTTTGATCAGCTCAATAGGGATTTCGTCTGCTCCTGGGGTCTTGTTATCTCTGATTTGTGTAATTGCCCATTCCACCTCTGCTTCCATGATCTTTGGTTCCTTGACGTAATCAGTTGTGATCGCTTCTTCGTTTTCCTCCACTCTGTCATCGATCTTGTAGAGATTTTCCGTATATTCTCTCCACCTGTTCTTTGCTTCCTCTTTATCGCATATTATTCCGCCATTCCCGTTTCTTAATGAGCCGTTCCGTGGTGTGAACTTGCCAGTGATTTTCCTCATTTCCGCAAACATCTCTCTAGTTCTTCCCTTTTTTCCCTGTTCTTCCATTTCTTTGCATCGATCGTTCAAGTATCTTTCTTTATCCTTCCTTGCCTGCTTCTGAAATCTCCCGTTCAGCACCTTGACTAGGTCTTTGTTTCCTGCTGTTCTCACACTTCTCCTTTCTTCTGCTATCTTGATTGCATCCGACGATAACCACGGTGATATCTTCTTCTTTTGTCTTTTTGGTACGTGAATGTTCGCTTCCTCCTGTATCACCTTCTTCATTCCTTCCCACATATCATCAGCACTAGTCGCTTCAACCAAAATCAGTGCCTCAAATCGGTTCTTTATCTCGTCCCTGTACTCAGGAATGATCCCTTTGCACTCGTATCTAGTCAGGCGTTCCCCCAATTTGAGTCTCTTAAGTTTCAACTTAAGGGTAGCCACCAGCAGTTCATGATCCGACGATTTATTTTATTAAAGTTATGATATATCGCATCACATCTACCAGATGGAAATCCTCAACTTCTGAAGGTCCTACAAGTCTTCAACAGTTACTGTTGACACGAGTGTCGATGGGACAAACCATGAAGGTCTAATTACGACCTCTCCGAAAAGACCCGTCTGGAGGTAAAAGATAATTAATGATTATGCTGGCATGAACATAGCAATGGACTAAATCAATCAATCAACTAAGCATATTTATAGCGCTCCTTCAAAGCACCTATTCACAGGCGCTCCCAGCCCGACTTCGGCGATAGAGAACAGTCGTTAGAGCAGAGAAGAAAGCGGTGGACGAGTCAAGTTTTAATATACTTACTTTGCAGTAATATTAATTATTTGACTCTAAATCTAAATCTGAAAAGTGAGGTGATACCTGACGCTGTTGCTGTTCCTGCTGGAGACACTTCGTGCACGTCAACTGTTGATGAGACTGCAAGTGCTTGCGGTGTTGAGATACTGTCAGGGATATTCACGGTCGGTGCTGTTGACTGTGCCACGGGAGGTCTTGATGTAGAGATGGTATTGGTTACAGCCGCTTGCTGCGTAGAAATTATGTCAGCGATATTCGCGGTCGGTGCTGTTGACTGTGCCACGGGAGGTCTTGATGTAGAGATGGTATTGGTTACAGCCGCTTGCTGTGTAGAAATTATGTCAGCGATATTTATGGTCGGTGCTGTTGACTGTGCCACGGGAGGTCTTGATGTAGAGATGGTATTGGTTACAGCCACTTGCTGTGTAGAAATAATGTCAGCTATATTTGTGGTCGGTGCTGTTGACTGTGTCACGGGAGGTCTTAATGTAGAGATGGTATTGGTTACAGCCGCTTGCTGTGTAGAAATTATGTCAGCGATATTTGTGGTCGGTGTGGCTGACTCTGCCACGGGATGTTCGGATGTTGAGATGGTGTTGGCTGCAGAGGATGCGATTGCTGATGCTGTTGTAGCATCAGCATCTGAAGCTACAATGGCGTTTACTGTTGATATTGGTACGTTTACCGGCTGAGCTGTACTGATAGGTACGTAAACTGGAACATCTGCATCATCAGAAACGATACGTTCAAATAGAACAAACGTTCGATAGACTAAACATTACTCACGTTGCGGTATTTCGTCTCAAGGTCACCTCGACCAAGTGGCACATAGAAATCTGAATCTAGAAGGAATCTTGATTATACTTTTTACTCAGTTTAATTTAGATGAGTTCGTTAAAAACAATAACTGATAAAGTCCTACTCTTTCTCTAAGCACAGGCGCACGTAATACCCCAGGGATGACTACCACGAACGGGTCATGAATGTTCCTTTAGGATTTGTTGTCTTTCTGTTCTCGGATGTCTCTTCAATGTGCACATGGTTCACATAGCCTGCACTAAAGTGACTGATACAGCAATTTACCATCTCGACAGAAATGGCGAACCGGTGTCCAATCTACCCAAAGGGTGACATCAGTATCTATTAGATCTAGTCACTGGGCTCAGACATAGCTGATTCTTTCTCACTGATCACCTACCTCTAGATACATGTTTATTAAACGAAGTTGCACCAATGGCCTATGGGTACAAGGTGGCTTCTAATTGGTTCATACCTTTGACTCCTTTTACACTGAGCTTCTTTAGATAAACAGGAACGTCGGGTCTTAGCTCCGTCCCTTAGTCAACTCTGGTTACTTCAGTTTCAAAGCTCAGTCTTTTTAATTCATTCATTCGTTCACTCGCTCGTTTGTTCTTTCGATCATCGTATCGTATCAAGTAATTTATAAGGCGCCTCTCGCAGTATGAACTATTCAGAGGCGCTCTCAGTGCATGAGCCCCGTGGAAACAGAAACGTCTTTAGCAGGCGAGTAGATGCTGGGGAGATTCCCATCATGAGTTTAGTTCGAAGTCGAGAGGGAAGACCATTCCAGGCAGAGGGACCTGTTACAGCAAAAGCTCGACGTTGGGCCAGAGTGGTCCGAGTACGAGGGACAAAGAGATCAAGACGGCCAGTAGAGCGCAAAGGACGAGCAGAAGTTGCAGAGAGAGGTTGCCGCATAAGGTCAGAGAGGTATTTAGGGGCAAGCCGTAGCTGGGACATGGAAACCAGAAAACCATCTGCCGATGCCTTCCTTCCTTCCTTCCTTTCTTCCTTTCTTTCTTCCTTCCTTCGTTCCTTCTCTTCCTCCCTTCCTCCCTTCCTTAATTCCTTCCTTCCTTCTTAAATTCGTTCTTTCGTTCATTCATTCATGCATTTCAAAAGTTTTATACATCGTGCTCAGAGTAAGTTAGTGTGAATGTGAGAGGCGAATCAATCAATGTTCAGCCACACATGATATTCTCATTCATGGAAAAGTGACACAGGTGTCACGTTGCGGACTCACCTTGCGCCTCTGCAGCATGTTCCTGAAAGAAAAGCAAAACAATTTGACCTTTTAGAACAGCGGTTCTCAACCTTTCCAGTGCTGCAACCCCTTGATAAAATTTCCAAAATTGTGGCGAACCCCAACAATAAAATTCATTGGGTTACTACCGTCAACGCATTTTAAGTCACTGTAGTGTAGTACTTAGTGTAGTAATCATAATTACATAAAATATTAAAATTTAAAAATTACGCTGCTAACAACCTTTCTTAAACAAATTTCTGAATGGTCCAGCAGACCTCTGGTAAATCATAAAGCGACCCTTCTGGGGTTCGCGACCCACAGGTTAAGAACCGCTGTTTTAGAATGAGTGACATCACTCTGCACGCATGGCATCACTCGAGCCCAACTGACAGGTTTCAACAGATCTTCAAAACCACAAAATTTACAACACATACAACACATGTGTTTTGTTGTATGGCTGAGTGCTTGTCTATTTACCAAATGGAGCGAGGATTTGGTGTGGCTTAATTAGGAGCTTCTAACTTAAAGTACACTAAAGATAGATCAGGGATAAGGTTAGAAGCGATTGGATAAAGATCGGACAGGTGGAGTCATGGCAGGTGGCTAAGATAAGGTACCGTAAGATGGAGCAAGACTTAAGGCTTAATTAGATCATGTTATATCATATAAATACGACCAGGAAATGTTATGCAGGGAAAGATAAGTTACGGTAAGGCGATGTGAAAGATAAAATAGGGAAGGTAAGATAGGCACTCAGGTCAGATCGATGAGACCAGGTCCAATCGTATAAGATGAAGAACGGTGATGCGATGTAATGTATAAGCTCAGGTCAGGTAGATAGACTCGAGCCCGTCGTGCCATTTCGTATACTGTTCCATCTTCCTGGATCAGTCTCGAATTCAGTCGGGCGTTATAAGTAAATGAAGGTTGTGAGGGTATTTCACCGTATATAAACTGTTATACTTACGATGACCCCATAGGTAACGCAGCCATCTTCGACGACATAAGTAGTCGGCAGAAAGAAGAAAACATTGCATCTATTCTTCGTTTTGAAGTAGCTGAAGGAGTGGCACGTCGACGACGATGATGAATTGATACACTCTATGCCACACCGGATGACGCTGCGGGTGGACTTCACCACAGACGGTTGGTCCGTGACGCACAGTGGGACACTGTCGCCATCTCTCCGAACCATCGAAAAACCGCTCTCGATCATCGCCTCTGCGGATGCCAGGACACCGTAAGTTGTGAGGTACAAAGCTATCAGGGACACCATTTTCGATACCTTGAATTTTTTACGAAGGTTCAAGATGTCAATGTTCGTCTAATTACTAATTAGTATTTCCTAACGCTACAGACTCCAGCCGTGCATTAATTTTTACTTCGAAGCCAAAGTTGTCGATTTTAGCCTGTAGGCTAGTCAACGCTACAAGGGAATCTATAGTTGCGTTCGTTTGGAGTGGGTCATGGAAACGCTTGCATAAATTGATGCGTAGAACAAAACACTGCTGAACTCGGTATTAATCGACTGCACCTAGAGTGGTAGAACAATCCAATAACCCAGTGAGCGATAACAGTTGCTTGGATATTTCCAGTGAAAGACAATAGAACCACTTTTCAGTGTAACGAACGCATAGCCCTAGTTACATAACGCTCATCTGGGATTAAAATATTTAGCACGCGTGTATTCTTTTGTGATCCAAGCGTAGGGGAACTGATGCAGGATCGCACAACGGTCATGTTTGATAGTACCGTAACGATGTTCAGCCAGAATAACTAAAGCGTTGCGTACAATCAGGACTTTCAATGGAGAGCAAACTGTCATTGTGTCAACATCCGCCATCCATTCTTTCGGAACAATGCCCCGTTAGTGCACCGATCAAATATTTCCATGGACTCAGCTGGAGTGGACCGGACAATATATGGGCTTATGCACTGATCGATGTTTCATTATAATTATATGCGAATAATATTATTATTATAATTATTATTACTACTACTATTAGATCTTTACCCGTCCTATGACGGTAAAACTGTTAAATGTATTTTCCACTTGTACAGGTGGTATTTTTTATCGGTAAGTAAATTAGTTTAGTCCCGTTTAGCTATCGGCGCTATATCAAATCAAGTCGCAAAAGGTCGTTGCAAATTATTGGTTTAATGGCGTTTATTTATGCGCGGCGCCAGCGTCGCCAGCTGGCGAAAGGCCTGGAAGATCTTTGCCCGTACGGTATAAAACAATTTTTAACTTTATTTTCGTTCGTTCTTTCGTTTAAGTCCGTTCTTTCGCCACGTAAGTAAATTAGTTTAATCTAATCCCTTTTGAATGCGTTAGTTTAAAAGAGCAATCCTTTACGGCATATATAAAAATATACTTTGAATTTAGTTTGAATCGAAAGTCCGTTAAGAATGTGGCTAAACAGTGACGTCATTGGTCGTGAATGTTAAAATAGTTGGAAGTACCCAATGAGAGGAGCGTCACATTTGTTTTGTTTTACACACACACACACACACACACACACACACACACACACACACACACACACACACACACACACACACACACACACACACACACACACACACACACACACACACACACACACACACACACACACACACACACACACACACACACACACACACACACACACACACACACACACACACACACACACACACACACACACACACACACACACACACACACACACACACACACACACACACACACACACACACACACACACACACACACACACACACACACACACACACACACACACACACACACACACACTTGATGACATATCTGTTCGTTTATATCATTAATTATTATTATCATCATCATCATCATCATCATCTTCATCATCATCATCATCATCATCATCATCATCATCATAATCATCATCATCATCATTATCATTGTTGTTATTATTTTGTTACTATTTTTATTTTGTTGTCGCTGTTATTATTATTATTATTATTATTATTATTATTATTATTATTATTATTATTATTATTATTATTATTATTATTGTTATTATTTTTCCCCGAGGTACATTATGATCCCTCAGGAGTTCAAAAATTAGGGGGCATTGTTCTGGAATGGCTAGTCTTCGCAGATGGTTTTTTTATTATTATTATTATTATTATTATCATTATTAATTATTATTATTATTTTTTATGCCCCGAGGTATACAGGATCCCTCAGGGACTTCAATATTAATTAATGTAACATGCGGAAAATCAAACCTCGTCGTCCGGAGGCTCTGGGAATGTCCCGTTGAAAGCAATAGAGTTGTAGCGTTGTATGCAAATAGATAGACGCTGGAAGAGAAATGAAATTATTATTATTATTATTATTATTAGTTTTGTTTTTTTTTACCCGAGGTATATAGGATCCCTCAGGTGTCAGATACTACTTAAATATGTTGACTCTGGAGTGGCCGTCCTGGTCAAGATCTGGAACAACGAAAGTGCTGTGGAAGGCAACTGCGTTGAAACGCTGAATAGCTATGGATATGCGTTGAAACAAATAACTGGTTTCTCTTGGGTCTCCTGAAGTCTGGTGCAGGAGACGCCCTAGGTCGGCGAGAAATGCCAGTCCCTTGGAGTTGACTGGTCCCAGGGTCTCAAAGGCCAATGGGACAAAATGGTAGGATTGCATTATTATTATTATTATTATTATTATTATTGTTATTATTATTATTATTATTATTATTATTATTCTTTGCCTTCAGGCTGGGATTAGTCCCTCGCTGGGGAGAGGTCAGCCACTCGGATCCTCTGTCTCCAAACTCTCCATCCTGCTCGATCTCCGGTGTCTTCTTTTTTCAGACCTAGAAGCCTGAGGTCCTGCTGAACCATGTCTTATACTCATTCATGTATATACTGGGATCCATCTGATGAGCTTGGAGCAGTTTTTTTACAGATCGGATGCCCTTCCTGACGTCAACCACAGGTGCGTCTGTGGACCTAGCTTTTGGCGATAAACACCTGCCTGCAAAGCAACGGGCTACAGGCTTATTTGGATAGCGGCCTACGCTCGCCATGTCACAAGGCCGTCAAGGGGCTCTTGCAGCTTTTAAATTGTGGGAAATGGAGCCACCCATTACCCACACTGCGCCCTGCTAGCCCATCATCATCATCGTCATCATTATAATCATCATCATTATCATCATTTTTTATTACTATTTTTATTTTAGTTGTTGCTGTTATTATTATTATTATTATTATTATTATTATTATTATTATTATTATTATTATTATTATTATTATTATTATTATTATTATTATTATTATTTTGCCCTCCGGTACTTCATTCCCGCAGGGACTTCGAGATTACGTGTGTTATTTTTCTGGAACGGTTATTCCTCGTCACATTATTATTATTATTTTTTTCCCCGAGGTACATATGATCCCTCGGGAGTTCTAAAATTAGGGGGCATTGTTCTGGAATGGCTAGTCTTCGCAGATGGTTTTATTATTATTATTATTATTATTATTATTATTATTATTATTATTATTATTGTTGTTGTTGTTGTTGTTCTTGTTCTTGTTCTTGTTCTTGTTGTTCTTGTTGTTGTTGCCATGCTGTAACTTTTTAATTTTTGACATAGTCTGACTAAGCTCAAAGACATTGCCTAAGTGCCCCTATATGACGAATTTCGAGTCAATATTAATTTTCGCTTCTGGTGTGTACAGCAGCTACAGGAAACCACGCTCTACCTGACAGTCAGCTGCGAGTGATGAGCGTTACAACGCCTTCTTATAGAGGATTCCAACTCTGGTTCTCCGGTGGATCGTGATCATTGTCAACCGTCTCACTTCTCTTCGCCATAGAAATTTAACAGCGGGCAAGGTTTATGAGCCGTAGAGCAGCAGATCGATCAGCAAGACCCCATGCACATTACTCATTGGCGTTAGCGCAATTCTCTCATTGACAGCTTAAGTAACAGATGCCTGCAAATTTTCTTATGATGTGCAATGACATCTGCTTACAACCACCTGTATTTGACAACATGATAACCTGTTTAAATAACCACCCCTATGCGATAATTGTGCTATGACAGTCAGCTGCGAGTGATGAGCGTTGCAATTGATACCTAAGTGCCCCTATATGACGAATTTCGAGTCAATATTAATTTTCGCTTCTGGTGTGTACAGCAGCTACAGGAAACCACGCTCTACCTGACGGAAAGATGCTATCTTTACTTCAACAGTACAATTGTGAATTTGAGTCGTTGTGAAAGGAAGACTTCCATGGGAATATGGAACCAATTTACTAACGTACATTCACACAGCCCATACAACTATGTGCGACAATTTTCTACCAGAACATTCTTGAAACAACAAAACACCCAATAACATACCATGACATAATATAACTTAATAAAAGTAATAATAATAATAACAATAATAATAATAATAATAATAATGATAATAATAATAATAATAATAATAATAATAATAATAATCTTTTCTTTATTTAAGCGCCTACTAACCGCAATGCGCTGTACAATGAACATACATATAGTAGAAACGGCAGCCACGCAGGGCGCCTTACATACATGTATACAGTAGAAGCACATGATAACAGTTTATAGGAGTCGAATGTAACTGTTTATACGGCAGCCATTGGGGCGCCATTCACGGCCTACTATTCATTTAACCACCGTCGCCACCTGCCGAGTGGAAGGCTGAATAAACCTTACGGGTCTACAGGGTTCGATCTTGGTACCTACTGCTCTTCACGCCCGCGGCGTGTCTTATCCATTACTCTCCGGGGCCCCGTGGTTTCTCTGACCTCCAGGATTCCAACTCTGGTTCTCCGGTGGATCGTGATCATTGTCAACCGTCTCACTTGAAGAGACGATCGACTGATACTCCGAACATTATGATTAGGGCTCTATAGAAGTCACAAGATTTGGATTGGATTAGAATACGAGACGGACTGTTGGCCTTCATAGATGTTCTGTCTGCAGTAGTTCATGCCAAGCGTAACATCGACGACGAGGTCTAACGAGGATACCAACTTACTCATGAGCGCTGCGTCCTATCAGAGGGGTTGTTCAGAGAACGATGTCCAGTGCAGTTCCGAGTGCTGTTGCCACAGAGACAGAGACAGAGAGAGAGACAGAGGAGGTAGAGCGGCTGCTAAGGAGGTTTGCTTGGTGACGAGAAAGCTTGGGCGACGGAGGATTGGATGGATTAGGGAGAAATTCTTGAAGAGCTGAGGCTTCAATTGGGAATTGAAGCTTGCGGGTGATGAGCAGAGGAGCCTGAGGCAAAAGGCGGTGTGTGAGTGGTGATATCGGTGGATGAACTGCGAATTAGCGGAATTCACAGTGAGAGCCAATGCATATATTGAAACACATAGGGTTGCATGTTCAAAATATGTCCTTTTAATTGTGGCTTTGGAAACAGACCTCCTCCAATCAGTTTAGGCTTTTAAAATATACCCGGCTCACTGTATCGTGCCCTTCTGCTCTTCTATAAGAGGCATTTAAAAAAATTTATTGCATTGTATTGTATTAAAGTCACTTAATTTAGAATCGGTACCTGGGAACTTCCTGGGCTAAAATATGATTATATTTGGGATTACCTAAGCTTACTAGTCAAGTGCATGTGGATATGTATATTTAAATTCTGTCTTATGTGGGTCTATAGACAACTGAAAATGTGATAAGCTATTGACTTCAAGGTCACGTGTTTCACGCGCAACTTCCTTAAGACCATGCGTCGTGCTTAGACACAAATAGACCCAATTGAATATGGTGGAGAGAGAGAAAGAGACGGACACAGAGACAGAGATAAAGAGAGATACAGAGAGACAGAGACACAGATAAAGAAAGAATGGCAGAGAGAGGAACGCCTGATTAAATTCTACGTGAACGTACTCGTATAATTGCTTTCTGCTGCACATACGTCCAATTACCGATTATGACAGATTGACAGATCAAACATCAGGAGACAACCACGTGACGACAAATCTTTGAAATCAGAATCAATCTGACTCTGTAGGTCTGTGACTATATCACTGCATCTCTCTGCTTCTCTTATTCTCTGCATCTCTCTCATTCTCCGCGTGTGTCTTTATCACCTGATTTGATGCTCACAGTCTCCGTATCTCCCTCACTCGTTCTCCCCTCTTTCTTTCTATATAAGTTCATCACTTTGCATGAGAAACTCAGCTTCAGAGATCGGCATCATCCCCGTGTCTTGTGAAAGTCTGTGTGCTTCCGAGGCCTCTTAGAAGTTGTTCAACGTAGAGTTTCTCTAAACAAAGAAGAAGGCGTTTAATGAAGATGTTTGTGTCGAAAGCATCAGCTCTGTTCGTGGCCACTGTCTGCCTTGTTGCATGTGAGTATCAAAAGATCTATTGTTTCTGAAAACAATTATTAACAGTTATTGACTGTGAGTTATTGTTTCACAGTCGTTACTTTGGCATAGGGTCTACTACCTGTATCCTGATTGGATTTTAGAAGAACTCTTCAGTTTTGGGTTGAATCTCATCTCTGCGGAATGTGTGCTCGAGACGTCTTCGGTGTCACTATGCTAGTTACCTGCACTAATTATTAACAGTTGTTTGCTTCTTGATAAATATTCACTTCTTAGTGGCATTTGACATCGTTTTAGGCTGCACTTGTTGGCATTTGTCGTAGCGGCGCTATGCAAATTTCTCTTTACAGTTACGATAAGAATTGCAATTATCATTCGTGGCAGGTCCTCCGGTTTCAGAGACCCTACGAAGCTCGTCTAGTCTCTATCGATGCGAAATGATTCTGATTTCAGAGTAGGTCTACGGCTTTGCTTTCAAACAACAACGACTTACTGCTGTCGATTGTACTGTGAAAACAAGACTACAGAAGTCGTAGGTCAGAAGTATTTCAGTACTTTAGACAGATTAGTAGTTTACAGGTTAGCTCAGAACTGTGTTCTTCTCTCGTCGCAGTCTCCGTCTCGAAGGCGAACGAAGTGGAAGACTCGGTCAACGCTGGAGACAAGTGTCCGTGGACGGGACCGACGTGCATTGAAGACTGCGACGGTCAAAAAGATGGTTACTACCAGTCGTGTGACGGATGCTCCTTCTACGCATACTGCCATGCGGAGGAAATCTACCACTATGGCTGCCCTGCGGGAAAAGTCTGGGACGATACCCTGAAGCGATGTAACCCGCAGAGTAGAACTTGTTACTGCTACCCAGAACCAGAGACCGTAAGTCTGCTCTGACAGCTGTGAGTTCGTTTCGTTGGGTCCAGGTAAAACCTAGGTTGTATATTTACTTTTGAACGACGCTGTGTCATAAGAAAGATGATTGACGTCACCCTCCTATTTTTCCGGACTTTAACTGGCACTACTAGGGCATGGGAAGACTTACCGTTTTCAGATTGCTTACATATCTGAACACTTGCTCTATCACCTTTTAAGTACCTCACAAAGGCTTTGTTTGCGCCAATTCATAGGATGTCTAATGTCATTAAGACAACGCCATTGGGAAGCAAACGAATGCACAGAAAACTAGAACCAAGGGATTGCCATCTGTAGTTGTTGATAGATGGTATCTTGCTTATCCACCACAGTCTGCCTCTTGTACTCAATAGACTGAATATCTTCTGGATGTTGACCTGATTACGGTTTTTTGGTGTGCCATCGGTTGTTACCTTCTGCATTCACCACCGGTGCAATAAGCTAGTTTCAATCACAATTGGGCTAATACCTGGTCATCATTTAACATGAATGGCGCTACCACTGTTCACGAAACGACTAAAACTTTTGGCTATACATGGGCTGACTATAATCAGTAATTTTGGTCAGGAAGTCTTGTTATGTTGTACTTGAGGTTATACATACTACTTCACTGATTTGTAAAATGCTAAATACATTACAAAAATGTTTATCGATTTATTTTAGGCGTCGAAGGGTAAATGCAAAGTGGAATACCGTTTTCCGCTGGAGGGCCGCCGTTACTAAATTTCATACTTAGTTATATAACTCCCAGTTGGAAATTGAATCATCGTTCTATCGGATGTTGGTACATAATCTATATATCGCAATTTATGCACTGAATGTTGTATCAGTAACGTGATTAGCGCCCATAGTTTTGTCATTTCCATCTCATATATTTTAAACCGCGATCGTGGAGTGTCACAACAATACATTACAACTGTATTTGACATTACAACATAATAGATTATGGCTGTATCTTGCATTACAGTGCAATACATCACGACTATACGTGACATTACAACACAATACACTACAACTTTTTTTTGCCATTGCCCTCCTTCCAAGGTTCAGAAGTGCACACAAGACCATACGACAAAACACAATATAGCGCTGAGCACTGAGCGTGAAGAACTTGCTCAAGGTCCCTGCACAATGATCGATTCCATGGTGGAGAATCGAACCCGTACTCTTCGCCTTACAGACTGAGCGCTCTTACCATTCGGCCATCGTGCTACGTATATGATATACAGCAGGCCTTGCTAAGAAACTGTTTCAGGGACTGTTTCTTCTAATATTTCAGTGTAAATCGACTGGTTCGAGATGCATTAGAAGCTGCAAGGGTCGCAAAGACGGTGACTACCAGTCCTGTCACGGTTGCTCCATCTACGCCAGCTGCGTAGGACAAAGCATACTCTACGACTACCGACCCTGCGCTCCAGCCAATCCACCGCTCCAGTGGGACGACATCTCAAAGACATGCAACTACACCAGTCGTACTTGCCACTGCTATCGCGAGACTGAAAATGTGAGTCCTTATATACTGAAGTCCTTCTGTGTCTATATTCCTGTTTACATATACCCAGTTATCCATCCATCCATTCACGTTGAATGTAAGGAAAGGTAGGGCAAGTGAAGTCAGTTAAGGTAGATAAGATGGAAGAAGATGAAGAAGGAGAATAAGAGTAGAAGAAGGAGAGGAGGAGGAGGAGGAGGAAGAAGAAGAAGAAAAAGAAAAAGAAGAAGAAGAGGAGGAAGAAGAATAGGAGAGAGACGACGAAGAAGAAAGAAGATAACAGAAGAAGATAAAGATAAAAGAACAACAAGAGCAGTGCCTTAGTATAGCGGCTTGAGAGCCAACCTTGGATATGAAGATTGCGAATTGATTTTCTTAGCCATATGGGGTGGGTACCCAGTCCACTCACTCATCGTCTGAACATTGTAACGACAGTGTACGGTCAGTGTACTCATTACAGTTTATGTGGCTAAGAGGCGCAGATGGATCTGAAGTCTGGAAAGAAATTTTGAACCACCAAACTCTCGGTTGACAGTCAAGTCGGCTGATCACTATTGTATTTAGATATTTCAATGGCGCCACTTCAAAAGATAACTCCTCATAGGTGCTACCTGCGCTAATCCATATGATGTCAAACACAGTCACTAAGAAGAGAGATTATTTAATCGATTAGCAAAATAATGCAAACTAATCTGAATGTTCGGATGATATTGTAACAAAAATCTTTCTTCTCCAGGTAGAAGACCGACTCTCCTGGTCGCAAATATTCAAGAAGTAGGAACTGAAAAGGAGTTTCTACATCTGACTACGGAACAGCTTTATTGCTTGCGTGAAAAATGTCGTTTGATATGATGATCTGACTACTCAGCTGCTCTACGACGCTTCGCCATCGCTTTCCTCATGCTTCATTATTAGGATATGTGTTGCCAGACATGAAATTTGAACACTATTCCGGTTATACAATGTCGATTGTTTGCTATCAAAATTGATCCATTCTTCCGCCTTTCGATCTTTGTCGCCCTAATTGAAACCCGCTTTAGAAACCCTTCTTCCAGCGGCTTTCCCTTGTGTTAACATAACGTAACAATATTTTTAAGTGGTTCAGAAGACGTGTAGTCTCTGTTAGAGCCACTGAAAAAACCTGGAACGCTTAACAGCCCAATTTCCCTAGCTTCGTCTGAAAAGCTGTGATAGTGTCCACCGTGATTGTACTATCACCCACACCATTCCTAAAGTCTACAACTCTTGCTCTGAAGAGTTTCTACTCTAATGTTCCTTCCGGTTTCTTAAATAATATTATTTATATAAGTGTATCGAGTTGACTTCTTTTGGTGCTAATTCAGGGACGTAACTTTTGTCTAAAAAGTGGGGTACCAATTTCTTACATAGGCCCCCTTCACGAAGTAAAGCTGAGACTGCAATCTCTGGGAAGGCACAATAATAAAATATTGATTGGCATTGTTCAAAAAGTGGGGGTACGGTACCCCCAGTTTAAAAAGTGGAAGGTACGGGTACCCCTCGCACCCCCCACAAATCACGCCTATGTGCTAATTCAACGAACCTCATCCAATTTAGTGCTTTGCTTGCTTTCCAGTGATAATCTAATAAGCTTCGATTTGATATGCTCTGCTCCTGCTTGTCTTCTTTGTTGTTTTTGCAATGTCAGGACTTGGCTCTCCACTTCATATCTCCGGACGTCATCTCCGACACGACGCTATTGCTCGCGAATAAGCTGCTACCTTGCACTTAGCTTTTAAGTAATGCTTTAGAAATTTTGAAAGATTACAATAATCCGAGAAAGTTCAGAGAAGTCAGTGCCGGCCTTAGGGTGTGCGAACCGTGCGGTCGCAAAGGGCCCTCAACTTAGGAGGTCGGGGCCAAAAGTCACAGAAAATTGACATGAACAAGACACCCTAATAATAACCTTATGGCTTTCGATTAAATCTTCTATTTTGTCAATGAAATAAAGGCAAATGGTACCAATAGTTTACTTTGTTGAAAAATATGTCAGCTCTATAATATTTTAACTTTAAAGTTTACCTGTTGTACTTGTTAACAATCTACTAAAATAAATTGATTAGTAATGAAAAACAATTTGACTTGTGTCATTTGGGGCCCGTGCAGTATAATCTGCACAGGGCCCGAAGTATCCTAATGCCGGCATTGAGAGAAGTACACTTTTGGGTGACTTGTTCCGGTATTAAATTGTTGATTGTGCATGTGCTGTTAAACATGATATCCGACTAAGCTCAAAGACATTGCCTTCTACTGCAGAAAGATGAAATGCTTCGCTTATTGAAAAGGAATAAAGATATTTATTTGGTTGTTTTCAGTGTTTTATGGCGTTTTCTGAGAGACCATGACTATGTCAAAAATTAAAAAGTTACAGCATGTCTTGTGAAAGTCTGTTTGCTTCCGAGGCCTCTTAGAAGTTGTTCAACGTAGAGTTTCTCTAAACGAAGAAGACGTAAAGCGAAGATGTTTATGTCGGAAGCATCAGTTCTGATCGTGGCTGCTGTCTGCCTCGTTTCAAGTGAGTATCAGAAGAACTATTGTTTCTTAAAGCAGGGGAGAAGGCCAATGGCCGAAGAACCTCCTAGGGCGACACGCGAGGTGGACAGGCTCACCAGGAACCCTGAAAAGGATGGCTAACGCAGGCGGCAGGGGCTGGAAGGACACCTTAGGGCGAATGAGGCCAAAAGGCCCACCGGCCTCCTTACCCTACCGGGAGAGAACTGGTCATCACCCGGCAAAGAGACCAAGAAACCTTTACATGAAACAAGAATAGAGAACTTTGGAGAAGTTTCGTAAAGGCCTCATCGTCAGATCACTGATGGAAGAGAAGAAAGAAGAGAAGAAGATAACCAGGTCAACTACGATGAATATAGCACTTTCGACTGGAAGATAGGCGGGGAGAAGGCTAGTAAACCGCCCTCATATGCCGAGGCTAAGAAATATGAAGTCGCTATTACGCCATACCCGCTTATTGTATGGTGTTATTACGTTTACTGTGGTAGTATCGTCGCGTTCAGTGCCAGGTAGTGTAACTTTGTGGGTTTGCACATAGTCATATTCAGTCACAAGAAGCCAGAAAACACTCAAGGCAACCACATTTCTTTATTCCTTTTCAATGAGCGAAGCATGTCAAAGCTCTTAGGTAAACGGCAATGTCTTTGAGCTAGAGTCGACTCCTGTAATAACTTGTGATCATCCGTTCATACTGATTTGTAATCATACTGCGTTATTGTCGGTTTGAAGATATTAAACGAAGATTATTATTATTATTATTATTATTATTATTGTTATTATTATTATTATTATTATTATTATTATTGTTATTATTATTATTATTATTATTATTATTGTTATTATTATTATTATTATTATTATTATTATTATTATTATTATTATTATTATTATTATTATTATTATTATTATTATTATTATTATTATTATTATAAAGAATTACTTGAAAGCTATGCGCAATGTACCAGCTTATCCGCGAGCACATGCGTAGTGTCAGAGATGTTGTTAGGAGACATCAAGTGAAGAACAAAGTCCGGTTGCTAGAACAACTTTGGCCAGAAGGAGGAGCATAGGAGATCCTAATCGAAGCTTATCAGATTATCCTGGAAAGGAAGCAGAATAGCAAGAGAGGTTCTGTGAATTAGCACCAAACAAGGGAAACAGTGGCGGCGATCTTGTTTGAAAGGATAGGGGAACATTTTTGACTGGGAAGAGAGCCGGCCATCCGCCCTCATATGCCGAGGCTGAGAAATATGTAATCGCTTGTACGTCATTACCACGTATAGTATAGTGTTATTAAGTTTATTGTGGTAGTGTTCTGAAGTTCAGTGCCATATAGTGTAACTTTTTATTTTTGACATAGTCTCTCAGAAAAAGCCATAAAACACTGAAAACAAAAAAAATAAATATCTTTATTCCTTTTCAATAAGCGAAGCATTTCATCTCTCTGCAGTAGAAGGTGATATTCCTAAGTTTAAGCTTAATCGGATCTCATGTTTAACAGCACATGCACAATCAACAATTTAATACAAGACCAAGTCACCCAAAGGTGTACTTCTCTCAATGTAATCGTTCAAAATTTCTAAAACATTACTTAAAAGCTAAGTGCAAGGTAGCAGCTTATTCGCGAGCAATGGCGTCATGTCAGGAGATATAAAGTGGAGAGCAAAGTCCTGTTGACAAAACAACAAAAAAGAGAAGCAGGAGCGGAGCATATCAAAGCGAAGCTTATTAGATAATCACTGGAAAGCAAGCAAAGCAGGGCTGTAGTGGTAAAATTTGAGGTAAGTATACGCTACCAGCGGCGTAAAAAAATTTGAAGACTTTTTTATGAAAAATTTCAGACTTTTCACCAATTCTTTGAAAATTTTCAGACTTTTTACGATTTCGTCTCTGAAAAAGTTGATGAACTTTTTTTTTTCATTCGCCCTAAAAACCTTTGAAAACCTCTCTTTTTCCTCAAAATTTCATCTACAGACGTAAGTATACGCTGTATAGGCCTACCCGCGTATACCCTCGTCTACAGCCATGAGTATACGCTCTCAAATTTCTCTAGAGGTAAGTATACGCTGTATACCCGCGTATACCCTCGACTACAGCCCTGAAGCAAAGCACTACATTGGAAGAGGTTTGTTGAATTTGCACCAGACAAGGCAACTCGATACACATGTATAAGTTATTTAGGAAGACGGAATGAACATTAGGGTAGAAATTCTTCAGAGCAAGAGTTTTAGACTTCAGGAATGGTGCGAGTGATAGCACTATCACGGTGGACACTATCACAGGTTTTAAGACAAAGCTAGGAAAATTGGGCTGTTAAGCGTTCGAGGTTAATTTGAGTGGTTCTAACACAGACTACACGTCTTCTGAACCACTTAATAATATTGTTACGTTATGTTAACACAAGGGAAAGCCGCCGGAAGAAGGGTTTCTAAAGCGGGTTTCAATTAGGGCGAGAAATATCGAAAGGCGGAAGAATGGATCAATTTTGATAGCAAACAATCGACATTGTATAACCGGAATAGTGTTCAAATTTCATGTCTGGCAACACATATCCTAATAATGAAGCATGAGGAAAGCGATGGCGAAGCGTCGTAGAGCAGCTGAGTAGTCAGATCATCATATCAAACGACATTTTTCACGCAAGCAATAAAGCTGTTCCGTAGTCAGATGTAGAAACTCCTTTTCAGTTCCTACTTCTTGAAGATTTGCGACCAGGAGAGTCGATCTTGTACCTGGAGAAGAAAGATTTTTGTTACAATAACATCCGAAAATTCAGATTACTCCGCATTATTTTTCTAATCGATTAAATAATCTATCTTCTTAGTGACTGTGTTTGACATCATATAGGTAGCACCTATGATGAGTTATCTTTTGAAGTGGCGCCATTGAAATATCTAAATACAATAGTGATTAGCCGACTTTACTGTCAACCGAGAGATTGGTGGTTCAAAATTTCTTTCGAGACTTCAGATCCATCTGCACCTCTTAGCCACATAACTGTAATGAGTACAGTGATCGTATACTGTCGTTGCAATGTTCAGATGATGAGTGAGGGGACTGGGTACCCACCCCATATGGCTAAGAAAAATCAATTCGCAATCTTCATATCGAAGGTTGGTTCTCAAGCCGCTATAGGCCTACTAAGGGACTGCTCTTGTTCTTCTTTTATCTTTACCTTCTTCTGTTATCTCCTTTCTTCTTCTTCGTCTTTCTCCTATTCTTCTTCTTCCTCCTCTTCTTCTTCCTCTCCTTCTTCTACTCTTAATCTCTTTCTTCATCTTCTTCCATCTTATCTACCTTAACTGACTTCACTTTGCCTACCTTTCCTTACATTCAACGTGAATGGTTGGATGGATTACTGGGTATATTAACAGGAAGACAGACAGAGAAAGACTCCGCCACTGTTCGTCCTCTGACAGTGCCAGTCCCAAGCCTCGATAAAGGAGGAGGGCGACGCTAATCATCTTTGTTATGACACAGCGTCGTTAAACTGAAACTACTACAGAAGGACACCAGTACATAAGGACTCACATTTTCAGTCTCGTGATAGCAGTGGCAAGTACGACTGGTGTAGTTGCATATCTTTGAGATGTCGTCCCACTGGAGCGGTGGATACGCTGGAGCGCAGGGTCGGTAGTCGTAGAGTATCCTACCTCCGACGCAGCTGGCATAGATGGAGCAACCGTGACAGGACTGGTAGTCACCGTCCTTGCGGCCCTTGCAGCTTCTAATGCATCTCGAACCAGTCGTATCACACTGAAATATTAGAAGAAACAGCACCTGAAACATTTCCTTAGCAAGACCTGCTGTATATCTTATATACGTAGCACGGTGGCCGAATGGTTAGAGCGCTCAGTCTGTAAGGCAAAGAGTACGGGTTCGATTCTCCACCACTGTGTAGGGACCTTGAGCAAGTTCTTCACGCTCAGCTGCTCAGCGCTAAGTGTTCTGTCGTATGGTCGTGTGTTCACCTCTGAACCTTGGAAGGAGGGCAATGGCAAAAACAGTTGTAGCGTATTGTGTTGTAATGTCACGTATAGTCGTGATGTATTGTAGGCCTACTGTGATGCAAGATACAGCCATAATCTATTGTATTGTAATGTCAAATACAGTTGTAATGTATTGTTGCGACTCTCCATGATCGCGGTTTAAAATATATGAGATGGAAATGACAAAACTTTCAGCGCTAATCACGTTACTGATACAACATTCAGTGCATACATTGCGATATATAGATTATGTACCAACATCCGATAGAACGATAATTCAATTTCCAACTGGGAGTTATATAATTAAGTATGAAATTTAGTAATGGCGGCCCTTCAGCGGAAAACGGTATTCCACTTTGCATTTACCCTTCGACGCCTAAAATAAATCGATAAACATTTTTGTAATGTATTTAGCATTTTACAGATCAGTGAGGTAGTATGTATAACCTCAAGTACAATATAACAAGACTTCCTGACCAATATTACTGATCATAGTCAGCCCATCTATAGCCAAAAGTTTTAGTCGTTTCGTGAACAGCGGTAGCGCCATTCATGTTAAATAATGACCAGGTATTAGCCCAATTGTGTTTGAAACTAGCTTATTTCACCGGTGGTGAATGCAGAAGGTAACAACCGATGGCACACCAAAAAACGTAATCAGGTCAACATCCAGAAGATATTCAGTCTATTGAGTACAAGAGGCAGACTGTGGTGGATAAGCAAGATACCATCTATCAACAACTACAGATGGCAATCCGTTGGTTCTAGTTTTCTGTGCATTCGTTTGCTTCCCAATGGCGTTGTCTTATTGACAATAGACGTCACATGAATTGGCGCAAACAAAGCCTTTGTGAAGTACTTAAATGGTGATAGAGCAAGTGTTCAGATATATAAGCAATCTGAAAACGGTACGTCTTCCCATGCCCTAGTAGTGCCAGTTAAAAGTCCGGAAAAAGAGGAGGGTGACGTCAATCATCTTTCTTATGACACAGCGTCGTTCAAAAGTCAATATAGAACCTACGAACTCAAAGCTGTCAGAGCAGACTTACGGTCTCTGGTTCTGGGTAGCAGTAACAAGTTCTACTCTGCGTGTTACATCGCTTCAGGGTATCGTCCCAGACTTGTCCGGCAGGGCAGTCATAGTGGTAGATTTCCTCCGCATGGCAGTATGCGTAGAAGGAGCATCCGTCACACGACTGGTAGTAACCATCTTTTCGACCGTCGCAGTCTTCAATGCACGACGGCCCCGTCCACGGACACTTGTCTCCAGCGTTGACCGAGTCTTCCACTTCGTTCGCCTTCGAGACGGAGACTGCGACGAGAGAAGAACATAGTTCTGAGCTAACCTATAAACTACTAATCTGTCTAAAGTACTAAAATACTTCTGAGCTACGACTTCTGTAGTGTTGTTTTCACAGTACAACCGACAACAGTAATTCGTTGTTGTTTGAAAGCAAAGCCGTAGACCTACTCTGAAATCAGAATCATTTCGCATCGATAGAAACCAGACGAGCTTCGTAGGGTCTCTGAAACCGGAGGATCTGCCACGAATGATAATTGCAACTCTTATCGTAACTGTAAAGAGAAATTTGTATAGCGCCGCTACGACAAATACCAACAAGTGCAAGCTAAAACAATGTCAAATGCCACTAAGAAGACAATATTTATCAATTAATAAAAACAACTGTTAATAATTAGTGCAGGTAACTAGCATAGTGACACCGATGACGCCTCGAGCACACATTCCGCAGAGATGAGATTCAACCCAAAACTGAAGAGTTCTTCTAAAATCAGGATACATTTATTAGGCTCTATGCCAAAGTAACGACTGTGAAACAATAACTCACAGTCAATAATTGTTAAGAATTGTTTCAGAAACAATTGATTTTCTGATACTCACGTGAAACGAGGCAGAAAGCGGCCAAGAACAGAACAGATGCTTTCGACACAAACATCTTCGTTAAACGTCTTCTTCGTTTAGAGAAACTCAACGTTGAACAACTCGTAAGAAGCCTCGGAAGCACACGGACTTTCACAAGACACCGGGATGGCGCCGATCTCTGCAGCTGAGCTGAGGAAGTACTGAGTTTCTCATGCAAAGTGATGAACTTATATAGAAAGAAAGAGGGGAGAACGAGTGAGGGAGATACAGAGACTGTGGACAACAAATCAGGTGATAAAGACACACGCGGAGAATGAGAGAGATGCAGAGAATAAGAGAAGCAGAGAGATGCAGTGATATAGTCACAGACCTACAGAGTCAGATTGATTGGGATTTCTAAGATTTGTCGTCACGTGGATGTCTCCTGGTGTTTGATCTGTCAATCTGTCATAATCGGTAATTGGACGTATGTGCAGCAGAAAGCAGTTATACGAGTACGTTCACGTAGAATTTAATCCTGCGTCCCTCTCTCTCTGCCGTTCTTTCTTTATCTGTGTCTCTGTGTCTGTCTCTCTGTATCTCTCTTTATCTCTGTCTCTGTGTCCGTCTTTCTCTCTCTCTCTCTCCACCGCATTCAATTGGGTCTATTTGTGTCTAAGCACGACGCATGGTCTTAAGGAAGTTGTGCTTGAAACATGTGAGTAGTGGTAATAATGATGAAACGAGCGCAAACAATAGGTGATGACTCATCCCGCCTCGTACAGTGGCTTTGAGAACAAGGGGAAGATGTCTGAATAGGGATCTCGGGGTCGGACAAATAACAGACCGTCTCGTACGACCGTTTGAGAACAATGTAGGAGCTCTCTGAATTGGAATCTCGTGGTCGCGCACGCAATGGGTCGCCAGGTACGACAGCTTTGAGAACAGTGTGGGAGCTGTCTGAGCGCACCGGGGCAGCTGCGCTTGACTAGTGCTGAAAGGTGTAGACTAGACGCACCGCGTCTAGTCTAGGAAAAATTTGAAGTCAATAGCCTATCACATATTCAGTTGTGTATAGACCCACATAAGACAGAACTTAAATATACATATCCACAGAACTTAAATATACAAAGCCAGCCATGGATTTAGAAATTGTAATATGTTGTAATATGTTGTATGGATGACCCCGCCTAGCGGGATTATATCCCTTTGGGGCCACCTTTTGCAACCTTTAACCAGTATTTATATGTTGTATTCATAATCGAAAAGATGTATTTTTTCATATGTTTTTTTACGTTGATAAATTGGAAAGCTTGTTACTTTTATGGTTTTTCTGGTTGCAATAAAGATTTTTGATTTTTGGTTTTGACATGCACTTGACCAGTAAGCATACTTACTCCCAAATTTACTCATATTTTAGCCCAGAGAGTTCTCAGGTACCGATTCTAAATAATTTGACTTCTTTGCAATTCAATGCAATTAATTTTGTTATTATGCCTCTTATAGAAGAGCAGAAGGGCACAATACAAAGAATCCGGGTAAGAGGAGATTTTAAAAGCCTAAACAGATTGGAAGAGGTCTGTTTCCAGAGCCACAATTAAAAGGACAAATATTGAACATGCAGGCTTGTGTGTTTCAATAATATTTTTATTGGCTCTGACTGTGAATTCCGCTTATTCGCAATTCATCCACCGATACCACCAATCATATCACCGTATTCAGCCTCAGGCTCCTCTGCTTATCACCGGCAAGTTTCAATTCCCAAATGAAGCCTCGGCTCTTCAAGAATTTCTCCCTAATCCATCCAATCCTCCGTCGCCCAAGCTTTCTCGTCATCAACCAAACCTCCTTAGCAGCCGCTCTACCTCCTCTGTCTCTGTCTCTGTCTCTGTGGCATCAGCACTCGGAACTGCACTGGCCATCGTTCTCTGAACAACCCCTCTGATAGGACGCAGCGCTCATGAGTAAATTGGTGTCCTGGTTAGACCTCGTCGTCGATGTTATGCTTGGCATGAACTACTGCAGACAGAACATCTGTGAAGGCCAACAGTCCGTCTCGTATTCTAATCCAACCCAAATCTTCTGACTTCTATAGAGCCCTAATCATAATGATCAGAGCATCAGTCGATCGTCTCTTCCAGTGAGATGGTTGACAATAATCACGATCCACCGGAGAACCAGAGTTGGAATTCGGAATGTCAGAGAAACCACGGGGGCCCGGAGAGTAATGGATAAGACACGGGCGTGAAGAGCAGTAGGTACAAAATCGAACCCCGTAGACACCCGTAAGGTTTATTCAGCCTTCCACTCGCTAGGTGGCGACGGTGGTCAAATGAATAGTAGGCCGTGAATGGCGCCCTAGTGGCTGCCGTATAAACAGATACATTCGACTCCTGTAAACTGTTATCATTTGCTTCTACTGTATACATGTATATAAGGCGCCCTGCGTGGCTGCCGTTTCTACTATATGTATGTTCACTGTACAGCGCAGTGCGGTTAGCAGGCGCTTAAATAAAGAAAAGATTATTATTATTATTATTATTCTTATTATTATTATTATTATTATTATTATTATTATTATTATTATTATTATTATTATTATTATTATTATTATTACTTTTATTAAGTTATATTGTGTCATGGTATGTTATTGGGTGTTTTGTTGTTTCAAGAATGTTCTGGTAGAAAATTGTCGCACATAGTTGTATGGGCTGTGTGAATGTACGTTAGTAAATTGGTTCCATATTCCCATGGAAGTCTTCCTTTCACAACGACTCAAATTCACAATTGTGCTGTTGAAGTAAAGATAGCATCTTTCCGTCAGGTAGAGCGTGGTTTCCTGTAGCTGCTGTACACACCAGAAGCGAAATATTGACTCGAAATTCGTCATATAGGGGCACTTGGGTATCAATTGCAACGCTCATCACTCGCAGCTGACTGTCATAGCACAATTATCACCACTTGGTGGTTATTTAAACAGGTTACCATGTTGTCAAATACAGGTGGTTGTTAGCAGATGTCCATGCACATCATAAGAAAATTTGCAGGCATCTGTTACTTAAGCTGTCAATGAGAGAATTACGCTAACGCCAATGAGTAATGTGCATGGGTTCTTGCTGATCGATCTGCTGCTCTACGGCTCAGAAGTTTACCCGCTGTTAAATATTTATAGCGACTGTCTGACTTCGATCCTTCAAGAATTCTTACTCAGATTCATCCTATCCCTAGCATTCCAATCTGAAAGTTGAGTGATGCGAGTGTTAAGTTTAGAAGTAAATGACATTGAAGAAGTGACAGAAGGTAAAGCAATGGAAAGCGAATTCCAAGGATTTGGATCAGTCACCGACAGCGCCCGAGAGACCAACAATGTTCCGAGATAAATGAAGAGTTGAAGACAGTGTCCATTAATCGAGTGCCATATTTGATGATCTCAGGGAAAAGCAAGAGAGCAGAAATCGGTCGATCGGCTGAAATGAATGTAATGCTTAGCAAAGTATAAGACACACTTTGAGCTGGATTCTCTTCTCAGTGGGAAACTATCGCAATGAACGCGATATGCTTTTTAACTAAGTGTGATCTCTGTTATGGCATTGGCCTGGACGGAGAGAGAGGGAGAGAGAGAGTGACAGGCAGAAATAGAGAGAGAGACAGAGACAGAGAGACAGACAGACAGTAAGACAGACAGATGAAGAGGGCAGTAATAGTCGCAGTAGTAGTAGTAGTAGAAGTAGTGAAAGTAATTACATGTAGTACTTGCAATCGTAGTTGTAACTGTAATTTCCAAACTTCTAAGGCACCACTCGAAAGCCAAACGCAGAACACCAGCTTATTCACGAGCGCTGCGTCAAGTCTGATGGGGTTTCCTAAAGGTAATCCAAAGGGTCCGAGACCGGTTCCAGAGGTTCCATAGTGGAGGTTCAGAGATTCAGCACTTATGCTCTGGTTTCGTGTGCTGAGCCGTTGCCTGTCTCCTTTGAGTTTATTTACGTGGTTCCATAGCTCTCTTGATCCGCGTTTGATGGTGTTAAACTCTCGCGTGTTGTTTCTTGTGATAAGTTTGTTGATCTTGATTGACAGAGCGTTTGCTCTCTCGATGCTGGACCAGTCCGTGCCTCTTCCTCATAAGGTGTGTGATCATAGGGGTCATGAAGGTTGGTTCCTTATCTCTTATGGTAATAGTTTTTGTGGGAAGAAGGTCTCTAGGGTAGTGTGCAGAAATGTGTAGAAGGCTGACGAGAGAAGACAGGCAGAGAGGGAAGTAGGCAGGATGTAGTGTATTGTATTGTATTGTATTTGGATATTTATAAAGCGCTTCTAGCGGGAGGGCCATTCAGAAGCGCTCCCAGTGCGAGAGACCCCGAGAGAAAAAGCAAGTTTTAAGAAACTTAAAAGAGGAAGAGACGTTACCTGAGAGAATAGAAGAACGAACGAACGGAGGAAGCTCATTCCAAAGAGCAGGGCCAATGGAGGCAAAAGACCTAGATTGAGCCAGAGAAGTCCTGACACGGGGAACGAGGAGGTCCAAGCGGTCAGATGAACGAAGAGGACGAAGAGAAGCAGCAGAGTGAGGGCGATGAATTAAGTCACATAAATATTTTGGAGCGAAACCAAGTTGAGCCTTACACACAAGGATGAGGACCTTAAATTGGATGCGGGCAGAAAGCGGGAGCCAGTGGAGTTCTTCTGTCATAAAGGTGGTGATATGAGAGAATCGAGGAAGACGGCCAATTAATCTAGCAGCAGCATTGAGAACGGACTGAAGAGGAGCAAGACGGACTTTAGGAAGACCAATGAGGAGGGAATTGCAATAGTCAAGTCTAGAGCAGACAAATGCATGGACAATTGAAGTGAAAATTGGAGATGAGAGAGAGCGACGGATAGCCCTAAGGCGCCTTAGGTGAAAAAAGGAAGTGCGAGTGAGTTTGGAAATGTGTTCAGTAAAGGTGAGAGAATTGTCAAGGGTCACTCCTAGATCACGAGCGCTAGACGAGAAAGTTAAAAGCGGAAACCTTTGAGACAGCACAGCAAAGTCGAGTTTTAGAAGTTGCTGAGGAGTGCCAAACCAGATATATTGGGTTTTGGACGAATTAAGGGAGAGGCGATTGCAAGACATCCAGGTATGAAGATCATGAGAAAGATCATGAGGATGGTAGGGAGACAGAAAGGCAGAGACAGTGACAGAGGTTATATTTTACGAACACTGTAAGGATTGAGTGAGACAGACATTGGGGTGAGGGGGTGAGAATCTCTAATGAGTAGGTAGTAAAAGGTGGTGGGCCATAGTCTATTGGTTAGCGTGCTGGACTCTCAAACGCGAGGTATGGGGTTCAAATCCCCACCAGACAGAAGATGTTTCGAGACTTCTGCTCCAACTGTGCCCCAGGCCTGCGTACATGGGCCCCGTCAACTCAGCTCCCCTTATTGCTCGCACTGATGCTCTCTCTCATGACCTTCAAGCATGGCTGTCCTCAAACCGGCTTTCTCTAAACCCATCAAAGACCCAACTGATTTGGTTTGTAACTCGTCAACAACTGGCCAAGATTGACTGCCCTCTCTTATCTCAAAGCTTTCCTTATTATGCCTTCTCTACACCTGTCCGTAACCTGGGTGTAATTCTTGATAGTTCCCTTTCCTTTTCTGATCCATATCTCTAATCTGACTCGCTTGAACTACTACTTTTTCCGACGTCTCAAAGCTATCCGAAGATCTATCTCCTCTCCAGTCTTTACCTCCATTGTCCATGCCTTCATCTGCACTCGCATTGATTATTGTAACTCCTTCTTTGTTGGCCTCCCAAAAGTCCGTCTCTTCCCTCTACAATCTGTTCTCAACGCAGCTGCCAGACTGCCCGTCTCCCACGTATCTTCCATATTTCCACATTCACGTTTGAGCATCTTCAATGGCTACCTTTATCTGCCCACATCCAACTAAAGGTACTTATCCATATTCGCCGATCTTACCTGGGACTTGCTCCTAAATACCTCTATGACTCATTACGTCTTACCGCCTCAGCTAGCTCCCTTCGCCCTCTTCGTTCCTCTGATCGACTTGACTTGTTTGTTCCCCGAGTGACAACGGCAATGGCCCAGGCTCGTCCCTTTGTTAGTATTGGCCCTTCACTGTAGAATCAGCTTCTTCCTTCGGTCTGGGTTGTAGTACTATCTGTTGGTCCTGCCACAGCTTTTCGTTGTCTTAAAACCTGCCTTTATTGCCGAGGACTTTCGCACTGGGAGCGCCTCTGATTGGTGGGCATTTGGTAGAGGCGCTTTATAAAAGTTTTGAAATACAATACAATACAGCTATAACCAGGTGAACTACGATGAATACAGCACTTTCGACTGGAAGATAGGCGGGGAGAAGAGTGGTAAACCGCCCTCATATGCCGAGGCTAAGACAGATGAAGTCGCTATTACGCCATAACCGCGTATTGTATGGAGCTATTACGTTTACTGTGGTAGTGGCGTCGCGGTGAGTGCCGTGTAGTGTAACTTAGTGGGTTTTAACAGTGCCACGTAGTGTAACTTTTTGTTTTTGCACATATTCATATTCAGTCACAAGACGCCAGAAAACACTCAAGGCAACCACATTTCTTTATTCCATTTCATTAAGCCAAACACGGCAAAGCTCTGAGGTAAACGGCAATGTCTTTGAGCTTAGTCAAATATCATGTTTGACAACACATGCACAATCAACAATTTAACACCGGAACAAGTCACCCAAGAGTAGGCTATATATCTCTGAGCGCTCTCGGATAATCGCAATCGTATAAAATTCATAAAGAATTACCTGTAAGCTAAGCTCAAGCCGGTACCAGCTTATTTTTGCGAGCACATGCGTAGTGTCAGAGATGTTGTTAGGAGATATAAAGTGAAGAACAAAGTCCGGTTGCTAGAACAACTTTGGCCAGAAGGAGGAGCATAGGAGATCTAATTGAAGCTTATCAGATTATCTCTGGAAAGGAATAAAATAACTGTAAAGGTTCTTTGAATTAGCACCAAACAAGGGAAATCGGTTGTACATGCATCAGTTATAATTTAAGATGACGAAAGGAACATTACGGTAAAAGTTCTTCGTTGCAAAAATGGTAGACTTGAAGAATGGTTTGTTTAATCGTAATATCTCAGTGTACACTATCACAGCTTTTAACAGGAAACTAGGAAAAACTCGGATATTAATCGTTCCAGATTAATTTGAGTGGTTCTAACACAGACTACACGTCTTCTGAACCACTTAAAACCTTTGTTATGCTATGTTAACACAAGGAACAGGAGCAGGAAGAAGGGCTGCTAAAGTGAGTTTCATTTAGAGCGAGAACGATTGGCAGGCGAAAGAGTGGATCAATTTTGATAGCACACAATCATCATTTTATAATGTAATATATTCGTTTATTAGAATCCGAATTATCGTTCGTTCGACTATAACCAGATTAGTGTTCAAACTTTGTGTCTTGCAACAGTTAGACACAGATCCTTAATGGAGAGCTAGGAAAGCGATGGCGAAGAGTTCTAGCACTGTAGAGTAGGCAAGTCATCACAGAAA
>OY744612.1:52608708-52811208 GCA_963556255.1 Allolobophora icterica
GTCAGTCACGTGGGAGTAACCTGATGTTTGATAATCGGTGTTTGATAATCGGTAATTGGACTAAGTGCAGCAGAAAGCCATTATACGAGTAGGTTCACGTAGAATATAATCATGCGTCAATCTCTCTCTCTCTCTCTCTCTCTCTCTCTCTCTCTCTCTCTCTCTCTCTCTCTCTCTCTCTCTCTCTCTCTCTCTCTCTCTCTCTCTCTCTTTCTCTCTCTTTATCTCTCTCTTTATCTATCTCTCTCTCCACTGCATCCAAATGGGTTTATTTCTGTCCCTAACCCTGACCTTGAAGTCAGCAGCTTATGAAATTTTCAGTTGTGTACGTACGAACTTAAATATACATATCCACGTGCATTTAACTAGTAAGCACACTTATTTCCAAAAATAATCATGTTTTCCGCCCAAGAAGTTCTTTGGTACCGATTCTTATTATGTGACTTCTGTATAATAAAACTGATATTTGATAACACCCCTTATAGCAGAACAGTAGCGCAGAGAGAGAGAGAGAGAGAGAGAGAGAGACAGACAGACAGACAGACAGACAGACACACAGACACACAGACACACAGACAGACACACAGGCAGACACACAGACAGACAGAGACAGACAGAGACAGACAGAGACAGACAGAGAGAGACAGAGAGACAGACAGACAGACAGACAGACAGACAGACAGACAGACAGAGAGCAGAGTGGCTGCTAAGACAGGTTTCGTTGAAGACGAGAGAGCTTGGAAGGCTGAGGATTGTCAGTATATAATTAGGGTAGGAATTTTTAAAGAGGTTTGACCAATATGGAATAGAAAGTTCGTGTTGTGAGAAGCAGAGGAGCCTGAGGCCGATGACGGTCGGTGAGTGGTGGTATTAGTGGAGCAACTGAGAATACGCGGAATTCAGAGTCAGAGCCAGTGAAAATATTGAAACACATAGGTTTGCATATTCAAAATTTTACTTTTTAGCTGTGGTTCTTGAAACAGACCTCTTCCAATCTGTCTAGGCTTTTAAAATTTCCTCTAACCCGGCTTCATTGTGCGCTACTGTTCTGCTATAAGGGGTGTTATCAAATTTCAGTTGCATTTTATTAAACTTTCATCATACCATTTGAATGATTTGATCGCTAACAATTATTGTCTCTGCTGGTCACGCGGAAATGCTAAAGCAATGCGACGATGGCCACTGCTATCAAATTTCTGTAACACAACTTCAGCGTCAACAGATTTGTCATGATGAACGTGCAACGATGCCAGACCGTTCATGGTAGAAAGCATAGCCTTAAACGTTCAAGGCAACTGAAGCTGCGCTCGGCTGACGCCGTGGAAACGGGCATTGTAAGTAAAAGAAGAAAGATAATTGTGCATATTTGGGTACAAGTCTCTGGTAATCTGGACGGCACGCATTTCACTGAATGTGTAGCGTCATCGTTCAAGCTCAGCTTCGATCTCATCAACATTAATGTTTAGCCAAAAAATAGACGTAAATACGTGTATTGCGTCCGCGTGCCGGCGCCATTATGCGTATGGAGGGACATAAGAAGTCAAATTTCTAGTTACAAGAAGTAAGAGTGCGGAGGCGAGCTGAGTTTATTGTTGAGTAAGACAATGGTCAGCGATTGGACGTTAGACGTCATCAGCAGGGCTGTAGTGGTAAAATTAGAGGTGAGTACACGCTACCTGTTAGTTTTCTGAAACAAATTAGAGGCGAGTATACGCTACAGTATTTTGCGAGAATACGCTACACTATTTTAATATAAATAAATATAAATATGTTGTGAGGTATACCCGCGTATACCCTCGACTACAGCCCTGTTTATAAGAAGTAAATTTAGTCGAACTCTTATGCCAAAGAACATTGAAACGTTGAAGAGGTTCGATCGTGGAATGGCAAAGAAGAAGAAACGAAGAGGGTAAAGAAATAATCTTCATTAGGAACGACTGAGAATATCTAATGAGCAGGTCGTAAAAGGCCAAGTCATGAAGACACTCATCGTACACTTTCGGTTGGAAGATAGGCGGGGAAAAGGCGTGTAATACGCTCTTATATGCCGAGGCTAGGAAAGATGAGATCGCTATTACGTCATACCCACGTATAGTATAGTGTTATTAAGTTTACTGTGGTAGTGTCCTGAAGTTCAGTGCCATGTAGTGTCAGTTTTTGATTTTGCATAGTGTCATCATCTCTCAAAAAACGCCAGAAAACACTTAAAGCAACCTCATTTCTTTATTCCTTTTCAATGAGCGAAGCACATCATATCTCTGCAGCAAACAACAATGTCTTTGAGCTTAATCGGATATCATGTATGACCAGGGACGTAACTAGCGTTGGGCTTGGGGGGGCTTAAGCCCCCCCAAACGAAGTTGAAGCCCCCCTAAACAAGTCAAGCCGTTGTATGCTTACGGCTAAAATTCGTATGAACACTGTATAAATGTTGCCATGTTCAAGGTTTAAGCCCCCCCAAACGAAAAATCCTAGTTACGTGCCTGTGTATGACAGCACATGCACAATCAACAATTTAACACCGGAACAAGTCACACAAGCAAACAAGCGACATTTTGTTACCGGAATAGTATTCAAACTTTGTGTCTTGCAACAGTTAGACACATTATGCTAAATGGAGAACGTGGAAAAGTATGGCATAGTGTCGTAGCACAGCAGACTATAGGCAAATCATCACATCATATGAATTTTTTTCGCAAGTAGTAAAACTGGGCCGTTGTCAGATGTAGACACTCCTTTTCAGTTCCTACTTCTTGAGAATTTGCGACCAGGAGAGTCGGTCTTGTACCTGGAAAAGAAATAGTTTTGTTACAATAACATCCGAAAATTCAGATTCTTCATTGCATTATTTTGTTAATCTATTAAATGTTCCGTTCTTAGGGACATCATAATTATAGACTAGCGCAGTTTTCTTTTGGAGAAGCGCTATTTTAATTTCTAATTATAATTTCACATTGTAAGCTGAATCGGATTGGAAAACTGGTTTGGAATAAACTATAGTTTAGTGATTGGGCGCCTGGGCTGTCTGTCAACCGAGAGATCGGGGTTCAAAATTAGTTTCGAGACTTTAGCTCCATCTGTAAAACATGAAATGAGCACACTGACGTACATTGCCAAGGATAGCTTTAGATTAAGGGACTTCTTCTTCTCCTCCTCCTCCTCCTAATTCTTTTTATCTCTTTCCTTCTTCTTTCATCTTCTTTCTTTCTTCTTGCTATCCTTCTTCTTCTTCTTCTCATTCACCTTTCTCTTCTTCTTTTCTTCTTCTTTTTCTTCTGTTATCTTTTCTTCTTCTTTTATCTTCTTCCTTTTTTCTTCTTCTTTTCTCTCATTCTTCTCTTCTTCCTCTTCTTCCATCTTATCTGCCTTAATTGACCACTTGCCCTACCTTTCCTTACGGTAAGCGTGAATGGATGTATAGATGGATGGATGGATGGATGGATGGATGGATGGATGGATGGACGGATGGACGGATGGACGGACGGACGGATGGACGGACGGACGGACGGACGGACGGACGGACGGACGGACGGACGGACGGACGGACGGACGGACGGACGGACGGACGGATGGATGGATGGATGGATGGATGGATGGATGGATGGATGGACGGATGGACGGACAGACAGAGAAAGACGCCAGTAAGTAAGGTCTCACTTTATGAGTCTTGCGATAGCAGCTGCAAGTACGACTGGTGTAGTTGCATTTCTTCAGGTAGTCGTCCCACTGGAGGGGTGGACTGGCTGGGGCGCATGGTCGACTGTCGACTATCTTGCCTCCAACGCAGCTGGCGTAGATGGAGCATCCGCGACACGACTGGTAGTCACCGTCTGGGAGGTCAGTGCAAGAAGAGATGCAGTTCCAACCAGTCCATTGACAATCGTCGTTCTCCACCCGCTCGACCTCGGCTTCCTCATGCTTTGAGACAAATGATGACAAACAATTACAGTTCCAGGGTTTGGTTTTATGTGTCTCTCCCTCTGTATTTCTGTTTGCATGTCTTTCTCCCTATCTGCCTATCAGTCTTTGTGTCTATCTATATGTCCCTCTGTCTGTCTGTCTGCATGTCTATCTGTCTGTCTGTCTGTCTGCCTGTATGTATGTCTGTCTGTCTGTCTGTCTGTCTATCTGTCTCTCTGTCTGCATGTATTTCTCTCTGTCTGTCTGTCAGTCTGTGTGTCCATCTATCTGTTCCTCTATCTGTCTGTCTACATATCTGTCTGACTGTCTGTCAGTCTGTGTGTCTATCTATCTGTTCCTCTATCTGTCTGTCTACATATCTGTCTGACTGTCTGTCAGTCTGTGTGTCTATCTATCTGTTCCTCTATCTGTCTGTCTACATATATGTCTGACTGTCTGTCTGTATGTCTATCTATCTGTCTGTCTGTCCTTCTTTCTGCCTGTCTGTCTGCAAGTCTTTCTGCCTATCTGTCTGTTACCCCAAATATTTCTCCATTTCTCCATTCATCCATCCATCCATATATCCAGCTATCCATTCATTTATCCATCTATTTATCCACCTATCTACTTACTTCACCCGTTACACACGGAAGGCCAGTAAATCTGAAACACGACTCAACGCCCTACCCAACCAGTCCACCCAAGATGCCGCATTTCAGGGTGTCAGAGTCAACTGTCAGGGTGTCAGACATGCGTCCGCTACTTACGACATCCGTCTGTCGTTGGCAGTGACACGTAGTGGTTCTGCCGACGCACCTCTTCGCTACGTCGTCCCACTGGAGCGAAGCAGGGCAGGGTCTTCCATCGATAAATTGGCCGGCGACGCAGCTGGCGTAGAAGGTGCAACCGTTGCACGACTGGTAATCACCGTCCTCCAGACCCTCACAGCTGCGAATGCACGTCTTTCCTGTTGTCTTGCAGTCGTCTAGGCCAGCAACAACCATTTGATCGATCTCTTTCGGCTGATAAAAGATAACAAACAGACATTCACTCTGGAACTAGATGTTCATTGTATTCACTTAGACCCTAAGTATTCACCTACTTAGGCCCTAGATAGTCACCTACTTATACCCTTGGTACTCATCTACTTAGGCCCTAAACATTCATCTACTTAAACCCTTGATACTCACCTACTTAGATCCTAAACATTCACCTACTTAGACCCTAGATATTCATCTACTTAAATCCTAGATATTAGCCTACTGAGATCGTAGATTTTCACGAAGGCCAGGAAAATTCTCTTGGTTCGTGGATATTTACTTAGCCTATGCCTTGGAAATTCGTCTACTTGGGGCCCCATAAATTCCTCAGGCCCTGCTTTTCACTTTGGAATTAAATAAATTCACTTAGGCTGGCTACATCAATTCGTTTTGGCTTCCATACTGTTCCCACCCAACATAGACCATTGGTGGTAGTAGTAGTAGTAGTAGTAGTAGTAGTAGTAGTAGCGGTAGTAGTTGTAACAGTAGTAGTAGTAGTTGTTGTAGTACTACTAATTGTTATAGTTGTAGCATTAGTAGGAGTAGCATTAACAGTAATAGTAATAACAATGTAAGAAATTCAACTGCATTTAAACACTACAGCTACTACAACTACTACAACAACCGCCGCTACCACTACCACTACTACTACTACGTTTTCAATCCTCGAATCTAATCCTTCAATATAATCTTAAATCTAATCTTCCAATCAAATCTTTCATTCTTTCTATCTAATCCTTCAATCTGTAGCAAAGACTTACCTTTAACTCGCTGTCCTGATAGCATTTACAAGTGGTGCTATTGTAGAGACATCTCTTTGCGTCGTCGTCCCATCGGAGCGCTGGTGTGGCTGGGGCGCAGGGTCTTCTGTTGTAGATCCTTCCCCCAACGCAGGTGGCGTAGATGGAACATCCTTGACACGACTGGTAGTCACCGTCTCTACGACCAAAGCAGTTGCGAATGCACCGACGACCCGTCCATACACACTGGTCGTTTCGGTCGACCCAATCATCGGCTTCATCTGCCTTCGAAGCTGAAACTGACAAAACAAAAGGGCGTTTCTTGGTTTGTTTAAATGTTTTGATTCGTTTGGTTCTGTCGAGCATGCCAATACAGTCCCATCTTAAAACGCATCCGGATCTTAGTCTCTAGACCCATGTTGTATCACAGTATTTAAAACCCTTTATGATCATATTGTATCACGTTAAATCGTGTCGCATTGTGCAAGACTATATAATACAGAGCAATGGCGTAAACTTGTCCAAAATATTGGGGGGATTTGGTTAGGCCTATTTATTCTACACTTTTTGCATTGGATTTTCACTGTTGTACAGTCCATCTCAATTTTTGGGGGCACGTGCCCCGGCTCCCCCCCCCCCCAGAGTCTACGCCTACGATACAGAGCTTCTTATTGTTTTAACCTGAAAGAAGGCGAAGAAGCAGGCCCTTAAGCTAATTGTAATTGCAATTAGTAAGCTACTTTTAACTGTTAGTTAATAGTCGTTAGCAACGGTTTTTGTGAGACGAGAATTGTTTTGATACTCACAGGAAACGAGGCAGATAGCAGCCGCGAACAGAACTGAAGCGATCGGCAGAAACATCATCGCAATCTTCACTTCACTTTTTCTTCTTCTGTAGAAAAGTCTTCTTTGCTCTTCTTCTTGTCTCGAAACGTCGAAACAGTTGGGGTAGAAGCTTCAGAAGCACAGTGACTTCTAAAGGACGCCGATGATGCCGAACTCTGAAGCTGACCTGAAGAAAGACTGAGCGACGGACTTATATGGGGAACGAATGAGAGGGAGACAGGAAAAGTCAGAGAGACTGAGAGATATACAGAGAGAGTAAGAGAGATACAGGCAGACAGAGATAGATACAGAGAAAAAGTTATATATATAATGTATATACATATATATATACATAGAGATTGATGGGGGAGAGAGAGAGAGAGAGAGAGAGAGAGAGAGAGAGAGAGAGAGAGAGAGAGAGAGAGAGAGAGAGAGAGAGAGAGAGAGAGAGAGAGAGAGAGAGAGAGAGAGAATGAGAATGACAGAGGAGAGGTCACAGAGTGAAGGAGTGGCAGGGACAATGCAGCAGAAGACAGAGTGCGAGACACTGTGTAAATGAGAGTGAACGAGACGGACAGGCAGCGACAGAGAGACAGAGGGAAAGATAGACTCACAGAAGAGAAGAAGCAGAGTGAAAGACAGACAGCCAGAGAGACATTGAGGAATGGGCGTACCGGTACGCGGATTTCAAGGTATAAGGTTATTTGTTAGAATCTCGTGATGTCTGCAGAAGTCCTGAAAACAGGTGGCTGACATCAATTAGCCTAATTAAGAACTAGAAGCTCTTTATTAAGTCATTATTCATCTGTGAGTGACAGGTTTCTGGCATAAATTAGCTTCATTGTGAATTATAGGCTCTTTATGATGCCATTATTCGTCATTCATTAAGTACTCGTGACCTACACATTCAATTCAGCTTCACGGAAATCCCCAAATATCTGTTAGTGTTGTGTCGCAATGCATTGTATTGCATTTGTTAATTTACCTTGAGCCGTTTGAATATACAAACTAAGCTTACTTAGACAGGTTCCCAGCATGAGAGCTTAGAGGAAGTTTGTATGACGAAGCAACACTCCTTGTTTTCCAATTCTAATAACCAGGCGACGCTGTTATCCTCAGTTAACAACATAATCTTCTCCCACCGACATCGCTTCTCACCTAGCATTTTCTGTCTCAGGCTTCTCTACTTATCACCCCACAGGCTTTCCACTCCAAATTAAAGTCCCATCTCTTCAAGAAGTCCGACGCTAATCCATCCAACCCTCCGCCTTCCAAGCTTTCTCGTCCTCAGTGAAACCTGTCTTAGCAGAGCAGCATTTTAGGAATGTGGATTCACGATTAAAATTGTTAAATGTCCTTCCTTTTTATTGCACGGTGACGTCGTGAGCTGGGAAGCATTGGCTAGCGATGACTATGCGAACTGGGGAGTGTGAAATGAACTGGTGAAATGTCATCCTTGCTCAGTCACTCTGAAACGATCAGTTTACTTCGGGAAGAAGTCTTTATCTTCAGTAACTGCAATGACTAATTTTTGACTTCATATTATAAACAAACATTGCATGGCTTTGAGGGGACGTTGCGCTTCTTATCTGACATGAAACTAGCTACAATAAAAAATTACCCAACTTGAAACTCACCCAACTTGAATAAAATATTATTCTGAATTTACACCGAGCTAAGTTGAAATGACCTAAAATTTGAACTGATCAATAATTAAATTGACCCAAATTAAGTTCAGCAATTGATCATACGGAAAAAAACCACGTCACCCTAATTAATCCGAACGCACAAAGGTTTTAAAATGAAATGTTCTTTAGTGATGCAGAGCTATCGAGAGATTTAACAGGGACATGACCATGAATTATTTGACAAATTGTATTCGTGTACCCTGTGACTTTACCGCATGGACTTAATTGGAGACATTTGGAGCTACAAGGATGTGTGATGGTACCCAGTGGTTATCAGTTATTAAAGCTATAAAAAATTATATATATATATATATATATATATATAGAGAGAGAGAGAGAGAGAGAGAGAGAGAGAGAGAGAGAGAGAGAGAGAGAGAGAGAGAGAGAGAGAGAGAGAGACAGAGAGAGACAGAGAGACAGAGAGACAGAGAGAGAGAGAGAGAGAGAGGAGAGAGAGAGAGAGAGAGAGAGAGAGAGAGAGAGAGAGAGAGAGAGAGAGACAGACAGACAGACAGACAGACAGACAGAGAGAGAGAGAGAGAGAGAGAGACAGAGAGAGAGAGAGAGACAGAGAGAGAGAGAGAGAGGTGTATATATGACTATATATATACCTGTGGTGCACAGACGGCTCTTTTAACTTGCATCTGATGTTCATTCCTATTCTACAAGAGGATCCAAGCTTTATTGTCAACCCTTTGCTCATACAAACACACTGTAATCATCCATTAGATATGCAAGGACTAAAGTTTTTAACACGATACCCCTTTTTATCCGTAAATTACCTTCTCTGCCTATTTTCAAGAATAAATTACGCCATTATTTGATTCAGCAAATAACTCGAACCTTCCCAATTTGCATTGTTGGACGTTTGGAAGGTTCCTAGGTCCTACACAATGACCGCATGAGAGGAGGAGACTCGAAGTCGTACTCTCCGCGTAACACTCCAAGCAGTCTGCCCATTCTGCTATCGAACCCCACGAAAACCCCAAAGTCATCCAACTCCCAACATCCAATCTATTTTCTAGAGCTCTAAGTTTAATAAATATGTCCCAGTGATAATTATTCACCCGTTCCTGCAGAGTCATGCAAGCAAGACTCCTTGCAGTCCTCGAAATAGTTGTTTGATCAACTGGATACTGCGTGCAACTGCAATTTTACGTTCTACGTAATTACCTAATTGGCCGCATAACATCAATGGATGATTACGAGGGTGTGGGTCGAAAGTCACGAGGACATTTGAGCAAGCAACATACCTAACCATCAGTGGGAGTTTACCCAGGATTTTTTTCTAAATTCCCCTTCTTACACGACTCGGTCGATTGCTGAGTAAACTCAATTAACATCTGTTGGTCGGGGAGTTACGTGTTTGATGGAGCTTGCCAACCTTGACTCTTCTAGTTAGTTATCTGTGCAATGTATGGATGTATATGCATTTATGTATGTATATATGTATGTATGTAAGTATGTATGTATCTATGTATGTATGTATGTATGTATGTATGCATGCATGCATGCATGCATGTATGTATGTATGTATGTATGTATGTATGTATGTATGTATGCATGTATGTATGTATGTATGTATGTATGTATGTATGTATGTATGTATGTATGTATGTATGTAAGTATGTATGTATCTATGTATGTATGTATGTATGTATGTATGCATGCATGCATGCATGCATGTATGTATGTATGTATGTATGTATGTATGTATGTATGTATGTATGTATGTATGTATGCATGTATGTATGTATGTATGTATGTATGTATGTATGTATGTATGTATGTATGTATGTATGTATGTATGTATGTATGTATGTATGTATGCATGTATGTATGTATGTATGTATGTATGTATGTATGTATGTATGTATGTATGCATGTATGTATGTATGTATGTATGTATGTATGTATGTATCTAAACACCATAGAACCTTTTAATAAGTTCCTTACAAAGAGTAGTCTGCGTCAAAGCAAATTATATTAGTCATTTAGAACAAAAGGCTTATCAATAAGTGAAAAGTACTGGGATAACTAGAAGATTCACTGTCATCGATTTATTTTTATTGTTATAGTCATTAATATTGTTATAGTCATTAATAACTTCGAATAGGAAGCAATGGAGAATGTTTATCATGACGATCGCTAGAGCTCCAGGAGTTGACAGCACAAGGTGACAAGGTGAGTCATTAATATTATTTTCCTTCCGTCATTTCGGTCATTTGTCAAGTACAGTGTTGTTTTGTGCTTAATATTTCATATGAGTTGCATTAATTATTGTTAATTATCGTTTATTATTATTACTATTATTATTATTATTATTATTATTATTATTATTATTTCTTTATTAATTCAAACCGACAACACACAGCAAGATTACACTGAAACATGACAGCACAATCAAGATCATAATAATAATATGATCCCTCAGGTGGTCAAAACTATTCCGGAGATGAGGTGTTATTCTGGAACGGCTTCTCCCTAATCAAGATTCTGTTGGACAAAGGTTCCTCGACAGGCAATCGCATTAAAGCGTTGAATGGTGATAGAGAGGCGCTGGAAGAGGAAGCAAGTCTCTCTGGGTTCTCCGGTGATTAGAGTTAGTCGTTTGCCCAGTTCTTTGACAAGGTCCATTCCGCTGGTGTTAATGGGGCCTAGGCCCTAGAGTCTCGAGAGCAACAGGGACGAAAAAGTGGTTTGCGAGTAGCTGGTTGACTTGGTGGTTTTTTGCAGCCGCCGCCGCCCCAGTCTCTGCCGCAGTCTTGTGAAGGTAGGATGGGGCCAGTGTGTCGGATACAATGGCATCCCATACGAGGCTGCGTCCCCGACGCCACGGAATCAGCGTCAATCGGTAGGGGCGCTTTATTATTATTATTATTATTATTATTATTATTATTATTATTATTATTATTATTATTATTATTATTATTATTATATATTTTTTATGCCCCAAGGTACATATGATCCCTCTGGGACTTAGATATTAATTTGTTGTTATGTTTATTCCAGGAAATCAGGCCCGTCCTCAGTTGAGTCCTTGAATGTGCCACGGAATGCGATTATTATTATTATTATTATGAAGATTTACAAAACGTAAGTTAATATATCTATGTACACCGCAAATGCGCTAGCTGGCTGTAATGTATTGAATCGCGTTGTATTGTTATGCATTACGTCGTATAAATATTGTATTTTATTGAATTGTGTTTAATTCTACTGTATTGGTGAAGCTGTTTTAATCGTTTCGGATGCAGCTGATAAGAATCTTGAATTGCAACCATCTTTGTTCTTCATGCTTAGCCAGCGAGTGGTATTTACTACACTCCCTGCCGTACTCTGACAGTCCCAGTCCCAAGTCTGGATGATGGAGGAGGTCGACGCTAGTCATCTTTGACACGGCACAACGGAGGGGAAAGACAGAAGGGAGCAAACTATAACCGTATCTCCCATAGCGCGTGACTCCTCACTGTAGCCATATTTTCGGCCATTACGTTCGCCGCTTCTACTCCGCTCAGTAACCGACCAACTGGTCTCCTCTCCTATCAACTGACCCCTACAGCGTCCGGCGATTTCTCACTCGCCGCCCCCCCCCCTGCCATCCCCAATCCCCGCTGATTTACGAAGCGGTCGGGCCACGTGTTGAGCGCGAGCGGAATAATGAGTCGACCGGAAAAGAAACGCGTCCTCTCAACCGCCAGATGGCGACAATAACGGAGCACGGAATGTCGCTGAATTTATCGCCGACTTGACGACGACCACAGTCGGAGAGCAGACGTTGATGTTGCGCTGGATACGAAGAGGGTAGACCCGCCGAACATAACCATCGCCGGATAGGACAGAGGTCGACCGACGGCGGCAACGGTCGATGTGCCTGCCTGCCTGCCTGGAAGGAATCGTCAATCAACGCTACGGTTCTTGGCGCTGCCTGGTTGAAACTGTTTCCAATTTTTGTCGAAGGTCTTTTTCGGGAATGTTCCGTTGATTGGCGCAGATGGTACGACGCGTATACACGGGCGCACATAGCGGAGATATTTACGTTACATAACTACTCTCTAAGGGTTGAACAACTACCGGAGATATTTCGTTACGTAACTCTCTAAGGGATGAACAAATATCGGAGATATGACGTTGCACAACTCTATAAGGATTGAACAAATACTTTAGATATTTACGTTGCATAATTCTCTAAGGGTTGGACATATACCGGAGATATTTCGCTACGTAACTCTATAAGGATTGAACAAATACTTGAGATATTTACGTTGCATAATTCTCTAAGGGTTGGACAAATACCGGAGATATTTACGTTACACAACTCTATTAGGATTGAACAAATACCGGAGATATTTACGTTACATAACTCTCTGGTGGCATTGAGCATATCCGAGAATTAGCCAAACGATTACATTTATAGTAGATTCCGTAAGTTGAACAAAACCTGTAGAGGTCGCTTTATATTGCGGTCAGGTGCGGCAGAGTACTTCGGGAACTGCAGATGTCTCAAAGCTACCAGCTAAATCACAAGAACCACATCTAAAACTGGTTTCCAACACTTTGCCGCTTACTTAAAACCGGTTCTTCAAGAGTTTAAGGTGAGTCAGTCGCTTTTCGAGTTTTTTCTCGACCTACATAAAGTTATCCGTAATCCGTATCACCGGATATTGGTTAAATGGTCGTCGAGTTGATGATCTGCCTCTCACGTCTGTGTTTGCGGTTCGAATCCAGGTGTAGTTACTAGCAGAAGCAGTTCTTTGCCCGGTAATGTTAGTTAATAAACAGGTTTAAGTTTCGGGTAAACTTGCAGCGTTCCTGTTGCACTGTTCCGGTGATTTTATTGGTAGTCGTATATACGTTTATTCAATCATTCTTGTTGACATAGGACTGCTACTGTTATCTTCACAAATGTTATGTTGTGGATGCTGTTCAATGTTATATCATGGTAGGATATTTTTGTGCTGTGTTTTTTCCTTAATTTTATTTCACGTTCATGATGTGACGTTATGCAATGCAATGCTAAGTTATGTTCTGTTATGTGGTGTTATCATGTGTGGTGTTATGCTTTGCTATTTTGTTATTGAATGTTAGTTTATATTGTGCTGTCTTGTGCTATGTTATGTCAAAGCTGCTCTGTTAAAAAGAATTGTCGCAGATCGTTCTATGTGTTGTGTGACTGCAGGCTTACGTTAGAAAATGGTGTAACATGCCAATGGAACGTTTTCGTCCACGTGTTGATTTCTTGTGTTGCTATTATTACTGTAACAAGGAATCAAATTCACATCTACACTGTTGAAGCAAAGATAGCATCTTCCAATCAGTTACAGCGTAGTTTCCTAAATCCGCTGCATAAGTAACTTACAGCAGAAGCGACAAATTTCCTCGAAATTCATCATGGACGCATGGTTATTAACTTCAACGTTCATCACTAATATCAGGACTTTCGCATGGGGTGGTTGTATAAACAGGTTACCGGGTTGTCATATACAGGTGGTTGTAAGCAGATGTCATCGCACATCATAGGACAAGTTGTAGGCATCTGTTACTTTAGCTGTCAGTGAGAGAATAATTACGCCAACGCCAATGACTAACGAGCATGGGGCCTGCTGATCGATCTGCTCTATGGCTCATAAGTTTACCCGTCTTTAAATGTAAAGGTAAATGCAATGCTACACGTATTTCTTTAGCGATCCTATGACCTCTACCCTTCAAGAAATATTCTCACTCAGGTCCATCCTGTCCACCGCCTTCCAATCTTTCAAGTCCCAAACGAAATCCGCCTCTTCTGCCTTCTCACCCTCGTCTCCTCGTAAATCGACCTGGACCTCCACTTGAAATCTCTGAACAACCCCCCTCTATGACACTACGTAGTCAGACGGCTAGAGTGGATGGTGTTTCGAATTGTTGCGACGACAGAGGTAAAGGGAAGAGGTGGAATCAGAGGGAATTGTGGAAAAGGAGTGTCTTCATTTTTAAGAAAGAGAACAAGATGCTTTTCCACGCGTAGAAAACGAAGGAACCTACATTCAATTCAATTCGATTCACTTCAAAAAACTTTGAGTGATATGAAGTGTGTAATTACATAGTCATATTACCACACAACGATGAACAGGTGTCAGAAGGGTGAACCCAGAAGGAACAATCAGTTTCACTAGTATGGAGCCCTTATCCACAGACGGTTACAGAGAGTAACATTAATGCTATGACGTCAGTCATCAACAGGTACAGGAAAACAATACATTAAAATACAATACCTAAACTAGGGATACAACTCTACACGTTCTCAACGTAGATTTTTAATAAGGCCTAAATATTGGACGCCTGTACAGTGTACATGTATATCCGCAAAAACGACAGAATCGATACGAGAGCAGACAATAGCCTTTGTCTTAGTTAACTCATCATCTTGATATTGACCTGATTACGACTTGGTGTGCCATCGGTTGATGCAAAGGCGCCGACTTTTGCCTTTGTCTCTGGGTGCCTTCCCCTCTCCCTTCCTTCCCCTATCCCCTATCCTTAGGTTGGCGAGTTTTAACGGATTTTCTGAGAAAAAAAGTAGTTTTCTTGTCATGGTTACGAGGTTAGAAAAAAGTATGGGAAATCGGTGACGTTCGGACGTTCCAGTCTTATTAATTTATTAATTTAAATGATAAATAAATAATTTATTTATGTACGGGCTGTCACTGTGAGATCATGCAATGTTGGGTATTTTTGTTGTAGTTGTACTTCTCAAGTTGTGAGATTACTGCTTAGGTTGTGAAAAAATTTGAATTTAAGGTCCAGGCACCCACTGAACTTTCTCTCTGGGTGCATTGGAACCCAAGGCTCCCAAGAAGTCGGCGCCTATGGGTTGATGTGCATTAATACTGGCGCAAAAGAAGTTCCTAAATATAGTAACCAGAGAGTACATTGGATTGGATCCACGATAAAATGGCTAAAGCCGGTGTAACTGTACGCATGAGAAACCCGGTGCTATATATTCTCGTGAAGGGTGTTAATTTTTCTGCATTAGTGTAAAACGGGAACGTCAGAGGTCGTCTGTCTCGACTGCATTAGCGTCCGATGACGTCTGCGCTGATTTCTACCTCTAAAATAATATATGATCTTCGGCTGACGTGCGATTGCTTCGTCTGTTCGTCGCGGGCGGCGCCACTGACGATGGACATCGGTGCTTAAGGTGCATTCTTGACGATGGACATCGGTGCTTAAGGTGCATTCTTGGAGTGACCGTCTCGGAAGGCCATAAGTCAGTCTTCATGTTCGGCTCTCTACTGGCGTCTGTGTATGCGTGTGTAGGTGTATGTATGTATGCATTTAAGCCTATGTATGTAAGGCCTATGTGTGCTTGTATATATGTATGTATGTATGTGTGTATGTATGTATGCATGTATGTATGTATGTATGTATGTACGTATGTATGTATGTATGTATGTATGTATGCATGTAAGCCTATGTATGTAAGGCCTATGTGTGCATGTATATATGTATGTATGTATGTATGTATGTATGTATGTATGTATGTATGTATGTATGTATGTATGTATGTATGTATGTATGTATGTATGTATGTATGTATGCATGTATGTATTTATGTATGTATGTATGCATGCATGTATGTATGTATGCATGTATGTATGTATGTATGTGTGTGTATGTATGTATGTATGTATGTATGTATGTATGTATGTATGTATGTGTGTATGTATGTATGTATCAATCAATCAAATCATTTTATTGCATCTCAATAGACGTGATGACAACCAAAATTTCAAAAACAATTAAAACAAGAATTATTCGCAGGTCACGCCTGTTGAGGCAAAAGGTGGCCCCAAAGGGAAGAATTCCCGCTGGGCAGGGACACCTACTGGATTAAGTAGCACGGTCAGTATGGCTGTCTAGAAAGAAACCAAGGAGGAGAAAGAAAGTAAGGCAAATCAAAACTGCTTAACTAATCTTAACTATCTTACTAAGCTTAACTAACTAACTAAAGCGGTGAAGAAAAGTAGAAAGGAATAAGAATCACTGGCGAGTAAAAAAAATGGGAGTAGAAGTGGCCCACGTGCGTACACGTGAACCCCACAGTATGTATGTATGTATGTATGTGTGTGTGTATGTATGTATGTATGTATGTATGTATGTATGTATGTATGTATGTATGTATGTCTATCTATCTATAATGAACTTCTATAGCGCCCCTTCAAGAAATCTACTCAGTGGCGCTCCCGACCCAGGCCCGGTTAAAAAGAAAGGTCTTAAGAAGGCCGTAGAAAGTACCTGAGAGGTCTCTAGGGAGAGAGCGAAGGGAGAGAGGGAGGTCGTTCCAAGCGGTAGGACCCACCACGGAGAATGCCCTACGCTGCGCCATAGCAGTACGCGCATAGGGGACAGCAAAATCACCTCGGGAGGCCGAGCGCAAGGCACGGCGCCCCGCACAAGCGGAAGTTAAAGTAAAGAGCTCGCAGAGGTAGGCCGGGGCCCGCCCTAGGACACAATGCCACGCCATGGTGGAGACCCTGTAATGAATGCGATGCTGGACAGGAAGCCAATGGAGAACGTCTCGCATAAATTCAGAGACGTGGTCAAACCTGGAGATACCGCCAACCAAGCGTGCAGCCGACCGCAAAACCCTCTCTAGACAAACAATGCGAGTCTGAGGAAGTCCAACAAAGAGAGAGGAGCAATAATCCAAACGATTGACAATAAATGCATGTACCAGAGTGGAAGCCGCGGAGAATGAAAGAGAGCGGGACACGACACGCAGCTGGCGCAGTTGATAGTAGCAAGCACGAGTCAGTTCATGAATGTGCTTAGAAAAGGAGAGTTCTTGGTCAAGAATGACACCTAGGTCACGAACAGAAGTAGAAAAGGTAAAGGAGGGGAATTCAGTGGCAAGAAACGTCAAATCAAGCTTGGCCAGCTGTTGACGAGTGCCAAACCATATGTACTGAGTCTTCGAAGGATTGAGACGCAGACGATTAGATGACATCCAGGCATTAAGGGTGGAAGTAGCATCAGACATAAGCTGAACAGCAGCAGCAGCCTTAGTTGCAGAGCAGTGAGTGTAAGATTGGAGGTCATCGGCATAGCTGTGACTCGAAAGCGAGCAGGATGCAAGAAGAGAGCCTAGATCAGCTGTGAAGAGAATGTAAAGTAGAGGACCAAGAACAGAGCCTTGGGGGAGGCCAAAAGGAGCAGGAAGCCAGAGGGAACGAGAAGAGCCAAAGACAACAGAGGAGGAACGATCAGAGAGGTAGGATTCGAGCCAGGTTAAAGGTAAGGCCGTGATTCCAAACGATAAAGAAAGGCGGCGCAAGAGAATATCATGATCGACGGAGTCGAAGGCGGCGCTCACGTCGTAAAGGGCCAGAAGAGTAACCTCGGATCTGTCAATGGCACAATAGATATCAGAGAGAAGATGAAGAAGAAGGGTCTCAGTAGAGTGCCCCTTGCGAAAGCCAGATTGGCATGGAGGGAGTAGCTTGTTAGAATCGAGATAGTTAAACAATTGCCTAGCTACCAACTTTTCAACAATTTTAGATATAAAAGTGACATTAGCTATAGGCCTATAGCTAGATGCCGTAGACGGGTCAAGACCCGACTGCTTGAGAGTAGGCGTGATGATCGATCGTTTCTGCGAGGCCGGAAGAACTCCTTCGCGAAGGGATGTATTGCAGAGAAGAGTTAGGAACGGAAGGAGAATGTCGATCGAATCGTGGATGAGGAACGAAGGTAGAGGATCGAGCTCAGAAGACTTAGGCTGAGAGGCAAGCACCAGGCGACGCAGGTCTTGCTCAGTAACGAGCTCGAGAGATGACAGGCAACAGCCAGTCAGGGTGAAGTCCGGTGGAGAGGAATCATCGGTGTCTGAGCGGACGGAGAGGATCTTGGAGGTGCAGTAGTTGGCGTATTCGGTGGCTGTAAATGGAGGGACAAGCGTCGCAGCGACAGGTTGAGGCCGGCCTAGGAGATCTTTGAATGTATGTATGTATGTATGTATGTATATATGTATGTATGTATGCATGTATGTATGTATGTATGTATGTATGCATGTATGTATTTATGTATGCATGTATGTGTGCCGGTATATGTGTATGTATATGTATGTACTTATACATGTATGTATGCATGTATGACCGTATGTATGTGTGTGTGTAAGTTTCTGTCCCTGGTTCTCTGTATCCATGCGTGTATCCGTGTATGTCTGTGTGTATGCTTCTGTAGCCAGACGCTGGACTTTATGTCTGCTTAAGTCATTACCATTGTAAATGACCGTTGAGAGAAAGATTGGCCATGGTCAATTATTAACGGCGTTTTTAAGACGACTCTCCACATGGTGCTCTTTCTGTATGTCTGCCAGCCTTCCTGTCTGCCTGTGTGTCTGTCTGTCTGTCGCTTAGCTTGATGGTTGGCTATCCTCGGTGTCCAGCAATTGATATATGAGCAGTCAAGCTGAGCTCTTTGGTTGGATACCAGATGACCTTGGATGACCTCTGATAGAAACCCTCGGGTGCACACGCGCGCGCGCGCACACACACATACACGTATATAGATCTGTCTCTAAGCATGTTTGTCTGGATATGTGTGTGTGGAGTAATATTCCGTCAGGAATGATCCTCATAGTATGGCTCTGGGATGAACCAGGTGTAACATAAAGACCTTTAGGGCTGTCCAATAGGACGTCCGCAAAGAGGGAAGGAGGTGCCAACGAAATGCGGACAAGGGAAGGAATATGTCAAATGCGGACGTCCGCATCTAGTTTTGGTATGTCGATGTTATGCTAGGACAGCCTGCGCTTTGAACATCCCTTTAGGCAGGCAGCGGACAATCTGCAATGCCTTGGATCCAGAAGATCTAGATGTCGTCTGCTAGATCTCTTTCTTTGGACCTAACTATATAGGGTCCTTTTGTTGGATGCGGCACAGATCAAAGAGTTGTTTAATATCCTGACTGTCCCTCGTATGCATTCTGTTACAGCTCAGTCCAGAAGCTTTGTCTATGTCGGGTCTACCAGATGGAATTGCCTTTCTCAAGAGCTGCGGCTCGAGCTCCTCAGTTTGTCCCTTCCACAGAATTGCAAGCGCCTGAAGTCTGTTTTATTCGACAGTAATTTCACAGGTTTGGTTTGGGAGCGCCACCGACGAGTTTCTTCTTGCAGTGACACTTTATAAATGCCACATTACAAATCACAGTTACAATAGGTCTGTATATACTTTGTCAAGTTCTATATAGGCCTAACTGAAAAAGACTTGCATTCGTCTAAACCTAATACAATACAGTACAACACAGGTAGAAGGGCAGGCAACTGTGATCGAACGCTGTAGGAATAAGCTTAGAGAGAATATAATAGATAGGCCTAATACAATAGAGAATAAAGTAGGGAACACGGTGGAGGAATACAATAGATACAATACAGAAGAGAGGAATAAAATACAATAGAGGAACAAAATAGAGGAATACAATCGAGGAATACGTTAGAGGAATACAATGGAGAAATACAATGGTGAAGACAATAGAGGAACACAGTATATAGAGAATACAACAGAGATACAGTAGAAAACGCATTAGAGAATACAATAGAGAAATGCAATAGAGAACACAACAAAGGAGCACGTTACGGGAATACATTAGAGAATACAATAGATGAATACAATAGAAAATGCAATAGAGAATATAATAGAGAAATACAATAGAGAATGCAATAGAGAATACAACAAAGGAATACGTTACATGAATACATTAGAGAATACAATAGAGGAATGCAATGGAGAAATACAATGGTGAATACAATAGCGGAACACATTAGAGAAAGCAACAGAGATACAACAGAGAATGCGTTAGAGAACACAATAGAGAAATACAATAGAGAATGCAATAGAGAACACAACAAAGGAATACATTAGAGGAATACATTAAGAACACAACAGAAGAATACAATAGAAAATGCAATAGAGAATACAATAGCGGAATACAATGGAGAGAGACGCACCATTAAACCCTCGTTCAATCCAATGGCGACCACCTCCCAGTCAGTTCCCGCACTTTACTCGTGCTTTATATGGCACCTTTCTCATCAGCTGAATTTCTATGCACGCCACCAAATGATTCAAGCTTTCCTCGCCTATAGCCATCCACATAGTAAAGACGAGTCTCTGACGATTGGCCCCAGGCGCGTTCTAAACAGATCCACGGCCGTATCTCTCGCCCAACGCTGTCACTGGACAGTCCGGTTAGTCTACCTTCGAGGCCATTGTCAGCGGTCAATTGCTGACCAGTCAGTGACCACCTGGGGATCGACTATTGTGTAATTCCGGCGTTAAAAGTTGAGGACTGACGTGTTGTCTGCAACTCTAGACCGACGTGTCTCTCTGTTTGTATGTATCTGTGTATGTATGCGTGTATTTATGTATATATGTGTGTATGTATGTTGTAAGTGCATGTATCTTGTGTTTGTATGTATTTGTATGTATTTATTGATGATGTATGTATTTATGAGAGATACGTATGTATGTATCTGTGTGTGATTTGTGTATGTGCGTGTATTTACGTTGTGCATGTATGTATTTTATGTATGTATGTATGTATGTATGTATGTATGTAGGTAGGTAGGTAGGTAGGTAGGTAGGTAGGTAGGTAGGTAGGTAGGTAACTAGGCATGTATGCATGCATGTGTATGTATGTGTGATGTGCATGTATGTATGTATGTATGTATGTATGTATATATTTATGTATGTATGCATGCATACATGTGTATGTATGTGTGATGTGCATGTATGTATATATGTATGTATGTATGTATGTATGTGTATGTATGTATGTATGAGTGATGTGTAATTGTGTATGTATGTATGGTACGCTCGACTTAGCGGAGCACGAGACCTGATCTCCAGGATATAGCATATTAACAGATTAACATCTGAGTCCCCGAGGGAACAAAATAATGTAGGCCCTACCTTGGGGCAAAAAATTATAATAATTTCAGATATGGTGCACGAGCTCTTTGATGTGGACCCTTATGAACTCCAATCGAGCTTGAAATGCCCTAGATGCCATGGCACATCGTAATAGCACCGCTACCTCCATCTAGTTTAACCCCTCTCGTTGTCCTTAAGGGAGTCACCGTCGAAATGCATCGTCGAATCCTATTGGTCGTAAGTTCTCGTCAGCGCGAGACGTGACTAATTCGACGGAATGGACTTTTACCGTCTTGCTGAATGTATCCATGCACTCCGATACAGCATTAAAACTCCTTCCGTCGGACTTCGTAATGCATTTATGTCCGACAAAGGGTATTTATATGTTCCGTCTTTCTTAAATCTAATTTTCTAGACATTTATATAGCGTTGAATGTAGCTGACGCGATGATGAGACCCGTATGTTGTAGACTATAAGTCAGTAGGCCACTGAAAGAAAGGAAATAGGGGATCTAGTTTCTTGCGCCATTCATACTTTATGTGGTCAACACAGGGAAGTCATTACCATGTGCGTCATTCGGGACAGAAAGGTGAAGTCCGTCCTTATTTTAGGAACACGCTGTATTGGATGACGCGGAGAAGTTTAAGCGAGTACAACTCGGGCGGGAATAAATATAGATGCGCAGTGTGTATTTGCTGACCCAAAAAAAATTGAAAATTTCAAGAGACACGAAATCAGAGAATGTCCCGAAGACTGAGGAGATTCCTAAACTATTTTTGACGACTTCAGAAATCGTAAAATCGAAACTTCTAAAGCTCTACTTAAAGGCTAAGCGCAGGGCATTGGGTCATTCATGAGCGCTGCGTCGTTCGGTACAGAAAGGTGAAAGTGCGGAGGGGATGTCCAGATAGTCTATATAAAGAGTGGAGGTACAAGTCCGGTCGGCGGTTGCCAATAGACGAGGGAGAGGAGACAAAGGCGGATTTCATCTGGGACTAGAAAGATTGGAAGGTGGAGAAGAGGATGGATCTGGATAGAGAGACTCCTGAAGAGGTGGATTTAAGTTTTGAGTGGAAATAGGTCATTCCAGAGTTAAGGTGCAGAGTAGCTAGAGAACCTGAGACGTGAAGTGACTGGATGCGGTTCAGCTGCAGACTAGTCCAGAAGAGTGACAACAATCTTAGAACATTTTGATGACAAAGACAACATCCAGTTGTCATAAAAAACCGATCAAAGTTCTCATCAAAAGTCCCATCGTCAACATTTCTCCATAGTTATAACCTCCCCCTACAACCAATCTTCTGAACGCCTCTACGAAAGCGGTGTGAATTCCTCCCATTTACAGCCGTAGCCAGCGTCGCACGCACAGCGCCAAACTGCGTCCTGAGGGTGGAAACGTGACAGCGTCATGATTGGGCGCAAAATCTACGCATAAAAATGTAATTTAAAGGTCGTAGTTTCTGCTCCGTCATTTTCCGGTCGATAATACACCATTACGGTTTAGCGATCATCCTTCGCCGCAAAGCCATTCGGGGATACCCTGCGGCCATGTTTTCCATCACGGCCGCACAGAATATCCTCTAAATTTCCGCGGAAGATTTATGCCCCGGGTCTCTTTGTTCTACGCGTTGCGTTTTACAGAATTCTTCGACGTATTTCCCGACGATAATAGCGTCCCAGGCCAACGCTGAAACACGCAATTAACCGTCGTTAATGGACGCCGCCATGTTCTGTTGTTTACCGTTGCATTTTGCTGCGCGAGATCTCGCCGGATTTCTCGTCTGCATATTAACGAGCCGGCTGCGGTTTCGAGAGTGCACGCGGGCGCGTTTTGGCGTTAACCGCGCGCAGATGAAATCCCGTGTTTTTCAATAGCGTTGTGTCAATATTTGACGGCGAGATGGGAGGAGTATACGATGGCTCGTCTGGGAATCGGACGTGTATTACTCCGCGGGCGAAAGCAGTCCAATTGCTCGGTTTAGTTCACGTGTCAGGTAAATGAAAAGCACGAGATTGATTACCAATTTGACCAGCATTGCCTGCGTACTTTGTTATGCGCAGTAACGGTTTGTCCCGACCGTAGGTGGGTTAACGAGTGAAGCGCATTGTATGCGATGTCATTGGCTGTCTGCGCCATATCTTTTCGGCCTTTGTCGGGGTAAATTGCACCGGGAACTGGCCTTGGGGGATCGTCCGTTCCAGAGATGGAATGAAACGGGGCGGAAAAGCAATTTCATCCATGTCCGTTTTTCATAGATTTCTGACAGTATTAGTATTCTTTTAGGATAACATAAGGACCGATTCAATGTATGTATGCATGCATACGTGTATGTATGTATGTGTGTATGTATTCATGAATGTATGTATGAATGTATGTGTGTATGTATGATTGAATGTATGTATGAATGTATGTGAGTGTGTATGGGTGTGTGCCTATATATATGTATGAGTTATGGATGCATGCATGTGTCGTGAATATGTGTATGTACGTAAGTAGGTAGGTATGTTATGCTCACCACTGACTAACTTACCTGATTTCTGCCTCTAACAAATATAAGCAAGCATACATATATGCGTCTTCTTTTTACACTCTATTGAAGACTTTTCTCTTTGATCAGGCCTGGCTTGGGAGTGCCTCTGAGTAGAGCCCTTGAAGAGGCGCTATATAAATTCCATGATTGATTGATTGATATATACACAATACATATATACATTCGTTCAAACATTCATAAGTATTTACATTATATACATGCAAACATAAACACGTATATGAATTCAAGCATTCAGACATACTGTACATACTTACACACATACATACAAGCACACCTACATACATACAAGCATACACACAAACAAAGACATACAGAGACATACATACATACATACAGAGACATACATACACATATGCGTAGATAAGGTCATCTCTGTTTCGACGGCTGTATTCCAATCGCACACGTCATCTTACAGACCGTCCGAACAGCAAATTCCCTTTCGATTGTTGCCAATGGCAGCCTGACCTTTCCCGCTGACCCCATAAGAGCCAATCAGCGCCCGCGATTCTACACGCATACAAATTGGACGCGTTTTTCGCTCCACGCCTTTCTTCCAGATTTAATTACCTTTTGAGGCACGCCGACCCGCACACACCCACCGCCGTTCCCACAGAGGCGGAGAACCGCTCCACGGCCATTTCCGTAATGGACGGAGTGTCTGGGTGGTAGTACACTCCGCTCCCCCAAATGGGTTGAACCGCGTTCAACGCCAATCCTATTTGTCGGCGACGCCAGCCGCTGTCGACCGCTGAGAACAGCGCACTCGGGACTCAGCTGTGAATTAGATTTCCCGCCTTCTTCTTCTTCCAGTTCTTTCGTTTGTCGTTGCGAACGATAGATCGGGCAATTCTGGGTCGAATTTAGGTTATTCGTTTCTCACTTTTGTAAGAGCTTTATCGGTGACGCCCAAAGTAGCTCAAAGAAGCCTAAAAGAAGCCCAAAAAGAAGCCCAAAAGAAGCCCAATATGCGGGGTCGTCAGTGCAGCGTTCTTTCTATTCTGATTTTGGTTGCGATTTCGATAGATGTTTTAGACACTATGATTAGATTAGATCATGTTAAATTGGATTAGTAGTTGCTCTCCGTCTTGTCTCTGCCTCTGTAGACACGCGTAGGAAATAAAGACCCGTGGCTTTTATGTCATTAAAGATGGCGCCGTTATCCAATTTGTAGATGAGACAATGGCTAACAGCGGAGTCGATAAATGTATGTAAGGTTAACAAGTGCGTTATTTCTAAATCGAGCTATTGTTTAGGTACAGAACATTTATAGTCGTCATCATCATCGTCATCATCATCATCATCGTCGTCATCATTATTACTATACATTTATTAGGCGCCACTATTTAATGACCAAGCATCAGTCGATGGCGCTAAGCATTGTAAGCGAAGGACTTGCTCAACGTCCCTACACAGTAACAGTCTCAGAGGAGGAGGATCGAACCCGTACTCTCCGCGTTACAAGGCAAGCGCTCTAGCCAATCGGCAACCGTGTACTTTCACCGTCATCACCATCATCATCATCATCGTCGTCGTCGTCATCTCCACTTCTGTTATGAATCGGAGTGTGAAGTCTGATAGATCGTCTGCGCACCGAATCTTGATGCTGCGTCAATCTCCGTTCACATTTTCGCCAATCACGTCCAAATCTCGGCTTATCGTGACTTCCCGCGAGACTTGACGCGCCTGCGCATTAGCAAACTGACGCCTATATTTCGTCAAATCCACCCCATAACCCGGCCTAAAAACAACCCTGTAGATTTCCAACCATTCGTGTAAATCCGCTAACGCACGAATCGGCTGGAACTTTCGACCCTTTGCGGATGGTGGATGTCGATTTTGTCCAGCCGTCGAATCCATCAAGGCTTGTCGGGAGTACGACCGTCTGAGGCAGAAAGCTGTGGCTCTTTGAGGGTAACGTTGAAAGACGGTGGAAAGAAATGGCTCGACGGATTAACTGTGGGGTCTCCATCTGTCAAAAATTAACCTGTTGATAAGGAAAATAGGCGGAAATGCAAAGAGAGTGAAAGATAAGGACACGATGAAGGACAGATAGGTAGAGAGACAGAGGTACAGATAGAGAGAGGGAGAGAGAGGAGGGAGAGAGAGAGCGAGAGAGAGAGAGAGTGGGAGGGGGATAGAGGGAGAGAGAGGTAAAGAGAGACAGACAGAAAGAGACAGAGACAGACAGTGACAGAGACAGAGGCAGAGAGAGACAGAGAGAGAGAGACAGCAAGAGAGAGAGAGAGAGAGAGAGAGAGAGAGAGAGAGAGAGAGAGAGAGAGAGAGAGAGAGAGAGAGAGAGAGAGAGAGAGAGCTATTATTATTATTACTAGATGTTTGCCCGGCCTAAGAGGGTTTAAAAACAATTTGAAAATGTGTTTTCATAGCCTGTCAATTAAATCACAATCTTGCCATTAGTTAGAATATTATAAAAAGTTCACAAAAAATTACCAAACAATTCCTTCAGTGAAGATTGCATGTACTCACGATCATGGGCGTAACTTTTCCCCAAATAGTGGTGGTGACTATTCCTCTGCTCACTACTCTTCCTTTCCCGTCCCTTAATTCTCTCTCGCCTCGCCTTCCTCTGTCCTTTCCCCTAAATACGAATTTAGTGTGCTTTGTCCGCCACTTTAGGTCACCGGCAAAGTAGAACAGTACATGTTTACATTTTGTTTAACTACTGTTAATAAGTTGACGAGACAAGGATAGAGCTTAAAAACAGTCACTCGTGAGTCGCGACTCACTGGAAATGAGAAGAAAAGTCAGAACTTTCCAAACAGCAGAAGTCTATGATCATTTGTGGCTGCGAAGTTATTTGCAAGTACGCAAATGTCAAGGCAGTCAGTGTACTGCCGATGCACATGGCACACTGCCACAGAGTTCAGCTGCTCTTGGCTCATAGAAGACCAGAGCCAAGTCTTTAGACGATGGAGTCCGCTGAATGACCGTTCAGCTTCACTTGACGTTGCCGGCATTACTAACAAGAGCCTCAGCAGAGTTTCAACCTGATGAAACAATCGCCTGACTTCAGGAACTGCGGAACGCAGTATGACAGTCGCTTCATCTGTCGTACTGAGCGTGAATTGCTGTCGAAACATGAGAGTGGCAAATTTCAGGATAGCTAGCACATGTATCGTTCACTTCCTCCGACAAGAGACATGTCTCCAACTGTTCGATACATTGCCGCCATTGCGATGCTAAGTATGCATGAATAGCCTATAGACGGTAGACAGCCAAATGCTTTCATGTTAAAAATTACATGTCAGCGCAGGGCCAAAAAGTGGTGGTGACTGTCACCACCACTTTTAAAAGTGGTGGTGACCGGACACCACCGTCACAATAGAAAGTTACGCCTATGCTCACGATCAAAGGTAACAACCAAGACGGCGACCGAAAATCGATCGATTAAATCACAATGTTGCAGTGGCGTCACTATGGGGTTGCAGGGGGTACGGACCGCACCGGGTGACACCTTCAGAGGGGGTGACACCAAAATGACAAAATGACTTTTCTACAGAAATTGCGTGCAGAGTTTCAGCAGGAATTTACTACTTTTAACTTACCAATAACAGATAACAAAAACATTTTTCCTAAGGCCAGCTTACTAGTAGGCCTACTGTATCAGTATACATTTACCTAAAGCTGAAACTCTATGCTAATTTACTTTTTGAGCCTTCTAATGCGCTCCGGTCAGTGCCGTCATTATTACCCAATTACAATAACGCTTCAAATCGCGTGGTTTCGTAACTAGACCTAACCCTAACCTGTCAGCCATATAAGTTATGGCTGACAGACAGGTACTCTAACAGCGACCCTTATATACTTTGTCAACGAAAATCTTCTAACTTGAGATACGTTAGAGATTGTTTGGTGTTGGGTTCTGCATAACGACGCTGTGTCGTGATTCATAGATGATTAGCGTCGCCCTCCTCCTTAACCCAGGCTTCGGACTGGCGCCACCTGAAATCGGCATCGATTTTGTGTAGCAGTATTTAACTACTTATTTGCTTAGTGACATCGACTCTAGCACCTGTATTATGTAGTGGTTCGGCTCACCAATCCAGCAATTACCACGCGACAAATAGTTATGTAACTGAAAGTGGCCGTGTTTTAAAGGTGTCTAACTGCCGTTGTCGATTTAATCACGAACTTCTATATATCATACACTACAATACAACTGCATGTAGAAATTTATGACTTAACGCAGCATTATTTAGTGTTTAGCGATATCTTGTGGGTGGCAGCCCATTAACACGACATTCAGCCTTAACTAGAGATTGAACGCGATTTTAAAATTTAAGACAGAGCAACTGTTAAGGCGGGTGCCGTTTTGGGCGAGAATAGTAATATGGAAGGCGGAGGATCAGATGAGTCAGGGTAGGAACATTTGAATAGGTGAGACTTCAATTTTGAGTGAAAAGTCCGGGGGAGATAGATAGAGGAACATGAGGGAAAGTTACGGACTCGTGCAACAAAACCTTCCGAAGCGCAGTAGATCTACTGTGAAACGAGATTTAATTCCGGCACGCATATTCGGCAACAGCTATTCTTCAAACTTGCAAAATTTATCGAGGAAATTCTGCATTCTGACAAAATAATCCGCCAAAATGATAGAGACAACCGTTAACATCCAACATGGCTGCTGACATGCGCAATCCAAACTCTAAGCAGGCACCGTTTGAAAGGCGTTTAACTGCAGTCGTCGATTTAATCGTGAACTTCTATATACAAAACAATACAAAACACAACTGCATATAGAAGATCATGATTTAATGCAGCATTATTTCGGGTTTAGCGATGTCTTGTGGATGTCAGACCTATAATTAACGTCGACTTTGCCCTACACGGGAATTAGTGTTTGCAGAAAATCTAACGACTGAACGCGACTGGTGAATATGTAGCTTAGGATGGCGCTGTTTTAAAGGTGTCTAACATCGTGGATTTAATACTGTCCTGTTGACGTCGACCTTACCCTACATAGGATGTAGTCCATTATCTACAAATGTAATATACTTTATGGAAACGCGGGGGAATGAATCTGTGTATTATTATAAAGATTAGCATGCATCTTACACGTAAAAAATGAGTCTGCATAAAAAAGAGGTCGGAGAAATAAGAAATTAGAGACTGAATTGGTACAAAAATGTTAAGATTAATTTGTTATAAAGTTAGTCGCCAGGTGGCTAAGGTGGACGCTCAAGGATTGTATGCGTTGAAAAACCTCAGTATTTTCTGTACATTTTCAAGTTTATTGTGTTTTATATTTTGTTTTTATATCTCAGTGTCTCGGATTTTTATTATTTACTTCGCTTATGAACCGGACTTCCAAATCGTCGATCATGGTTACTTAAGTTTTACACACCTTTTTCATCGTACGCTAACTATATGCGACCGTTATCACGCAAAAATGGCCGACGTACATTCAAAATGCCTCGTTGACAGCAAAGACGCTGTCCGCACAGCTTTCGTCAATTCTTACTGTCGCTGGCCATCAGTCTGTGAACTTTCCTGTACAAGTAGAGCAGATCTCGTTATAGGCCTACTGCATTCTGGAAACAGTACGCTGATATTTTGGATGTCAGCCGAAAGCGGTCTGCACACGGAAGCGTTTTCTGGACAAGTTGGCCTAAGCTCTTAACTATGACACGTCACAGGAGTCCTGCGATGGTCTGGAACTAGTATCCGGAGTCAGTCGCTAAGGAGTTAGCGACTGACTTGATGCGTTATCGACTGACTTAGCGACTCAGTCGACTAAGTCGCATGCTCATCGACTGACTAAGTCGCTTAGACTTATCGACTGACTTAGCGACTCTCTTATAATGTACCAAGTTGTGGCATGTCAGCATGTTTTCTTCAACGAAAACGAATATTCTATTGTATTGTAATGTTGCTCGTCCTGCTGCTGATGTCTTTATCAAAACAAAACTTGGATACCGCGATTAAAACAATATGTATACAAGCAAATATTAAGTGAACGAAGTCGCTAGCAGTCAATAGCTTACCGACTAGTTTCAACTTGAGGGCTTAACGGCGGTTGATGGCGGCGGCGCCGGAGACTATCTGGAACTGATTTCCTTTTTTGAGAAGGGGAAATGACTAGAGAGTGCTTACAAGGGGATAGGATCAAGTTCGCATTGCTTGTTGGAAGGGAATTTAGGAGTGATAGTTTTGATTCGGAGGCAGGAGAGAGAATTGAGAGCGATGACTGAGAGGCAGGAGGTGTAGGGTTGAGAGAAAGGGAGTGAATCAGAGCTGGTGGAGGCAAGGGAAAGTATGTGTCTAGATAGAAGATATTGTAATGTGAAGCGAAGGGAAGGGATGAGATTCTGTCAGAGAAAAATGAACAGAAGGTGTCAGCGACAGAAGGGGAGGGATGGAAGCTGTAGGCAGTGGTGAGGTCGTGAGGAAGATTTGCAATGAAGTAGAGAGTTTACAGTTCTCCAGAGATGTCTTGAGTTGGAGGAGCTGGAATGGATGAGTAAGGAATACATTTCTTCAGCAGTGTTGAGTTTACACGGTGACACGGTAAGAATGAGTAGAAGGAGGAAGCCGAGGAAAATGGTTAATTTCAAGGTCAGCCATTATAAGATAATGATCAGTAATGTTGAGAACAGAGTGTGATAGTTTGAGTGATGACGGAAGAGGTGGAGGTCACGAGGAAGTCAAGGGTGCATTTTCTTGACATGGGTCGGGAAGTGGACGTTTTCGGTGAGATTGACTGAAGAGACGAGGAAATCGGAGGCAAGGGTGTCAGAGGGATTGTCTACCTGAATGTTAAAATCGCCGGTTAGTAAGAACTCGTTGGGAGTAGTGGCAGCGAGAGAAAGAGACAGACAGACGGACAGACGAAGAGAGAGACAGACAGACAGAGAACAGAGACAGACAGACAGAGAGGTGGGAACGAATTCATCAAGGAAGATAGAGGATTTAAAGGAGTAGGCGGACGAGGTGGAATGGCGATAGATATTGAAAACTGCGAGTACGTCGGGGGCAAGTCGAGGAGTTGTGGAGGGGCATTCAAAAGAGGAAAAGATATGAGAGAGGCATTTAGGACGACAGCCGATTCACACGGACCAAGAAGGCAGTGCCGCACCAGAGATTTTTGCAGACTTTGAGGAAGAGCTGATGCGAGAAAAGCTTTGCAAGGAGTAGGCAGGAGGAGTGCAATCAGAGATATGGGGGTTAGAAGACGAAATGGAGATCCAGGTTTCTTGAACGGCAAACATTAGCTTAGACGGTAGACCAATTATTATTATAATATAGCTAATGCAGAAAACACCATAATGACTCATTATTAATGAGGATTTCAACTATAAGACTCAAGGTCATAATAAAATCAAATCATTTCATCATTTCATCATTGATGGCGACTAGTGGGGTAAAAATGTGTTAAATTAATCAGGATGGAGTGTGGATGAAGAAGGTGTTCTCGATCCAGTCTGGTCTACAATTGGTCCTGTGCCACAGTTGTGTCTAGAGTTTGTCTACTCTAAATCATGCAAAGTTGATAAGTTGAGCACCAAGCACTGCTGCTGTCGAAGTGCGAACTTGCCATGCACACTTATGTGCAATTGCGTTGACTGCAACAATGCTTGAAACAGCTCTAGTCAGGTTATGAAACACGAGTATTGCATACTTAATGTATAAAATGGTTAAACAGCAATCATAGGCTACTAAAAAGTCATGTAAATAATGATGGTTAAACTGCAATAACATCAATGTAATGTTCCATACATAATGTTACTTCCTTTGTATGCTTTGACCAAGAAAACACTATTCCAGACTGACCGCCATTTTGTACGCCATTTGTTTTATAACCATTTGAAAATATTTGGCCGCCATTTTGTCCGCCATTATGTTTTATGGTAGTGCTACATATTTGTCTTTTGTTTCGTCGCATTCCTTGACCCCGAAAATGTTAACGTAGACTCTAAAATCGTGTTTCTATCACATACGTGGCTTTACTTATAGACATTTGAAGATATTTGGCAGCCATTTTGTCCGCCATTTTGTTTTATGGCAGTGCTACATATTTGTCTTTAGTTTCATCGCATTCCTTGACCCCGAAAATGTTAACGTAGACTCTAAAATCGTGTTTCTATCACATACATGGCTTTACTTATAGACATTTGAAGATATTTGGCAGCCATTTTGTCCGCCATTTTGTTTTATGGAAGTGCTACATATTTGTCTTTAGTTTCATCGCATTCCTTGTCCCCGAAAATGTTAATTTAGACTCTAAAATCATGTTTCCATTACATACATGACTTTACTAATAGCTATTTGAAGATATTAGCCGCCATTTTTGCCGCCATCTTGTTTTTTTATGCAACCGCTAAAAATCCAGCTTCCTAATCGCGATTTTCGTTTTCAGCAGGGTCAAATATGTCTAGAAACACCTGTTAGCAAATTGTTACATGATTTGCTTCTAACAGTCATTTCTAGAATCTAGAGCCTTTTCTAAATTCCAAGCCTAGACTATTTTTGTTTGGCGGCCATCTTGAAAGTGCTTTAACTTTTACATCCAACCTATATTGTTTGCAGACTCAGCAGATTCGTGTTTGGGTATGTCTGTACTACATAAAAAACCTTGTCTGCGTTCCCCCACTCCCAAATAGATACCCTCTATGGGTCAGACACTGGTCTAATGATAGGATAAGCTATTACCATTACATTCAGTGATATACAGAGGAATTACGATTTACGAGTAACATTAGTACTAGAAACCTTACTAAGGATACTGTATGTTCGGGCGAGGGACTAAGCGAGTAGGTCCATGGCGGGGGGGGGACACTATGACTTAACGCACTGGATGACACCAACACTAGTGACGCCACTGCAATGTTGCGATGCGCGGCCTAAGTAAATTGGTGCGTTAAAAGCCGTTAAGATGGTTCGTTTCAACTGGTTCTTTTCATTTCGTTTGACAATAGAGAATACAATAGAGAATACAATAGAGAATACAACAGAGGAATGCAATAGAGAATGCAATAGACAATACAACCTGAGTCAATAGTCTCTCCCTCTGGGATGCCTCTTGGCCTGACCAAACTTCCCACACTATTGCACGTTGCAGACAGTGTTTTTGTGGCAGATGGTCTGGTGGGTGTTCTGGATGTTGATCTCATTACTACCTGGTTCAGGGGCGCCATCGGTCGATACCTTCTGCATGAAATAGAAATGTATAGGATTTACTACCGCGACCGTATGGCCCTGACGATGCTGATTTTTCTAACGAAGGAAGGAACAAAGGAACGAAGGAAGGAACGAAGGAAGGATGGAAAGAAGGATGGAACAAAGGGAGGAAGGAACGAAGGTAGGAAGGAACGAAGGAAAGAAGGAACGAAGGAAGGAACGAAGGAAGGAACGAAGGGAGGATGGAACGAACGAACGAACAAAGGGAGGAAGGAACGAAGGGAGGAAGGAACAAAGGAAAGAAGGAACGAAGGAACGAAGGAACGAAGGAAGGAACAAAGGGAGGATGAAACGAACGAAGGAACAAAGGGAGAAAGGATCGAAGAAAGAGACGAAGAAAGAAGGAGGGAAGGAAGAGAAGAAGGAATGAACGAACGAAGGGAGGAAGAACGAAGGAACGAAGGAACGAACGAAGGGAGGAACGACGGAAGGAACGAAATATACAAGGGAGGGAGGGAAGGAAGGTGGCTTCTGATCAGCAAGCGACATCCGCGCGAAATGAAATTTGCGCTTATAGGTGGCGCCAGTGGCTCTGACACGTCAGATGCGAAGGACTTCATCATGAACGGACGAGAGAGGGAGAGAGGGCAAGAGAGACGGATGGCTGATGATGCGCCAATCGGCTTAATACGGCGTGAAACGAGTTGCAATGGAGACTTCAATCGCACGTCTCTCGTGGCCAACGCTCCTAATCCAACCGCGGCATAAGTCCCATCGACGCTGGTGTCCTCCGTCCGGGCTCTAATGCGCCAGCGAAAGGCCGGGAAGCGTACGATGACGTAACGCTTGTCAGCACGCATCCCAAGTTCTAACTCAAGCGCTACGCAGGCTGTTTAACGCTGGATTATAGCGCCCGTGTCACTGCGCATCGGTGGGAGGCCGGGAAGCGTACGCCAGGAAGCCGTGCGGCGCAGCGTTTTTGCAGCGGCTTGGACGCGTTTTCGTATCAGCCTGTCGACGGGGATTATGGGTAACTCGGAGGACGAGCGAAATCCTTTTCACGGTGGCTCTCTGTTTTCATAAACGTCAAGATGGGTCGGAGCAGCAACGATGAACGCAGCTAGAAATGGAGATGGAATGGACTTCCAAGTCGTTAAGTATAATTTCCAAACGCCCGACTCGAGTTGATAAATGCCCAAGTCTATCAACGACAAGCACAAAAGCACTCTCTTCAGATTAGAAACAAGTCTTGTCCGACTCAATCTGTTCCCCGAAACCAATGCAGTAACAGTAGGATCAGTAGAAGTACTAGCAGTAGCAGTTGTAGCAGTGGCAGCAGTAGAATCAGTAGCAGCAATAGCAACGCATCAGTACCAAGTAGCATTACAAGCATCAGTAACAACAGTAGCAGTAGCAGCAGTATCAAATAGCATTACTAGCATTAGTAGCAGTAGCATCACTACCAAGTACTACAAGCATCAGTAACAACAGTAGCAGTAACAGCAGGATCAAGTACAATTACTAGCATCAGTAGCAGTAATAGCAGTAGCATCAGTATCAAGAAGCAGTTCTAGCATCAGTAGCAACAGTGGCAGTAGCATCAGTCGCATAAGTAGAGGTAGCATCAGTAGCAGTTGTAGCAGTAACAGCATTAGAAGAGCCATAAGTACCAGTAGCATCGCTAACTGCTGCATCTCTAACATCTGCATCAGTAACAGTAGTCGCCATCAGGTTTTGCAAAGCCCGTGAAGATTTCTCCGCGAAATTATATGCTGACTAAGCAGTAACCGTATAACATCGAACACAAACGCGTCATTAAAACTCTCTTTCGAGTCGCAAATGATCGTCCAGTCGTTTCGTCACATCTTCTGCCGACGACTCAAAGCCGCGGATTAGACACGTCATATTATCTAGCGCTTTTTCTCTTCGCTGCGCTCGAATTCGCGATCGATGTAGCCATTACCACTTAATTGGCCGGCCGTGTCCAACGGGGGAGAGGGAGTCTAGTCAGGCACTGCGATCCTCGTCGCCGCGGCCGATGGGGGAGAGGTGGGCAATGTAGGCCCTGAGGTACCGGCGAACATAGCTGACTAATCCTTCCTTTGTCCGTGCGTCAATCAGCCGCCAGTTAGTTCTCGTCGTTGCTAGGCGGGCGCTCGCCTAATCGCTAACGATTTCGGACAGACGCTAAATTATTTGTGGCTAAGAAAGCGCACTGATTGAAGGTGATTGAAGGCCATTCTCCCTGAAATTGGAAAGATCGATGATGGCCGAGGCTTACATGTCACAGTAGCTAAAAACGGCTTCCATGGTTAGTCCTAAAAATAGTTTTTGCTATCTTACGCTGCTAAGGACGCAGTACATGCATACTAGACCTCAAGTAGTTCGCTGTCTTTCCGCAGTAGATGCCACAGAAATGAAAATTGAAATGAATTGCTCGTTTGTCTTTTCGTCCACTATTTATTGAATTAAAGGCGACTCGGTCGATATATTTTTTTCGTACACGTATGTCTAGCATGCACTGGAAGGGTTTGGATGATAGTATACTGACTCTGTGATCACGATCGCAGCTTTTTAGAGTTTTAAGCTTTGGAAGGACGGGTTATTAAGCATTCCAGGCTTTACTTGTAGTGATTCTAACACAGACTACACGTCTTCTGAACCACTTGAAGCCTTCTTGTATTACTGTGTTACATTTAACCATTAGAGAATTAGGTAGATTCTAATTTTAACAATCATTCACGTTTTCGTGGTATTAAACCAACCACTCTGCTTTGGAAGATATAAGATTAATTGTAAAAATACAACGTTTCGTCTTTCGGGCAAACAACAACTGCAACAAGAAAGAACCAATGCAGTAACAGTAGCATCAGTAGAAGTAGTAGCAGTAGCAGTTATGGCAGTGGCAGCAATCGCATTAGTACCAAGTAGCATTACAAGCACCAGTAACAACAGTAGCAACAGTATCGAGTAGCATTACTAGCATTAGTAGCAGTAGTAGCAGTAACAGCAGGACCAAGTATTACAAGCATCAGTAACAACAGTAGCAGTAGGAGCAGTATCAAGTACCATTACGAGCATCAGTAGCAGTAGTAGCAGTAGCATCAGTATCAAGAAGCAGTTCTAGCATCAGTAGCAATAGTAGCAGTAGCATTAGTCGCATTAGTAGCAGTAGCATCAGTAGCAGTTGTAGCAGTAACAGCATTAGAAGAGCTATAAGTACCAGTAGCATCGCTAACTGCTGCATCTCAAACATCTGCATCAGTAACAGTAGTCGCCATCGGGTTTTGCAAAGCCCGTGAAGATTTCTCCGCGAAATTATATATGCTGACTAAGCAGTAACCGTATAACATCGAACACAAACGCGTCATTAAAACTCTCTTTCGAGTCGCAAATGATCGTCCAGTCGTTTCGTCACATCTTCTGCCGACGACTCAAAGCCGCGGATTAGACACGTCATATTATCTAGCGCTTTTTCTCTTCGCTGCGCTCGAATTCGCGATCGATGTAACCATTACCACTTAATTGGCCGGCCGTGTCCAACGGGGGAGAGGGAGTCTAGTCAGGCACTACGATCCTCGTCGCCGCGGTCGATGGGGGAGAGGTGGGCAATGTAGGCCCTGAGGTACCGGCGACCATAGCTGACTAATCCTTCCTTTGTCCGTGCGTCAATCAGCCGCCAGTTAGTTCTCGTCGTTGCTAGGCGGGCGCTCGCCTAATCGCTAACGATTTCGGACAGACGTTAAATTATTTGTGGCTAAGAAAGCGCACTGATTGAAGGTGATTGAAGGCCATTCTCCCTGAAATTGGAAAGATCGATGATGGCCGAGGCTTACATGTCACAGAAGCTAAAAATGGCTTCCATGGTTAGTCCTGGAAATATTTTTGGCTATCTTACGCTGCGTGTACATACACACAATACCTCAGGTAGTTCGCAGTCTTTCCGCAGTAGATGCCACAGGAAGGAAAATTGAAATGAATTGCTCGTTTTTATTTTCGTCCACTTTTTATTGAATTAAAGGTGACTCGGTCGATATATTTTGCATCGCATGTCTAGCACTGGAATGGTTTGGATGATCAGTGGACACGATCGCAGCTTTTTAGAGTTTTAAGCTTAGGAAGGACGGATTATTAAGCATTCCAGGCTTTACTTGTAGTGGTTCTAACACAGATTACACGTCTTCTTCTGAACCACTTGAAGCCTTTCTTATATTACTGTGTAACATTTAACTATGAGAGAATTAGGTAGATTCCAATTTTAACAATCATCCACGTTTTATGGTATTAAACAACCAATCTGCTTTGAAAGAATAGATTAATTATTTTAAAAAACACAACGTTTCTTCTTTCGGTCAAACAACAACTGCAACAAGAAACAACTCTTTATAAGTTTATATATAACCGGCGAGACAACCAGGAAGAGAAGAAGGGGACAAAGGAGATGCTAAGGCGGACTCCCTCTGGCACAAGAGACACTTGGGAGGCGGACAACAGAACATGGCCATTTTCAGTTACGTTTTGAAATTCAAACACCAGAGTACGGCCTTCATTTGATCTGATTCGCTGTATATAATATGCTTTCGTTGTAGAAGACATGTTGCTCGCAAACGCCCTGGAGTACGGCTGGATTCTGAGGGTCAAATCCAAACGCCTCAACAAATCTACCACTTTCAACTACACAGACCCCGACCGTCCGAGGTACGACCCACACGTCTGGAACGACGCCCAGACCTACCGTCGACACTACATCGCCATCAAGGACGGCAACGCCACCAGCCTGGCCTCGATATACGCCAACAACGGGTTCCTGCGAAACGCCCACGTGCGCCCCGATGTCACCCCCGACCAGAGGGGCAAAACGCAGTCGATGGTGACCGTCGGCGTCATCGCGGGGCTCTTCCTATTCATGACGTTTGCTGTGACGTTGGCCGTAATTCTCGTCTGCCGTCGACGTAACTCCGTTTTCGCGCTTCCGAAGAACGACGAAGCAGACGACCGCGATTACGAAATGGATGACATCATCACTGACGTCGATTACAGCGAGACGGAAATAGACTGCGACACGGACGCGTCGTGGAACAGCCGCGTGTCCAATCAGCAGGCGGACTCCGATCACGTGCAGAGTCCTCCGCCGACGTCATTGGTCGATTCAAACGAACGGTTGGCGGAGAGCGAGACCGATGAACTCTCGTCGTCTCCCGTTAGAACCCGTTGTAGCTGTCGTCATGATGAAGACAGTTTCTGCGGACACGAGAGATTGGTACCCGACTGCGGTACTGCCTAGTTCTGGAAAGATCCTCCCCTCGATTCCGTAAATTTTCGGTTCCTCCATCATCACTGACAATCACCCACCATCGTCTGTCTCAGGCTCCTCTATCGATCACCCCTCGGGCTTTCCACTCAAAGCTGAAGCCTCACCTCTTCAAGAAATCCTACCCTGACTCATCTGACCCTTCACCTTCCAATTCTCGACCTAAACGACACCCGCCTGCGCAGCTACTCTACATCTTCTGACCTTCCGGCAACCGGGTTCGGACCTCCTTTTGACTGCCCTTTAGACAACCCCTCTGAGTCTACGCAGCGCTCGTGAATAAACTGGTGCCATGCTGTTAACTTTCGAGTGACGCTTTATAAATTTGAAGTTTGCGATTACGATTAGTTTTCTACGGCCGGTGGTATTGTTTCGAAATCATAATCGTCGAATAAGCTTAATCATTGCGGAAAAGTTGCGAATACAAAGAATACGAATAATATCAATCGTCCCTTGGCATTCTTCATACATATTTCATAGTAACCTATCAACTAAAAGTCTTCATAAACAGCTCGCAGTCGAAAGTTTTACAGATTACCAGAGTAGCCTACATGAGCGCAGGACAAAATTTTTTAATAAGTTCCACACGAAAAAAACTGACGACTCTTGAGATATTTTAGTTTCTTGCCCCCTTCCTTGAAGTCTTTTCAGTTACTTATCTGCAGTGTTAGAAGAAGATCTAGGTTTGAGCCCCTCCCTGAAAACTAAAACACTGGCCTACAACCTTGACTTGTGTAACTCGCTTTTATTGGCAATTTGCCAACAGCTCGCGTTCTCGTCCCAGTAACAAAGTGTATGACCTTTACGAAACCGCGGCAACAGCAGTAAAGCATTGTTTTCCCTGTGCACATGTTTATATCAACACAACCTTCTGCCGTATGCATATGGTTCATTACCATAAATGCCAATTCTTACCGTAATCGCAAACGATATCATGGCAGGGCGCCGCTATATGCTTCCTATGTCCCCGGAGTCACTTTCGTTGTCCCCCGTTCTACGCCTGCGTCATTTCCCATCAGTTTACTGCACTGCAGGGAATCTCTGATCGACACTATATCGCCGGTATTTGCAAAACATGGCCATGGAATTGGCGCAACACGACAAATCAACCCATCTGCATTTTCCGTAACGGTAGGAAGGCAACGCGCCATTAAATCAGAGGCAGCGAACGTGTAGCGCCGACACAGTTATTATTCCAAGGCAAATGCAATCACAGTTCCAAATGCCGGACTGTACGGACTGCAGTATTATGGTCCTCACAGTCAGAAAAATTGCATTTACGCTATTTCTCATACTGACGCGTAATTCTTTCTGCGATGACTTTATCCGATACATAACAAAATGATAGTCTACATCTGATGATCTCATAATCTAATAATAATAATATTAATAGTCTAATAAAAATAATAACCCTCCAGACATTTACTCTGCTCCTAAGTAACAATTCTTTTCCAAATCCTGGTGGATCATTTATACCTCGGGTACAAAATAATAATCTAATAATCGCCTTCTTGCAAAGTGCAGGTTGAAACCGGGCAAACATTAAGAGCCGTAAACAGATTGTAAGAGATAGATTTTAAGTTTAGAGCGAAAGGCAATCTCAGTATAGGAGAATGGCAGATGCAGTCACATGTATTTGCGACGTTATAATTGTAATTGTAATTGTGAATTTATATGTCGCCACTTCAAGACAGACTCATCAGAGGCTCTCCCGACCTAACACAATAAAACCATGATCGAACAGAATGGTCTTCAAGCGTTTGCGACAAAGAGGCACAGAGAGGCTGAGGAGTTCATGTAGCAGGATGTTAGACAACTTATTCCAGAAGGATGATGGGATTGATGGGCCGAGGCTGGCGCATCAGTGATTGATACCTCGCTCCTCTATTACGTCGCGTGTATAACGCTGTATACCGTCCGCGAATACCGTCCGTGTAAGCCTGAGCTGAACATTAGCCGAGAGTAATTAAACGATCACTGTTGCGCCTTGTTTACGGAGTGCGCGATAGTGTAGTGGTTAGTCGTTAGCGTGATAGACTGTCAACCGAGAGGTCGCGGGTTCAAATCCCCTAAAAAACCAACTCAGCTAGGCCTATAATGAGTACAATGACCGTACACTTTCGGTGGGAAGATGAGAGGGCGAGGGAGAGGACTGGCCACATGCCCTCGTATGCCGAGGATAAGAAAGTGAAGTCGTTAACACTTCGTACCCATGGCTTCCCCCGGGTCTAGTCAAGGGGACTAACCTTCTTTCGTCTCCTCTAAATGTTCTTATCGTGATGTGAGGCCAAATTGGTGTTGTTTAATTGAAATTGAATTGCAATCTACATAATTATTATTAATCAACACGTAAAATATGACAGCATTTGACAACAGACGACTCGAAATAAGTGAGACGTGAAATGAGTTGCGAGAGTACAACCGAAATGATGAAACTTAATCTACTACGTAACCTAAGTTTATGCATTCGAATCTTCCCTAATCTGATCCATTGTAACCTGATCAAATCTAATCTAATTCAATTTACTATTACCTAAAACAATCAAATCTATTCTATCTATTTAATCTGAGCTTCCTGTGGAGTTGTGAACAGAACGAAACCTAGCCAAACGTTTCCAACTGCAGAACACTACAAAATATTTCAACATTACATCACTTGGGGTCTCAGTAAATGGTAATGGTCTTAAGACATCTATTTCTTGCTTAATATGGGAAAGGCGTTTCTTAGATGTTGATTATATAAGGTCAACCATTATGGTTGACTCATTATGAGTTTTATACACAGGAGTGGAGGCGCTAAAGCCCCCTTAGCGCCTCCTCTCCTATGTCTAAAACTCATTATGGAGAGAGCAAAGGCAGTCTTTCAACAATTATTGCTTTATTTTTAGAGGCATAGCAACCAACTGATTAGAGCCTCGGCTTTTAACTTCTGATCGCCTCAATGAAGATTCGAACCCGTGCTCTGCGTTACAGATCCCAAATACGAAATCCACACACACACACACACACACACGCACGCACGCACGCACGCACGCACGCACGCACACACACACACCTACACACACACACGCACACACACACACACACGCTTACCTAAATCCGCACACAAAATTTAATACATACACATCTCTGCGACCTTGCGATACTGTCAATATACACGTGATGTATTGTTTCCTTGTTTTCCTGGCGTCACTCCTTGTACCCTATGCAAATATACCAACGACCAACATACATATATAACAGAGAGACAACACAGAGCGGTCATTCCCAGAGGTGGCCCCCTAACGGACATGTGTCCACAACAACTTGTCGTGTCGAAATTTTTCATAATTGTTTTTCCATTACGCGCCACAAACTTCTTCTGCACACTCTCCAGAAATAGTTTATATTGCAATATATTCGCATATCAATGCTAATGTAAAGTAAATATATATACATTGTAAACATGCATTATATGTGTATATATATATAAATGTGTGTAAGTATGTAAGTGTGTAAGTCTTAGTACTTACTGCATTCGGACTTGCAATGGATCGATGGTATGTCCATTTGCAGCGACAATATTAGATTTCCTCTCACAAAGTGTGAACCTTTTTTCACTTGATGTGCATCAATTCGTTTGTGAACCAATTGACCGAAGCGCCACGTTCTTCCTCCGCTGCCTACACAGAAGAAACACCGTTCACTTACTTACTTCTTTGTCCTTATGTGCTCCATGCCCTGCTAATGGTTGACGTATATGGTCCAGTCTATCCATCGCTCATGCGAGGCCAGTTGACACTTTAATGACGAGAGTGTACTAAAAGCGACTGGGAAATCAATGCAGATCGTCGTTTAAGTTCCACTTAGCCGATTGGAGACCAGTCTCGTTTTTTTGTCCCTATCCAGCGGTTGAGAGCATCGTCGGTCTGGATTTAGGACTTACTTAGCCGCTGAGAGGCAGTTCTAGCGTTGCAGTCCACCGCATCCTGAGGATGGGATTTTCTGAGAACAGGGTTCGAAACATCGCTGCACTGTTTCAATCCTATAGTGTGGCTTGACCTGAGCTGTTGACCTCCTTACGATGTAACGCTTATTGTATACTCTCGATTGTTTAGTTTCTGTTTATGTAAGATGGTTAGCGTCACCCTCCTCCTTTATACAGGCTTAAGACTGGCACTACCAGAATACGGACATTAGTACACATACATACATACATACATACATACATACATACATACATACATACATACATACTTACTTACATACATACATACATGCATACATACATACATACATACATACATACATACACACATGTCTTAAGTCGACTTGATTATTACTCTATTTATGCGGGTCTTCCACGGTTTCGGATCGACCGGCTTGAGCGGGTTCACTAAGATTTAGGACTTACTTAGCCGCTGAGAGGCAGTTCTAGCGTTGCAGTCCACCGCATCCTGAGGATGGGATTTTCTGAGAACAGGGTTCGAAACATCGCTGCACTGTTTCAATCCTATAGTGTGGCTTGACCTGAGCTGTTGACCTCCTTACGATGTAACGCTTATTGTATACTCTCGATTGTTTAGTTTCTGTTTATGTAAGATGGTTAGCGTCACCCTCCTCCTTTATACAGGCTTAAGACTGGCACTACCAGAATACGGACATTAGTACACATACATACATACATACTTTGGTCCGCAAAGGTTCACCAGTCACTCTAGTACAGAGTAAAACGGGGAGGCGACCTGACCGACGTCTCTGTTGAGCGTAGACTCGGATCCGACCTGGGCTGGTGAACCAAAGTCCTCCGTGCCCACCTTCTCGTGGTGCGGACCGTTGGTACCCTTCCTAGGAAGGGGAACGAACGGGCACGGCAGGCAAAACCAGGGGAAGGCAATGGCAAACCACCCCTGTTAACTTGCCAAGAAAATCGTCATGAATTTGGCGGAATTGAGAGACTTGTCATCGAATAGGAGACGGTGGAGTGTGTTCACCAGGACGATCGCTAGAGCTCCACGAGCTGACAGCACAAGGTGACATACATACATACATACATACATACATACATACATACATACTTACTTACATACATACATACATGCATACATACATACATACATACATACATACATACATACACACATGTCTTAAGTCGACTTGATTATTACTCTATTTATGCGGGTCTTCCACGGTTTCGGATCGACCGGCTTGAGCGGGTTCACTAAGACTAACCGTGTCTCGCACTATATGCGGGAGGTCCTGCACTGGCTTCCCTTTCCTCAGCGCATCTATTTCCGGCGCTCTTCGCTGGTCTGGAGTTGCTCTAGGGGGAGGCGCCTGAGTACCTCCTGGAGTCCTGACGACGATCTGACTGTCCAGTTTGTCCGTACAGCCACAATGCAACAGCTCGATATCTCAGTTGTTGGCCATGTGACGTGGAACCGGCTCCCTCGGGAGGTGCGCTGCCTCAACGGGTTCTTCCCTCGCCGTTCTACTGTCTCCCAAAAACTGCTTTTTCTGCTTGGCCTGGGTCTGGAGCGCCTCTGAGCAGAGACCTTGAAGGGGCGCTATATAAATGTTCTTTGATTGATTGATTGACAAACATACATACAGGCACACATATCTACATACATATATTCATATACATACATGCACACACACATACATACATACATATATACATAGATATACAACTCAAAACGAACTGAAAAATGTGCATCTAAACTATGATTTAATTCCTGCACTATTTAAACAGGTTTCACCGGTGCATATAAAATCAGATCAAATCCCAAATACGAAATCGCTTCATCAGTTTCGGTGCCAGGTTAGAATCATTTTTAGGGCAGGTCAACTCCGCGTACCAGACACGGCCGGATTTAAGTATAGGGTGAAGGAAGCACAACTTAGGGCCTACAAAATTCGGATTTTGGGGTGCTTTTAGACAATTTTTATGTGTCCTGTATAATGTATATACATTTATAAATATGTATGTATTTGTATCTATTATTATTTTATTTAACCTTTTTAAATGGCTTGTGTAGCAAATTCCATCTCGCCTGAGTAAATGCATTTATTTGAAAATAATTTGAATTTTTCACTTTAAATAAATGCCTTACTGCTAAATAATTAAAAGGCATTATGTTTTCAAATTTTGTGAGACCTTCTGGAGTAATGTTTTAGCAAGGGGCCTCTAAGCTTTATAATAGCTTAGGGCCTGACCAAGCCTGGTACCAGAGCAGTTCAAGATCTACCAGTACTACTGCATCTTCCTCTTTGACTCGAATACATTCATCGTCGCATTCTCATACGGATCATAATAGTCGCTGTAGCCCGACTCGAAAAGACAGCAAGATACACCCGGGGCATCAAAGAGAAAGCTCGAACAACGCCCTCCCAGTTGAAGGCACCGGCTCGCGCAGACCATCTTCCGATTACAAGGGAAACAACTCGATGTCGAATTGGCAAACTCCCGGTCACTGACCGCAGTAAGTTGGAACGCTCTTGACGTCGAGACTGTAAATAAATAAGCACGTTGGTAACTTAATTTTTGTTTTAGCATTATAAATTAGAAGGGAGGAAGGAGGGCGAAGAAGAAGAAGAAGAAGGAGAAGAAGAAGAAGAAGAAGAAGAAGAAGAAGAAGAAGAAGAAGAAGGAGGAGGAGGAGGAGGAGGAGGAGGGGGAGGAAGAGGAAGAGGAAGAGGAAGAAGAAGAAGAAGAAGAAGAAGAAGAAGAAGAAGAAGAAGAAGAAGAAGAAGAAGAAGAAGAAGCAAAGTAAGGTAACATAAGGTGAGGTAAGGTGGAGCAAGGTGAGGCATGGTAAAGTAAGGTAAGGTAAGGTAAGGTAAGGTAAGGTAAAGTAAGGTAAGGTAAGGTAAGGTAAGGTAAGGTAAGGTAAGGTAAGGTAGAGTAAGGTAAGGTAAGGTAAGGTAAGGTAAGGTAAAGTAAGGTAAGGTAAGGTAAGGTAAGGTAAGGTAAAGTAAGGTAAGGTAAGGTAAGGTAAGATGAGGTGAGGTGAGGTAAGGTAAGGTAAGGTAAGGTAAGATAAGGTAAGGTGAGGTGAGGTGAGGTAAGGTAAGGCAAGGTAAGGTAAGGTAAAGTAAGGTAAATTAAGGTAAGGTAAATCCGAATAGACAGCTCACATAAGTTTATTCGGCAGCACATGGTGTTGTTGTTGGATTCTGTGAAATTGGCCGAAACACCGAACCAGAAGTCCACATCGTCATATTTGGAAAGTTGAGCTGCTTCCGGCCAGAAGGAGGAATCAACTTCCGGTCTCATCCAGTCCGACGTCGCGTTTTCGTCTACGCATCTCCACGACGAATCCCGAAGATTTCCGACGGAGTCCGAGGCCATGGCCATCGGATCTGGCCCGGTTACCTTAACCGCGATGACCGCAACCCCCAACGGAAGTGGAATGGGGTCTGGTTCGTAATAGTAGCTCGTCTGTATGACCTCAACACCGTCAAGATAGAGAGTCAGTTCGTTGTTGGTTGAAATCCTCAACGTTCGACCTTCCGTTGCTGGCGGTACACCCATAGTCTGGCTTCGTCCTAACAGCAGTTCAGGTTATTTAGGTCAGGTCAGGTCATTTAGGACAGGTAAGGTTTTTGAGGTCATGTCAGGCTATTCAGGTCAGGTTATGCAAATCTGTGAATTTAGGAATTTTTTATTATGAGGAGTGGTGTTTAGTTTTAAATGAGGTAGGTAAGGTTTGGTAAAGTGAAACAAAGTTAGGTATGGTAAAGTTTGGTGAGGCGAGGTATGACAAGTTGAGGTAAGATTAGGTAGGACAAGATAAGGTCATTAGCGTCGCCACGGAGGGCAAGGGGCAGCTATCCCCCCAACACTACTCAGACTGGGTTCTGTGAGTTTCTTAAGGGGACCTGCCAACGGATCAGCAGCCCAATATCGGTCTTGGGTGGGCACGCCTATGCACTAAAGAGACAAAACTGACAAGGTCATGTAAGGCGAGTTAAGGTTTGGCAACGTAAGGAAGTAAGTAACGATAAAGAAAAGGTAAGATAACGTACGATGGGGTAAGGTGAGCTAAGATGAGGCAAGTTAGGGTAAGGTCATTAGCGTCGCCACAGAGGGCAAGGGGCATCTGTACCCCATCCCTGCTCAGGCTGCGTGATGGGAGTTTTTAAGGGGCCTGCCAGACAGACAGACAGTAATAATTACATTGCCAATCACTGCTCAACCACCCACCAGCCTTCCATCGTGAACATCCGGAAGAATCCAGGGTCGAGACAACGACTCATAATTTAGCCCGGCAATGCCGTGGAAGGTATAGGAGTCGTTGTCCGGGCCGTTTGGAACGGCAAGTCGCCGGCCATCTTCAAGGTCAGACCAGAAATGCTGAAACAGAGTGGAGAGTGCCGGCTTAAGTGGCTAACCCTGGTGATAAAGAGAGACAGAAGTAATCCCAAAGGACTGGAGAAGAGGAATAATACTCCCGTTCTAAAAAATGAAATGGCAACAGGAAGGCATGTAAAAACCTTCGCGGAATCACTAATGTTCTGTCCGTCCGTCCGTCCGTTCGTCCGTCCGTCCGTCTGTCTGTCTGTCCGTCTGTCTGTCTGTCTGTCTGTCTGTCTGTCTGTCTGTCTGTCTGTCTGTCTGTCTGTCTGTCTGTCTCACAGAAGGTCTTCGAGTGTATCTTAATAGGGAGTACGAACACTCTGCTCCTGAAGCATAGAATACGGTAGCAAAGTGGTTTTACTCCAGGCAGGTCCATAACAGACAGGATTTTCACTTTAAACACTCTCATCCAGAACCTGCGCGAGAACCAACATCCACTTTGGATTGGTTATGTGGACCCGAAGGCCACATTAGACTCACCATATAGGGAAGCATTCTGGCGCTAACTTCATGGCTGGGGCCTCCCAGTCAAGGTTCTCGGGCTCAGGCGCGCCTTATAAAATATACCGGCAGAATGAGTTGTGTACGAATAGAATAACCTACGCGTACCGTACGTACGTTATAGAAAAAAACAACGTAGGGGCCTACGGTCGCACCTTGGATTAAATTGATGTCTTGTGTATTATGACAGCGGGGCAATAAAAGTCATTAGATTAGATTGGATTAGATTAGATTAGATCTTAGCCAAGGGTCTTACCTGATGCCAACAGACTGAGTGCGAAAGCGATTGACGTTAAACGTAGATAAGACATGCTTATGCAGGTGTTCTCAATCTGCTCCACAATCCTTTTTTCAGGTCTACCTATTGTTCACCTCAACAGAAACAACAAGAAATTGAATAAGACGTCTACAACTTAACCTCCGTATATCAACTGCTCACAAGAAAACTAAGTCTTACTCGATGTCCTACAAATAATGTTACGGATTATAGAAACAGCGTGCAATATTTGTTCTTTCTGCCTTCGCGAGTAATAAAGTATTCATAATTATAAAGTGCGTTCAACCTTTGTTGTTACCAGATGCGTGGAGACAATTATTAGGGCCTAAGTATGTATACTCGTGAAGCATTTTGATAGGCTATAAATAGGCTCTACATAAATCCGTAGATATATCTATGTATATTTAAGTAAATTAAAATGAATGATTATTTGCCCTCGGAAGGCAAAAGGTCAAAGGAACCGACGCAACAGTTGTTTGCTAACGTTACACACAACTTCCGGCTGAGTGATTTTCTAGCGCAATTATTTTCCGCGTGAGCGTTTGAATGAGTTCCGATAAAAAGCATCAGCCACTGATGGCGCTACAAAAATCTACAACAGACGCTAAGCCAATTGTTTAATTGATTTGCTTGGCTTTCAGAGTTGTTCATCCCTAAAAGCATTCGCATTGTTTGCCAGTCGTATTGATGATAACACACATTCCCTCTGCGTAGGAGTTGCTTTTCTAGATGGAAGTCGTCGAATACATTGACCAGGAAATGCATTAAGCCTATAGGACGGGTCCATTTCATAATCAACATTTGTGCATTAATTGTCTAATCGATCCGCATAGCTGCTGACTGACTGACTGACTGACTGACTGACTGACTGACTGACTGACTGACTGACTGACTGACTGACTGACTGACTGACTGACTGACTGACTGACTGACTGACTGACTGACTGACTATTTCCAATCCTTTTGGGCGGAACAGCTCCAATTGTAACCTGGTCCAGCTCAGACAGAGTCTCTTCATTCTCCTCGATTCCATAGGCCTACACCAGCCCTTTTACCCGAAATGAAACTTCCTTGTTGGAAGTTCCTACCTTCTACCTGTAATTGGAAGAGGATTGGATTTTTATATGGAATAGGGTAGACTAACTGTAACACTATTTCCACAGAGGTTAGTTAACTTTAAAAGTTTATTCTTCTGTGCCTCGTTTTGTGCCAGTATTCGTAGATCTTTCTCTGTACGGATTGTTTGAATTACTTCACCTCCTGCCTGTGCAGTAATTTCTTTAAACATCTGCGCACTGCACAGGTCTAATTCTGAAAACCTAGTGTACGATATTTGCTTCACTACTCACAAAGACTTTCCAGTTAAGCTGTTTTGTGTTTTGAAATCTTATTATTTGTTCCTCCATCAAGGGAGAGCGGGTTTGACCCTTCTCTAAAGCAGTGGTGGCGCCACGATTTGAAAAGTAGTATGGCAAATCAGGGGTACGGCAAAAAAGTGGTACGGCATAAGTATGTTGTTGCCGTATCACCTTAAAAAGTGGTACGGCAAAAGCCGTACCACGAATAAAGGCGGCGCCGCCACTGCTGTAAAGGTGTACTTTTGGACTGTTCCTGCCCACCATCTACTTTACCATCCACAGGTATAGAAGAACCATCCATAGGATCATGTGTATTTATTTGAGCTCTATGTTCTATTGATGTACTTGATTCAACAGTCATTTCAGGCCGGACAATCTGTACTGACTTCCTGGTCTCTCTTCTTCCGCTAGGTTCGCATTGCCTTATGTTTTGTTTGCTCTAGTCTTGGGTACATAAATGCCAAGTGTGACATTTGATTCGAAAGTTGGTTGATTAATTGCAACATCATTTACTACGAAGATATTTTTCACATCATTTTCATGCGGAATTTCATCACCAGTTGAACTTAAATGTTGAACAATCTCATTCTTACTATCATTATCAACATCAGTCTTAGGATCATTCTCAAGATAATTCTCATAAACATGCTTTGATCATTCTCATGTGTAACAGTCTTTTGATCAATCCTATTTGTAAAATCAACAACATTATTCTTATGATCGGTCTTAGCACTAACATCATTTCTTAATTTCATTTTCTTTTTAGAATGCCAGTGGCTTTTCTTACCAGATTTTTCCTGGCGTTGTTAAATTTGGTTAAGCTGGTGTTGTCTTTAAGAAAGTCTCCTTTGCTAACACCTCCTTCGTCACTCTACACCGTGTCTCAAAATAAACTGTGCAAAATTGTTTCTGTCAGAACTTCGTCAAATTTCCACCAATTTTAACAATTTTTGGTAGGTAGATGGCGAAATAGCTGAAATGTTATGCTATACATAAATTTTCCACCTCATCTGACTCATGTCACCGCACTACCTTGTTAAACACAGATGTACCAATTTCTTATATTACGCTTAAAACTTGGCTGCACTGAAATCCATTTCATCGAGCCGGGTGTCAAAGTGAATGGGGCCTAATATCGCGACAACCTTCTTGCCCAGAAGCTACTGCCAGACATACGCCGGATATCCCAGGGCGAGTTTTTTGTCTTTCAACAACCTTCTTGCCCAGAAGCTACTGCCAGACATACGCCGGATATCCCAGGGCGAGTTTTTTGTCTTTCAACAACCTTCTTGCCCAGAAGCTACTGCCAGACATACGCCGGATATCCCAGGGCGAGTTTTTTGTCTTTCAACAGGATGGCGCCCCGGCACATCGAGCACGCGACACTGTCTCTTTCCTGAAGCGGGAAACGCCCGACTTCATACCTCCAACACTGTGGCCACCGAATTCACCGGATCTTAACCCAGTCGACTATAGCATATGGAGTGTGCTGCAGGAAAAGGTTTACCGGTCCAGAATAGCCAACGTCGACGAACTCAAAATGCGTCTGACCGACGATTGGGCGCGCTTTGACCAGTCGATCGTTGATGCTGCTATCGGCCAGTGGCGTCGCCGTCTAAGCGCTTGTGTCCGTGTAAGCGGGGCACATTTCGAGCAGCAATTCTAACACTTTTAAGCAGATCTGTCATGACAATTAAAACTCTGCTAAGTAAACCATATTTTATTTTACTGCGTGCTAATTAAGTCGTCAGATAGTTTGTTGCATGTAATAAAATTTAAGCGTTATATAAGAAATTGGTACATCTGTGTTTAACAAGGTAGTGCGGTGACATGAGTCAGGTGAGGTGGAAAATTTATGTATAGCATAACATTTCAGCTATTTTGCCATCTACCTACCAAAAATTATTAAAATTGGTGGAAATTTGACGAAGTTCTGACAGAAACAATTTTGCACAGTTTATTTTGAGACACGGTGTAGACTGTGCTGTCGACGAAGTGGGAGCACTCGTGGTTCTGTAATATTTTGTCTCTCATAAAGTTGACCTTATGAGGCTTTCCGAGAAAACTGGAAAAAGAAAAGCATGTTCTTCAAAACTACAGAATTTCTCGTCTGCTTTATCTTATAGGTCGAATCTCACTCTTAAGAGAGGTGTGTAATTACTTTCTAACAGTTCTTTTTTTTTCTTGCTGTGATCGTAATTATTCATGAATATATAGCGTTCCCCTACAGCGTTTCAAAGGTGTCTAACGCATCACCCTTTAATTGTGTTCATGTCAACCTTATCTCGTATTATAGTTACAGAATTTCATCTGGCGATTAACTGGATGTGTACGAATAGATTAATAACATCCTATGGCATCAAAGACCGTAGACGTCGACAAAACAATACTAGAACATTTCTCGCCTTTGATTAAAGAGTAGAGCGTTTGCTCCCATCTGGTTAAAACTGACATATATGAACAACGTAACCCACTCAACCAAAGAGTTAGCGACTTCTTATAGTATCAAATGCATCGTTTTAAAGGTGTCTAATGAAATCACTATTGACTGCTAACGTCGACCTCACCTCATGCTATGGCTGGGCCCCTATAATACTGGTGACTGGATTCAAACAGTTTAAGGAAGTGGTCCCCAACTCTTTTCAGATGAAACACTCTTACTGAAAGTCAACGGCACCTGGTCTTAATTTAATTTATTTTTTTCCCATTTAGTTCTTTATTTTAGCGACGAGCAACGGTCCTTTTATTCAACCGCGGTGTTGCGCCTATTTCTACGCTACGTTTAGTTTTAAAAATAGTTATAGGCCTGTGCAGGGCCGCCGACAGAAATTCAGGGCCCCTAGGCAGAGCAGTCACGGGCCCCTAGGCAGAACAGTCACGGGCCTCTAAACTATCTTTAGGTTTTATATAACTATATATATATATATATATATATATATATATATATATATATAAAACCTAAAGATAGTTTAGAGGCCCGTGACTGTTCTGCGTGACCAGAACAGTCACGGGCCTCTAAACTATCTTTAGGTTTTATATAACTATATATATATATATATATATATATATATATATATATAACTATATATATATATATATATATATATATCTTTAGGTTTTATATAACTATATATATATATATATATATATATATATATATATATATATATATATAAAACCTAAAGATAGTTTAGAGGCCCGTGACTGTTCTGCGTGACCAGAACAGTCACGGGCCTCTAAACTATCTTTAGGTTTTATATAACTATATATATATATATATATATATATATATATATATATATATATAACTATATATATATATATATATATATATATATATATATATATATATATATATATATATATATATATATATATATATATATATATATATATAGTTATATAAAACCTAAAGATAGTTTAGAGGCCCGTGACTGTTCTGGTCACGCAGAACAGTCACGGGCCTCTAAACTATCTTTAGGTTTTATATATATATATATATATATATATATATATATATATATATATATATAGTTATATAAAACCTAAAGATAGTTTAGAGGCCCGTGACTGTTCTGCCTATAGGGGCCCGTGACTGCTCTGCCTAGGGGCCCTGAATTTCTGTCGGCGGCCCTGCACAGGCCTATAACTATTTTTAGGTTTTATATAACTATATATATATATATATATATATATATATATATATATATATATATATATATATATATATATAGTTATATAAAACCTAAAGATAGTTTAGAGGCCCGTGACTGTTCTGCCTAGGATGGCCATTGACTAGGCTGGTCGCACTACAGACACTCCGAATAAAAGTCTAATATTATCGAACCGCGGACGGAAACTGGATTTAACATTTTGATAGGTGATGTGCCTCTGCTTTAATAATCGGAAAAACTAAAAAATCAAGAATGTACTAACTAACTATTGGATTAAATACAGAGTTTCATTGAAAATTTTCGACGAGGGATAAAAGGGGATGGGCACTATATAATCTGTCGCTTCGTTTCCTATGGAAGGGTCTATCGTACAAATGTCAACAAAGTGTACGGTGAACAATCGGATCTAAACGTCGTCTCTCCGCTGCAGCAAGAAGTTTAGGACTCTCATACGTCGCAGGTATCGTTGTGAAATAACAACGAACTTGGAAACTGAAAACTGTATCAAGCTTGAAATACCTCGAACATTGGACATATTATTATTATACATCGAATAACTTCGGCACTACAGCATGTCGAAAAAGAGTACGAGAGTCGATGAACTGGTGGAACTTCTCAAGGATGAGAAAAGTACAGAGCTCATAGTCGAAAGACTGGAAACATCTTTATCTCCTGCTATAGATACCATGCTTGAGAAGAAAATTAACAAGGCTCTTGACAAGATTATCGACAGGATCCTGCACAAGCTTGATCCAGTGATCGATAAAAAAATCAATGAGCTAATGCAAGCACAGCTTGAGAATCTCCAGACCAAACAGTCTCACCTTGAAGAAGAGAATATCCAACTGCGCGACCGTTTATCTCTATTGGAGACGGAGGCTAGGTTGTCGAATCTAGTCCTCCACGGACTGGAGGAATCTGACCTAGCTACTGGGTCTAGAGAATCGGCTGAAAAAGAAGCGATACAGGCGACACTCAAGCTTTGCAACCACACACTTGGTCTAACGGTCTCGGAAGCGGATGTTTCGACCGCCTATAGACTGCCCAGGAAGGGCAAAGAGAAGCAAAGACCAATAATTGTTAAATTCACCTCCTTGGGGATCAGAAACCGCGTCTACCGATTGCGTACTCAACTTCGCAAGACACAGATTTACATCAACGAACATCTCTCCCCTGTGAACGCACAGATATATGCCAAGGCGAGAAGCTATGTCAAAGAAGGGAAAGCCTCCTCTTCCTGGACGGCAGGAGGGACAGTCTTCCTGCTGTTATCGGAGGCTCAAGGGCATAAACCATTGAAGATTGCTTCTTTGAAGGAGCTATCGAAACTGATGCAAACTCCTTCCATGTTGGCATCGACCTCGTTATCCGCCAGCATGGGCATAGGAATCGCTACGTCGTTGACTTCTGGCAAGTAACGTAGCTTCCTCTACCGCTCAACTCTTGGATCTTGCCGCATGTAATCAGCCTGGGGCTCCTCCATACTCTTTGTCTACCAAGCACTGCTCTACTCAACTACTGTGAGTCATTCAATAGCAATTTATCACAGATGGACTCTGATCATCAACTGTGCGTCACCCCATGGCAATTGAACACAGATGGGCGGTGCTAAAATTCGAATATTAACCTCATGATTGAACTTGAACCCACTAATTAAAATTTTAACAAAAATTAGTTCTCACCTATTACTAATCTATACAGTGATTGTTAACAAATTTTGATTTTCTCTGGTTATTGATGCCGTTCCATTATGATACCACTATATGCGATATGATAACTGAACTTAACTATATTATATATAGGAGTTAATAATAATACCTTTTAATGATTTTAAGAAGCGTGTAGTGGATGTTCAAATACCTAAAGGAGTTCAATCATTCTACAGAGAATTAGTTGAAGGTACTTACCTGAACTTCAGTATTGGTTGATTTGTATGGATCACATGTTTGCAGTCTGCATCTTTGAACACACAGATACTTGCTACTGTATATGAGTGTGCTGTTACTATAGTCATCCTTTATCTTTGTAGTGAAGTCTTGCTGTGCTCTTCCAGTGTTATGTAGGGCATTAATTATATTTGAACGTGACCCAGTTAATTGGGTTTATCATAATTACCTTATCATCGCTGATGTTGCTCATTTTAGCAACACTTCTCTGCTTGGCCCTGCATGACCCTGAAGGCCCTGAATTTCAAAAGGACACCCCGAAGAGTTTGGGTTGCCCCCATTGATGATCATTCTGATGGACTTTAGGGGCTTGAAGAGAGCTGAGCTTTGGTTACTTTTTCTTTTTTTATGTCCTTGGATACTTCTTCCGATTGTAAGTTGTTTCCTTGTTTTGTCTTTATTCTATTCGGTTACCAATACAAATTGTTTCTTTGAATTTGTTTTACATTACCAAATTGATAATGGTGATTCCCATTACAGTTGTATTTTTTATAACTGTTGAATTCGAATTAGTCGCTTTCGTTGGATCCCTCTCCTGTTTGCAGAGGATATTTGTTTTGTGTTTTGTGTATTATTTATGCATTACTAAGATGGGTAATTTTAGCTTAATGAGGTTTATTAACTTAATTGATAATGGTTGAATCCCATCTCAGCTGCAGTTTTGGTTACTGTTGTATCGGACTCGTTACTTTCGTTGGATCCCTCTTCTGGTTGCAGAGGATATTTTTTTATTGAATTTTGTATATAACATTTGCATTACTATGATGAATAATCTTAGTTTATTGAGGATCATCAACTTAATGATAATGGTTGGATCCCATTACAGTTGCAATTGTGAGTACTGTGTATCGGATCCGTTGCTTTCGATGGATCCCTCTTCTGGTTACAGAGGATGTTGGTATTGTGTTTAATATATACATTTTGCATTACTATAATGATTAAGTTTAGCTTAAAGAGGATTATTAGTTGAGCTCTGTTAATAATTCAAAAGAATTAATATAGCACTAAAGTTAACTTTAAAGGCGCGGTTTTACTCGCCGTGATAAACTAAAAAGGAGTGTCTGTTTATAACAACCAACCAACCTGTCGACTTCTACTCATCTGCCGGGCTCTGGATGCGGCCTAGGCCTACAATTGAACCAAATTGAGGACAGTGTGACTGACGGCGGTACCTGTAGTGGGGCGAATCAGGGCTATGTTTCCAACGATCCTATTACAAATAGAAATTACCTGAAGACGAACATAGGTAGTGAGGAATGCTTCAATTTCGTATATTTAACTGAGGAGACAGATACTAGTGAAGAAGAAGAAGAGGAGGAGGAAGTGAAACTAGATATACAAGTTAATCAAGACATTGAATTGGAGGTCTTCACTCCAGATCCCGATATTGATAACTTAAATAACAACGACAATATTGACCCAGACCAGAACTTTTTCAAAACTAGTACTTGGTCCAGTAATTATATTTCCCTTGACAATCTAAGAAATAACTTAAGAGATGTAAATCGGAAAGACTTAAACCTTTCAGTTCTGCACATAAACTGTAGAAGTATTACTCATAAGATTCCTGAGATTAGAGACATAACTGATAAAACAAAAGCGGCAATAATCGCTCTTACGGAAACTTGGCTTGAGGAAAATTTATTAGACACTATACATTTAACAGGATACAAATTTATTGGTAAAGCGAGGAAAACAGGAAGGGGAGGGGGAGTGGGTTTCTTTATCAATGATTCTCTTAATTATCAGATAATTAAACCTACTGAAGGGGGAAAAGATCATGATTCTTTTGAAAGCTTATTCATCAAGCTAAATCTTAAAAAATGCTCCCCGATAATTGGAGTAATATATAGATCTCCTGGGCAGGGCCTAAAAGAATTCATTGGAGAATTTGAGCAGATGACCTTGAACTTAAAAGCAACTACTAAGGAAATTATACTACTTGGAGATTTTAACATTGATTTGTTAAAGGTTAACGACCACAAGGAGACTAATCTCTTTTATAACAGCTTGATCTCGCACCATTTTCTCCCCGCTATTACAAGACCAACTAGGATTACTCCTAACTCTAAAACATTAATAGATAATATTTTTTGCACTACCTGGTCTAAATTACAACAAGCTTCTATTATTATTTCTGACATCTCCGACCACCTACCTATTTTCGCCAACTTCTCATTTGAAACTACGCCTGTTAAAGAAAATATGCATATGGAAAGAAGATCTATTACTAATGGTGGGTTGGAAAAATTTACCAAAGCACTAGAAGAGATAAACTGGGACCGAGTATCGCAATACAGTATACAAGGAATGGTAAATGAGGCCTATGACTGCTTTATACACAACTACATGGATGCCTATAATGACGCCTTTCCACTTCAAACCGAAGTAAAGGGAAATAAGAATAAATATGCAAAACCATGGATGACTGCAGGATTGCTGAAATCCTGCAGGAAAAAAAACCTCTTATATACGAAATATCTAAAAAATCCCAGCCCTGCTAGTAGGAGAAAATTTATCACATATAGAAATAAATTCAAAACGATAAGAATGAACGCAGAACGCAACTATTATGCAGTAGAGTTCCTTAAACATCACAACGACTTAAAAGCGACATGGAAGCTAATTCGCTCAGCTATGCAATTGGAAGAGAAGCACATAAAAATAGACTCATTAATTATTAATGATAACAGAATAGATGACCCAGAGCTAATGGCGAACAAGTTTAATGACTACTTTATAAACTTGCCCAAGGAATTGGCTAGAAAAATACCTGTTGCCTCTTGCACTTATGAAGATTACATGCCTCCGTCTAACTTAACATCTATGGGATTACTTTTAACCACCCCTGAGGAGATCATGAAAATTGGACATAGTCTAAAAAAAACGCACACTAAAGGGTTAGATGGTATCGATCCATACTTAGCTTTACCCAATCTACACCTAATTACTCGCCCACTAACAGAAATTATTAACAGCTCGTTAGTGAATGGAGTTGTACCGGACCCCTTAAAAGCTGCTAAAGTTATACCTGTTTACAAAAAAGGAAATAAGCAAAAACTTGAAAACTATAGACCAATATCAGTGCTTCCGTATTTTGCTAAATTTTTAGAAAAAATTATGCATGATCGACTCAGTTCCCTTATTTATAAAGCTAATATAATCCACGCTTCTCAACATGGATTTCAAGCAGGACACTCCACTTTCATGGCATTACTCGACATGGAAGACAAAATTTCTAAAGCAATTGACAACAATGAATATGCAGTGGGTATCTTTGTCGACCTAGCGAAAGCTTTCGACACTGTCGACCACACTATACTATTAAATAAATTGAATAATTATGGAATTAGGGGAGCTCAAATAAAATGGTTCAAAAGTTATCTTGAATTCCGCACTCAAAGAGTGAGCTGCAACGGCTCACTCTCTGCTCCTGGAAATATCACCTCAGGAGTTCCACAAGGATCTAACTTAGGACCGCTTCTGTTTCTATTATATATTAACGATCTTGCGAAAGTATCTTCTGCACTCTATTTCATCTTATTCGCGGATGATACCAATATCTTTTACTCTAACAGCTCCTGGTTATCTCTCATTGAAACAGTAAATTGTGAGCTTACTAAAGTTAACAAATGGTTCATTGTAAATAAGCTGACGCTTAATGTTGATAAAACGAATTTCGTTATTTTCAAGTCGCATAGGAAAATTAAACCAGTAAATTGGACACTATCTTTTGACGGTGTTCCTATTACTAAAGTTGACTCTACTAAATTTCTCGGGGTCTTTATCGATCAGCACCTAACTTGGAAAACACATATTAATCACATATCCTTAAAAATAGCAAAAAACATTGGTATTATTTCTAGAATTGCACACCTACTCCCTAATGAAATTAGATTGAGCTTATACTACTCCTTAATCTTCCCTTATCTTAACTACTGCAATTTAATTTGGGCCTCTAATTATGACTCTCGTCTAAAAAAGTTAATCATATTACAAAAGAAGGCGATTAGAATGATTGTAGGAGCTGGGAGAAATGACCACTCCAAGCCCATATTTAAGGATGCACATTTGCTAGAATTAAAGCAAATACGAACTTATCAAATTGGAGACTTCCTCTACTGTTATCAACATAGTTTATTACCAACCTCCTTTGCGGGGTACTTTACTCTTGCCTCAATGTTGCATGAACACAATACTAGAGGAGCTTCGCTGTATAGACCCACTAAGGCACGAACCAATCTAAGATTATTCAGCATTAAATCAGCTGGACCGTCAATTTGGAAATCTATCCCCTCTGAAATCCGCTCAGCCAAAAATAGATTTGATTTTAAAAAACGATTACGAGCATTCCTCTTAACTACTTGATTCGCCTCTCACTATGGATATATCAGTAAAGTCGCCCTCGGGACCATCGACGGGGTTGCACTGGAGCCTGGCCCTGGAGTTTTTTTTATTTAAGTTTGTTATACCTAGTTAAGGATAGATAAGACTACACTTACCGTGTACTCCCTCTCCTGTAATTACATTATAAGCATAGTAATAACATCCTATCACAGCAGGAACTTCAGTGAGAGGCTAGTATTCTCGCCATCAAACTTATTTGGAAATTGACTAATTAGGGTATCCCTGCCCAGCGGGACCTCTATCCCTTTAGGGACGCCCATTGCCGTCGGTGACAATTAATAAATTGCATGAAGAGTGTATTTCGTTTAACTAACTGAAAGATACCTGTAATGATTTATTGTTAAATGATTATTTTTTTGTTGATCAGATTAATATAAACCTTGTTAGCACAATTTATGCACTGAATTGTAATTGATTTGATTTGTAAATGATTGTCATGGATAGCAATAAAGATATTGATTGATTGATTGATATATATATATATATATATATATATATATATATATATATATATCGTAAGGTCGTACGAACAAATTTTAAAAGAAAAAACACAAATTGAAATAATAAAAATACGATCGGACGATATTATATATATATGTATGTATATATATATATATGCAACTATGATTTTATTGTAGTTGAGCGTCAGATAATATATTTTAAAAGGCATAAATCATAGACTTTGTATGACTGATTATAATATTTTTCATAAGTTGATTGCGGGCCCGGCCCGGGCCCCTAAAAAGTTGCCGGGCCCCTGGGCATTTGCCCCCCTGCCCCCCCTCTCGGCGGGCCTGGGCCTGTGTCCGTAGTAATTTTCAGTAGTTTTCAAATTCTTTGACTGAAAAATGTGCAAATATCATCCTTCTTCAGGGATGAGTTCGATCATGTAGCAGAGTGGGCAAAGAGCTGCAATCTGAGCCTGAATCAAAGTAAGACACAGGAGATGGTAGTCCGCCGTCGAGGGAGGGGGCAGGAAGACGCACCTGCAGAGGTGCCGGGACTTCGGCGGGTCCAGAGTATGAAGATTCTGGGAGTTGCAATGACTGAAAAACTAGGTTTTGAAGCGCATATAGGAGCGCTTGCGTCCAAGCAAGACAGTCGATGTATGCTCTGCGAATCATGATAGCGCACGGCCTGCGATGCCCACAGAGCCGTAGCAACAAAGAACGTGGCCCCCTCCGAACATACGTCCGGGGCCCCTTGCAATGCGGAAACTGGAATGGGGCTATATACAATATACAGGGTTCATATTATGTATACATAGGCACATATGTAGCACTGCCAGAAAACAAAATGGCTGACAAAATGGCGGCCAATATCTTCAAATGGCCATAAGTAAAGCCATGTATTTGATGGAAACATGATTTTAGAGTCTAAATTAACATTTTCGGGGTCAGTGAATGCGATGGAACTAAATACACATATGTAGCACTGCCAGAAAACAAAATGGCGGACAAAATGGCGGCCAATATCTTCAAATGGCCATAAGTAAAGCCATGTATTTAATGGAAACATGATTTTAGAGTCTAAATTAACTTTTTCGGGGTCAGTGAATGCGATAGAACTAAAGACACATATGTAGCACTGCCAGAAAACAAGATGGCGGACAAAATGGCGGACAATATCTTCAAATGGCTATAAGTAAAGCCATGTATGTGATGGAAACATGATTTTAGAGTCTAAATTAACTTTTTCGGGGTCAGTGAATGCGATGGAACTAAAGACACATATGTAGCACTGCCAGAAAACAAGATGGCGGACAAAATGGCGGACAATATCTTCAAATGGCTATAAGTAAAGCCATGTATGTGATGGAAACATGATTTTGGAGTCTAAATTAACATTTTCGGGGTCAATGAATGTGATGGAACTAAAGACTCAAATGTAGCACTGCCAGAAATAAAAAGGAGTATGTCCAGTCAGTATTTCTCTAAAAGAGGCATCACATTTAATTATTGATGGGCAAGCAATAGGGAAACTTCCGAGAAGGAAGACATTTGATGACCTGGCAGATACGATGGTTACACATGCGAAGAAACTTTCGATTGGTCATTTGTGCAAGAGATACCGAAGTGATTCTACTGTTGCTGCATCACTATCAACGTAGTAAATGTGATGAGGTGTGGGTGATGGCAGGAACATCAGCAAAGCGGAAGTTCATTCCAATTCAAGACATACAATGCGGAACGATATGTTATATTCGGGAAAACCAAAAATACTGATTCTCTTCCACCATGCAGTGACACCATCAGGCAGCATATTAAACTGTCATTTGGGAAAGGCCTATCCTCTACACATCAGGTTGGAATATGCATGAAGAGGGTGTTCTAGTACCGGTGTGGTCTACAACTGGTCCTGTGCCACAGTTGTGTCTACACTTTGTGTACTGTAAATCATGCAAAGTTTATAAGTGTAGCACCAAGCGCTTCTGGTGTCGAAGTGCGAACTTGCCATGTACACTTATGTGCAATTAATTGCATTGACTGCAACAATGCTTGAAATAGTGTAGCAATGATTAAATAGCTCTGGTCTATATCAGTCAAATCATGAAACACGAATTTTGCATACGTAATGTATAAACTGCAATCACAAGATATCAAAAATTTCATGTAAATAATGACGGTTAACCTGCATTAAAGTTAACATTACATTTAGAATGTTATTTCCTAGGTATTCTTTAAGTAAGCAAGTAAGTAAGTATATTCTTTATTTGACCTGCTGACATAATGCACTCTGGTTTACATACATGTCAGACAATTAGAACATATACAGCATTCCAATAAAAAGTCTTTCTCATTAGACCATCAGCCTTAGGTAGGCTAATGTCTGATTGTGAGTTCTTGGCCGCAGGGCATATCCAGTGTTCCTTATGGGTGGTAATAATCCATGCAAAACATGTCCCGAGTTACACAAAACATAAGAAAAAAGACGGGAGTCAGCTGGTTACATAAGTAATCATATGTCGGGTTATCAATGGGGAGATATCCCAGTCGAATCAGCTTGTTCATTGCCGATTGAAGTCTATTTCTATCCTGTTGCCCTGCAAATCCCCGCCATGCTGGTGAAGAACACAACAGTCGGGCAACCGTTGTGGCTCGTACCACATCATGAAGTTTAACTCCACACAGGCCATGTGTTGATATAATGCGTAATGCATATAGAGATTGCTTCGCCTTACTGCATAATCTGTTCATATGCTGCTCAAAACCAAGGGTCTCAGAAATCTGGACTGCCAGGACATTTAGACTGTTTACTCCTGTCACACCAGGAGTTGCTGCAGGCAAGTCAACCCGCACCCTCGCCCTTCTTATTTCATACGTCTCATTGGAGTTTAGTTTTAGGTTACAGTTTGCTGCCCATTTTGCTACGTATTCTAGCTCTGTTTTTACCGTACCTCCATTGGATGCAAGTATCATGAGGCAGCTATCGACTGCGTATTTAAGTAATCTATTTCTAGGGAAATCTGGTTTAAGTTTTTGACCAAGTAAACACTACTTCAGATTGGCCGCCATTTTGTGCGCCATTTTGTTTAATAGCCATTTGAAGATATTTGTCCGCCATTTTTGCTTTCTAGCAGTGCTACATATGTGTCTTTAGTTCCATCGCATTTCTTGACCCCAAAAATGTTAATTTAGACTCAAACATTATGTTGCCATCAAATACATGGCTTTACTTATGGCCATTTGAAGATATTGTCCGCCATTTTGTCCGCCATCTTGTTTTCTGGCAGTGCTACATATGTGTCTTTACTTCCGTCGCATTCATTGACCCCGAAAATGTTAATTTAGACTCTAAAATCATGTTTCCATCACATGCATGGCTTTACCTATAGCCATTTGAAGATATTGGCCGCCATTTTGTCCGCCATTTTGTTTTCTGGCAGTGCTACATGTGTGTCTTAGTTCCATCGCATTCCTTGACCCCGAAAATGTTAATTTAGACTCTAAAATCACGTTTCCATCACATATATAACTTTACTTATAGCCATATAAAGATACGGGCCGCAATTTTGGCCGCCATCTTGTTTTCTCATTGAACCGCCAAAAATCCAGCTTGCTACCCGCGATTTTCGTTTTCAGCAGGGCCGAATTAGTCTAGAAACACCGAGTAGCAAATTGTTACATGATTTGCTTCTAACAATGTCATTTTGAGATTCCAAGCCTAGTCTATAGTGACTCTGGCAGGTTTTAGTTATTGCTTAAACGAATCGAGCGTCTTATGTAGTGTTTGGAAGTCATGAGTTAAAGGTGTCTAAACAGAACGTAATATTATTATTACAAAATCTTAGCGACATCGTTTGGCTGCCATGATCGTTGACATCATTAAAGAAATTAATTGTTTTGTCAGTTCATTTTCATGATTGCAGATCATTCGTTCCAGGTCGTCATTGGTTTGCATGCGTATATTTCAGAGGCTTCTGGGTTCATGGTTTTAGTAGAGACAAAATCCGTCGTAAGAAATTTTGTTATTCGGCAGTTAACTAAGAAGTCGATGTTTCTCCTGATCTCTAAATTTCAATTCAGTTTCTTCCCATTTAAAAGTAAAGATAGGCCTATCAGGGCTAGAGAACAACTTCTTGCTTTCATTTGTTTTATCCAGTGCTTTTATTCTAGAAAAAAGGTTCCGGAACTGAACAATAGGTTCCGGAACTGAACAATTATGGAAGGACTAAAATCCCGAGAAAAACGGGATTAGGGGTTGAGAGGGGTCTCAATAAACACTGAAAACAGTTCACAACACTGAAATTAAACTAAAATAACTAAATTATTGTTTTTATTATCAAAATAAATAAATAATTTTTTAGTAGCTGAAAAAAGGTGCCGGAACGCCGTTCCGGCGCGTTCCGGCTGCCAAAAAACACTGGTTTTATCGACAATAGAGCCATTTGCAAGGTCACCACATGTAGGCCTACTGGAGCAGCTGCGTATAGAGATTTGCAAGGATGGTGCCGCTTCAATTACCGGAAATATTAAAGGATTTGTATCACTAGTGCTACAGAGTAATCCGGAGATCATGACCATTCAGTGTTTTCTGCAACCAGAAGACCTAATTGCAAAAACAGTTCTACCAGAGTTTTAAACTGTCGTGAGTGTGGTAGTTAAAATGGTAAATTACATAAAGGAAAGACCACTGAAATGTCACCAATTTGAAATAGCTTACCTGACCACTCGATGGAGGCGGATCATGTCACACTCATTTAACACACAGACGTGCGATGGCTGTTCCAGGGGAAATCATACTATCTCGTTTCTGAGAGAACATGGAGGAAATGCTGGAAGTTTATTCACGGGAAATCTGGCTGATTTTACTGAAGAGTTTAGCAATGAAACTTAATTAGTTCTCTTAGTTAGCATAAAAATATCTAACTGGCATTTTTCAGCACTTTAACAACCTCCACAGCGGCAAGAAATATGAAAATATGCTAAATTTTAGCTAATGAAACAAACGCTTTACAGAGAAAACTTGTAATTTGGAAGAGGCATGCATCAAATTGTAATATATATAGGTTTCGAAATTTCGTTCACACAAAGTACCATAATAATAATAATCGTGTTTATTGATTCAAACTGACAAACCGCAGTAAGATAACATGAATTTGTAGGGGCACAAGTGATACAAGAATCGATTTTATAACAGTATAGCTGCCTGTTAGGCGCCCAACACGTCCAACAGCGTCTTTATTTTACGGTCGCCACGGATTAGCGATATATATGTCTTTCATAAAGTAGACCTTATGACTCATAAGGTCTACCTCATAAGTTATGAGGCGTTCCTAGAGAACTAGAAGGGAAGCAATTGCAGTGACCATCAAAAATACTGAAGCGCGCTTCTGCTTTCTTTCATAGGTCGAATCTCACTGTTAAGAGAGGTGTGAAATTATTATTTGAACTGTTCTCGATGTGTATAGAAGCTTCAGTTTTAATTACATGAGAGCAAACGCTCTACTCGTTAACCAAAGGCGAGACATGTTCAAAAATTGTTTTATCGATGTCAAAGGTCTTTGATGCCATAGGTCTGTGGATGCAATTAAACTATTCGTATCCATCCAATTAATCGCCAGTTGAAATTCTGTAATTATAATACGAAATAAGGTTGACATCAACACAAAAGTTATGCGTTAGACACCTTTGAAACGTTGGTGAGTAACGCTATATAGGCCCTTTATTCTTTCCTCTTTGATCCATTCTATTATTATCGTGCTTCTAGTGGCAATAGGAAAGGCGCCGGACGAATAGCCTATATAGCGTTACTCACCAACGTTTCAAAGGTGTCTAACGCATAACTTTTGTGTTGATGTCAACCTTATTTCGTATTATAATTACAGAGCGTTTGCTCTCATGTAATTAAAGCTGAAGCTTTTATACACATAATTTATGACCAGTCGACGAAAGAGTTATCGATTTCTTATTAGTATGAATTGCATCGTTTTAAAGGTGTCCAATGAAATCACTGTATTGACTGCTAACGTCGACCAAAAGCCGTTGACGACAATTCAAAAGTGTAAATAAGCGGCCGAAGAAAGTAAGTAAACTGGCAGTAGCTGATTCTTATATGGCTTTGGTTCATTCCGTTTTAAAGGTGTTTAAAGAAATCACTGATATAGGTACAATAAATAACATGTTTTACTCATTTTTAACTTTGAAGTGCATATGAGATCAGGTGATTGTTGGTTAGTTTCTACCTAACTGCACTGTGTCAAAACAAAGATGTTTAGCGTCGTCCTTCTCCTCCTTTTTCCAGGCCCGGGACTGGCACTACCAGAGTATACGGACAGTGGCGGACCTCATTGGTTAATGATGCAGTGGTTGTATTTTCATTCCAAAATTGTATCGACATCTTGTGGCTGCTTACCTCCGTTGACGTCTTAAAAATTAATTATATATCAGTTCATTATCTTGATTGGAGATCATTCATTCTATGTCGTCATTGGTTCGCATGCGTATATTTTAGAGGCCTCTGGGTTCACGGTGTTAGTAGAGACTAAATCCGTCGTAATAAATCCTGTTATCTGCAGTGGCGACGATACCTTGGGTCGCGGTAGGTCATTTGACCTGCCTACTTTATTCTTGGCCTGCCTTATGTCCTGCCTACTACCTACTGCTGTGTAAAATTCTTTTAAATCTTTAATATCTCTTTGAAATCTTTAATATCTCTTTAACAAGTTTAAACTCTGTCCCATAACATCACTAGTGCAATTATTAGATCTAAAGGACTTTTTTACATTTTATCTAGTATGTCAAAGTTATACTGCTTATGTTGAGGTTATGCTGCTTGATGCGTCAAACTCAAACATTAATTTCTTCGATCTGCTGAATAACTCCCATTACCCTGGCGCGATCTGCTGAAAATGTATAGCTGGTTATCCGGCAGGTACAGTAGCTAAAAGGCGTTTTCTGATTTTCTTAAATTCAATTCAGTTTCTTCCCATTTAAAAGTCAAGTATAGACCGCTATATAATTTTTTGTATACAAATAAGTCTATAACTTGACCGTTAGTGGTTCTTTTCAGTGGCCATTATAGACCGATTTAACAGAGCAAACTCTCGCCTTTAGGAATTAGTGACAAAAACTACATCACCCAGTGACACGTGTAATCAACAGTTTAAATACATCCAAACTTTTCTTTTGATGATGTCAGATTTTCGGCTCCATATCAGATAGCGTGTTAGAACAGCTCGATATAATGAGGTTGTATTGTAAGTCTGGTTAAAATCCTGGATACATTTCAACGACCGTACTATAACAGAATTCAGTCTGTACTGATGCGAATAATAGTAATAGTAGTTGTAGTTGTTGTAGTAGTAGCAGCATTAGTAGTAATAATAATTGGTAGTACTAGTCTATAATGTCGAGATAGTAATTACATTCTAGTCGTTCATGTGTATGCTCAACCAGTGGCAGTACTGGCAAAAGCACTAAAGTCCCTTTCACCTTTATCCTGGTGGTTTTGGACTACGGTAGGATCAGTTCGTGTAATTCTCACAACTGTTGTGGTTCCAATGTTAAACGATATCTCGTGGCTACCAGGACCGATGACGTCGCCATTTTGAACAATGTAATTGTTTCAAAATCAATAAACTATTCCTGTACGACGCATTTTTCTCAGTAGTTGTTCTACCCTCTCCCTGTCCCCAACTTGGGTGTAGCCCCACCAGGCTGGGGAAGCGTACACCAGATAAGCTATGGTGGTATCCCTTGCTATTTCCTGCAAAACATTAGTTGGAAAGCCATGGGACCGGAGGACTCTGAGCGCGTGGAGCTATGATGAAGAGGTTGATAGGGTCTTGTCGAGATGAATATTCATTCTAAGGTCGGAGCAGATTGTGACTCTTGGATCCGCAGAGAAGAGACACGGATTGCTCCCGGAATGATTGGGTGGGCGTGGGTATACTTTCCCTTTAGCAGAAATGTTTAGTTCATATGTTTTGTGGGCGTTTAGGCGAAGATTATTGCTATGAGTCCAGGAGGAGATATGGGCGAATTCTCGATGGACGGTGTCTATTTGAGAGTACCCTATAAGAAGGTAGGTATCGTCTTAGATAGGTTTGCTTCTTGTCTTACATTGTCTTACGGCTGCGCAATAGTGTAGTGGTTAGCGTGCAGGACTGCAAACAGAGAGGTCAGAGGTTAAAATCCCCGCCAGGGAATAAATCTGATTTCAGATTTCTGCCCCACCAGTACCCCTAGCCAACTCAGCCATAGTGAGTACAATGACCGTACACTGTCGTCGGGAAGATGAGACAGCGAGAGAGAAGACCGCCAACGGCCATCGTAAGCAGAGACTAAGAAAATGAAGTCGCTAACACTTCATACACATGGCTACCTCTCGGGGTTATCCTAAGGGACAGCTCTTCTTCACTTCTTCTATTATAGCATGTGTAAAAATGTTCAAGATGTCCAAATAAAAGCAATAAGTCCACCTAGAAGAGACCATGCAGTGGTCCGATAGACCAGAGTTTCCCAAACTGTGGGTCGCGAACCAAAAGTGGGTCGCAAAGCTCTGGCAAGTGGGTCGCCAATTTTTTCGAGAAACATTTATTTTTTCAGCAACAGCATTTGGCTATGATTGGGCTATAACTAGCTGGATTGCAATAAATTGTAAACTCTTTTTACCTAAGTTTCATTGAAATGCTTTATATTTCTAAGCGCTGTGCGAAAATCCGCATATTCGATATCAATTTACGAAGGAAATTTTAGTACACAAAGCTTAATTTTACACAGTTGGTACCGAAACTGCCTAGATATTCACAAGTGGGTCGCGACCCAGAGAAGTTTGGGAACCGCTGCGATAGACTGCTACAACAGCGAAGACCGCGATGCATTTAGATCCTCCATAGAAACTTAAATGATACACTGGGAATAGAGACACGATGTGTGAGAAACGTAACAGACGATCACTCGAGCACAACAGGATTTAGAAGAAGGATTTCATCGACAATCTGCTGAAATGTTGGTCGATCTTCGCTCCTATATAAAAATTCACAAGATAAAACAATAGCTGAGTGGATGATCGTTTAAATCTTCTCAATACTCAAGACAGATACATGTTAGATCTATTTACCATTTACAAATTTTACACCTTATATTCATATTACCATATACACCTTATATTCACATCACCATCTACACCTTATATTAATATTAGCATATACACTTTTATCACCTTATATTCATATTACCATTTACATCCTATATTCATACTACCATATGGTACTTTATATTCATAACTTTTTTATTACCATTTACATCCTATATTCATATTACCATTTACATCCTATATTCATATTACCATTTACATCTTATATTCATATGACTATTTGCACCTTATATTCATATTACCATTTACATCTTATATTCATATTACTATTTCACCTTATATTCATATTACCATTTATATCTTATATTCATATTACTATTTCACCTTATATTCATATTACCATTTATATCTTATATCACATCACCATAAACACCTTATATTCATATTTTATTAACCGTAACCGCTTTAAAACCTTGCAGATCATAACCACATTTTGCAGGCCTTTCGAAGCAAAGAACGCATACAGCAGATTGAAATCTTAAAACAAAAAACACTTTGCTGGATTGATCACACCAACTGCCCAGCGGACCAGCGCTATTACAACCTGCGCCCAAGACCAAATGACGATCGAAACAATATCATTCGAATTCATTTTGACGCCGATATGTTAGTATGTTTGTACAGACCAATGAAAAATATATTCTAATTTAATCCGTACCCATTGTAACTGACTGTGGGGTGTCAGTCTGACTTAGCAATAAACGAAAATACCTATCTACAGGATTCTGCAGGACACTGCTGCAAAGGCCAGAGGCGTCTATCCCCCTAAGTCATTGGAGCAACTTCCCCTTTCCCACCTCTTTTCCCCTTCTCCTTCCTACCCCCCCCCTAAAATGGTGGCACACACTGACAGATCTCTTCCCCCCATTTCTTGGATGGAGCATTTGCTCCAAGGTTTCTATGGTGTAGACGCCTCTGGCAAAAGCGACCTAGAAGGCGAGTTATAAATCCAGCTGTGTTCAAGTAAAATTTCTCCCTGTCTCCACTCAACCGGGTTGGCGAGCGTTGCGCACTCCTCTGCAGGTGGAGATTTCCACGTGCCGCGTTTCCGCAAACCAATTCTTTCCTTTTCCTATCTTGGACCTTCCTCCTGAAAACCGCCTTCTCCTATTCAAATGCACTGTTGCAGTTGACTCTGAATCCGCACTTCTTTAGATCTGTCCGTCGTATACATTCAGCACTTTTGTATGGTATTTCTTGAGAGAGCGCTATATTAAGTATCTCGATAAGTGTTTGTACTTATGCGCATGCATGCCTTCATACATACAAACATGCAAACATGTGAATATCTTGAGAAAATGAAATTTCGGTTAGGAACTGGAAGCGTACCTTCTCTGCCAGCATTTCAGTATAAGGTCGTACATCGCCTGAGGACATGTGGCTGGTTTCTCCAGTCGCTTTTCGTCGTCGATCATCTCAAAGATTTCAGCGCCTTTCATGCCCTTAAAACAAGGATTAAATATGCACTTTGTTATTATTTTAATTATTATCATCATTTTTATTATTAATATATAGCATCTATCATGCGAGCAAAGCCAGTAAATCTGAGGCGTTTTAGCAATGGCAAGTGAAGGACTTGCTCAAGATCCCTACACAATAACCGTCTCAGGGGAGAAGGCTCGAACCCTTACTCTCTGCGTTACAAGGCGAGCGTTCTAACCAATCGGCTGCCGTGTCCCATCGTTACTCATTGGTTTAATGATTGTCCTCTATTGCAGAGTGAGCGCTTTCAAATATAACAACCTTGCGCGTGACCTTAGTAATATATAAATATCAAAAGAGAACGGACCTTGTATGGCTTGGCTCCATATGACATGGCTTCCCAGAGTGTAACCCCGTAGCTCCAGACGTCTGATTTAGAGTCGAACTTGTAGAAGTAGATGCATTCTGGTGCATACCACTTCAACGGCCATTTACCGGCAGCTTCAGCCTGTGTTCACACAAACAACGGAAGTATGTATATATACTTCATCTTAGCATTCAGTCATATTTTCTCTAACGCTGCGTCATTGTACCTACACTACCAAAGTTCTCAGATACAATGACACTGCACTAGGTTACTAGTATGCATTTATTAAACGCCTTTGTCTAATGACAAAGTATCACTCGATGGCGCTGAGCATTTGTGAGTGAAGGACTTGCTCGAAGTCCCTACACAGTAACCGTCTCAGCGGAGGAGGCTCAAGCCCTTACTCTACGCGTTACAAGGCGAGCGGTCTAACCAATAGGCTACCGTGTCCCACAACTTTTTATATACACCCAATGAACAATTAGGTTGTCTAAGACAATATCTTTCCTTTCAGCATTTTTTTCATCTTCTTTTTCATTTGTTTTTTCTTTGTTTGTATCAAGGCCGTAGCTAGGGGGGTGTTTTTGGTGTTTAAACACCCCCCGAAATTAAATAATGTAAAAATGAAATAATGCATTTACTAACTCCAAACCCCTTGGTCGGCTGACTCGGTTGCATGTCGGCTTGCTTAAGGACGAGAAAACACCCCCCGAAACAGAAAACACCCCCAAAACAAAATCCTGGCTACGGCCCTGGTTTGTATATAACTAGCTGCTGTTTGTGAGCGAGAGCTCAGTATATATATATATATATATATATATATATATATATATATATATCAATCAAAGACCTTTATTGCAACCAAGTGACAATTATGACAGAGTATACAGTAAATGTAAAACAGCAGTAAGCAGTCTTGTCACTGCATGGTGACAACAAAAGGTGGCCCCTAAGGGATATTCGTCCCGCTAACTAGGGTCACCCATAAAGGAGCAGTAACATTTAGAATAGGACTGACAATGGTGAAAGAAAATAGCCTCTTTTCCCTGTACTTAAACAGTTGAGCCAATCGGCATCAAATTTACTTACATAGAGGCAACATATAAACGGATAGTATGCGTATACCTTAACTAACTTAACTAGCTTACCTAATTAAAGATAACCAAGGTGGACCCACGTGCGATCGTGTGCAACCAGATGCGTGAGAAGTTGAGAACTAGGATGAACCAGCCCTCTGACGAAGGGAACTCAGTCGATGTTCAATAGGTGCCTACGTAGTCGAGTCTTAAATAAGTAGGGATTAGCCAATTGACGTATATATATATATATATATATATATATATATATATATATATATATATATATATATATATATATATATATATATATATATATATATATATATATATATATATATATATATTTATATATATATTGAGCTCTCGCTCATAAATATATATATATATTGAGCTCTCGCTCATAAATATATATATATGATATATATGAGTGATATAAATATATATATATATATATATATATATATATATATATATGAGTGATATATATATATGATATATATGAGTGATATATATATATATATATATATATATAGTGAGAGCTGTTATTAATATCCTAGCGTGTCTCATGCATCGGTTGACACCGTTTTAAAAGTGTCTAAGGCGAACGGTCTGACCGATCGACCACCGTGTCCCATAGGATCTCAATGTTGTTCAACTTGTTTCGTTTCTAATGAGTATTATTAATTTTGGAACATACAACGTCACCAACGACAACCATAAACAGAAAAACGCTGTCTGTCGACTGCTTATCAAAACTGTTTGAATAACTCCTTTGAACATTCTCAGTTTATAGGCCCACCACATATTCATTTTCAATGCCAAGAGCTTTGCTCATGACAAAGTCGCTGATTTTTGCAAGATGTTCGTTGGCCAGTAAGACATTCATGGCCATAAGATATCGATGGACGATTTTGTGACTTTCCAGATATGCCATTCCTTGTGCGACCTGCTGCATCAACTCCGTGATATTCTGAACTGTGGTCCTGTCAACGAAAAACACCGCAAAATATAAAACATTCATCCCGTTTAGCTAGATTGGCTAGAACGTACGGGATGACGTTCCATGCAGTGTCCATGCACCTCTGCGAGAGATGCGTGCGGATTGTGGTTCGCCTCCCGATGCTGGCTCGTTTTACAAGTTCTAATTCTCAGGCTAGCAGGGTTCGTACACGGGGACTTTAAATGGCGTGGCATTCATTCAAACGGGAGGTGGTGATGAAGGATCGCACCCGATCATATCATTGAAAAATGAGCAGGGTCGAGGCCATACGATCTCTATATGAAACCGTGTGCATTAACATTAACAGTTTATATTCTGTAACTGCATGGCCAGGCAATTACATGCAGCCCAAGAAGAGTGTAATGTGCCTCTAGCAGTCTCTGTCTGAGGATAATCGCACTGGATACAGTGCCCATCAGGATTTTATATAAGAGCGCCACATAATTCAAGATACTGGATAAGATTTAAACCAGGAAAGATTGGATTGGATTAACTGGAGAAGTCAGACTTGTTCCCAAAACGAAGTTCTCCTTTACCAGACAGGGACAGTGGAAATGGGTGGTTTTCTGAAGAAAGCATTCATATCACACTCCCGGTGTGGTGCAACTATGTAGGCCTGCAGTCTCAAGAAAAGATTGACATCATTCTGTCTTCAGACTTTCAATCCTGTGCGCTTCTTTGCCGCTAATTTTAGGCGCAGGAGACTTGAACAGTGGGAGGGATTTCTTCTTAATTTGGTCATGAATAGACCTTTTACAGTCAATGAGGACTGACTTGCAGTAAGCCTTGCACTGTTGTTCACCAACGTCTTCGATCCTACGCACTGTATTCAATACAGACTGGTTGAGGACGTGCATCCTATCGAAAATATAAACTGTTAGCAATGCAGATCACATGGAGAAAATATGGTGCTTTTGTCCTACCTGTCCCCATCCAGTTGCATTTTCTCGGTGTACTAAGTACAGTACAGATTAGGTAGACTAGCACACTGAATAATGCAATACAATACATCTGTACTTGACACAAATCAATATACAATACAAATGTATTTGATATTGCCCACCCTTCAAACTTCAGAAGTTCATCTACGACCTGAAGAACTGCTCAGTGTCATCAATGGCACTGAATAGTTGTATGTAGTAAAGGACTTGCTCAAGAAACTGACAGCAGACTCGAACCCATGCTCTCCGCGTTCCAGACCGAGCACTCTAACCATTCGGCTGCGGTGGATCATCACAAGGATTCCAGGCTACAGATTTCATCTATGAACAACCAGTCTTGTTGTCCTCGAGACCAAGGTCTTGGTCTCGAGTGCACTCGAGTTCGTTTTTAAAAGTCTTGGTCTTGGTCTTGGTCTTGAGACCAAAAGTCTTGGTCTTGGTCTTGGTCTTGAGGTTCAAGGTCTTGGTCTTGGTCTTGGTCTTGAGGTTCAAAGTCTTGGTCTTGGTCTCGCAAGACCAAGACCAAGACCGGCTGTCAATATGAACAGTCATTTAACAGAACTCAAGAATTCTGTATCAAGCCTGCTTGCATCATACGACCAATATCTATGGATGGATACAAGTCTTGTTGGTCTGGAAAACCCATTGGCAGCAGCAACAGTTATTCTGTATCAAACGGTATGATAAGATTTCAAAAGGACTCAGACTCACTATCTGTACATTTACATCCAGTACTTGAAAAGCTACTGTGTGTGTCAGCGACTTCAGCACCTGTAGAACGTATTTTTTCACATGGCGGAATCTTTATGAGGCCCACCAGGCACGTCTTGGTCAGAAAATTCTGAGCGAATTGGTTTTTATAAAATACAAAAGGCATTTGGAATAATAGTTTGCATGAAAGGACTTTTGAATACAAAATCGGATTTCTCTGCAGTTTGTATTTAAAGTAAATTTTCTTGTTTTCATTAAAATGATGATATTCCGACTTGACAATTTTTAGAAATCTTGACCTGATTGCGATTTTTTGGGTCTTGGTCTTGGTCTTGGTCTTGAGGTTCAAGGACTTGGTCTTGGTCTCGAGGTTCAAAGTCTTGGTCTTGGTCTTGAGGTTCAAAGTCTTGGTCTTGGTCTTGGTCTTGAGGTTCAAGGTCTTGGTCTTGGTCTTGGTCTTGAGGTTTAAGGTCTTGACAACAAGACTGTGAACAACTACTGCAAAGGACAACATCCAATGTCATTCGTTTGTGCATAAGTAACTAGCTGCAATGCTCACATAGGAAACTTCTTGAGATACTTATTCAGCGGTCCAAGCGGAGCCAGTTCAAGCACGAGCATGATGCACTCGTCGCTCCGACACACTCCAATCATGCGAATGATGTATGGATTGTTCAGCTGGACCATCAGCTGAGCTTCTTCCATCGTCTCCTTCTGAGCAACAAGATGACAACAATAACGATGCAGTGTTCTATTGTCAGGTAATTAGGTGGTGATTAGATGCCTATATTCTTTTGTGATATAAATAGTCTGACCGCGGAAATAAGTGGCTTTGCAAAATAAAGAGATTACGATTCGTTGCCAAAAGAACCTGTTGGAAATATACACGAATATCGCAGTAAATAGAAAATATACATAATACGCCTCTATAGCTCAGTGTCTCTGTCTGTCTGTCTGTCTGTCTCTCTCTCTCTCTCTATATATATATATATATTATATATACATACATATGTACATATATATATATTCTTTTCCGAAACTCTGGGTGGTTAAGGATCGTGGAATATTACATATGCCACCTTTTTTCATAACTGCAGAGAAGGACGAGGACGAGGACGAGGACGAGGACGAGGACGAGGACGAGGAGAAGGAGAAGAAGAAGAAGAAGAAGAAGAAGAAGAAGAAGAAGAAGAAGAAGAAGAAGAAGAAGAAGAAGAAGAAGAAGAAGAAGAAGAAGAAGAAGAAGAAGAAGAAGAAGAAGAAGAGGAAGAAGAGGAAGAAGAGGAAGAAGAGGAAGAAGAAGAAGAAGAAGAAGAAGAAGAAGAAGAAGAAGAAGAAGAAGAAGAAGAAGAAGCTAACACCGAAAAGCAGCCCTGGTTATGAAGTGTAAACTACTTTATTTTTCTTAGCCTCCGCAAATAAGAGTGGGTGCAATTCTATTTAAGTTAACTAAAACTGAAAATAACTTTATCGATAACTTAAAAGTTCTAATTTAGTTAACTGAAATTAAAACTGAAAAGTTCTTGAAACTAAAACTAAAACAAGACTGAAAAGTACAAACTACAACTAAAACTAAACTTAGATGTTGAAACTGAATTAATTTTTCTGTGAGGCGCACAAACTAAAATAGGGATGATGTTAATTTAGAGCGGTGAGAAATTTTGAAACTCAACAGTCGAGTGCTTCAAACTGCAGCTCATTAGCACAAAAGCATGAATTTAATAAGATCTATTGCTGTTGCTAATCAAAATGAATTTAATTAATTACCAATAAAATTTATTTGCTTCTGTGGAATGTGTTCAATTCCCCTTCTTTTCTTAACTTCTTTATTCCTGGTTGCGGTATTACAACCAGTTTACTCAATAAACGAATATACATACATACAAAACTAAAATTAACCAGAACGTTTTGAAAACTAAAACTAAAACTCAAAAGATTTGGAAACTATAAGACTAAACTGGAAAGTTAGAACAAAACTAAAACTATACAGAGTAGGGCCTACATGCCATCGACTCCTGAGTATATACCTGTCTTTGGCTGAGCCATACTCTTACCAACTCCGCCACTGTTCGTACTCTGACAGTGCCAGTCCCAAGCCTGGATAAAGGAGGAGGGCGACGCTAATCATATTTGTTATGACACAGCGTCGCTAAACTGAAACTGCATACTCTTACCTCGACTGCCTTCATGTCGGACTGTTTCGGCGTCTTAACGGCAACCGGAATGGCTGTGTTGTTGTGCTTATATTCTCCCAGCATCACGGATCTGAAGTTCCCTACGCCGATTTCCTTCGTCAGAGCAATGTCTTTTCTGTCCAGCCAAATGTCTTCCATTTCTCGAAGCGTATCGTAAACTAACGTCGTCACAAACTTTCCATGTATAAAACTCAATTATAAGAGGAAGCGCGAAGCCGCAGTATGTAATATTTCTCTGCATATAATTAGGCCTATTTCTCCTGAGGTAGTTTTTTGTTTTCAGTAGAATCTTCAAACGCGTATTGCAATTTTAATCGCAAATTTATATAGCTCATTTTTACTCATAATATGTGTTTTTGAAGAGTTTTCTGTTCTAGTTTGGAACAGAACGATGCGTCTCAACATGCGCGTCACTTTCAATTACGAAATAATTAAACGAGCATTTCCGCTTGAGCCATTTTTGACCCACGTCGTGGGTCGGTGAAACATTCAAACGTTGTTGACCCGGTTGAGCCGAAGTCTTTCTGAACTGCCATGATCTTCTCTTATTCTAGCCGCGAAATACAATGCGTTACCTAATCAAAACCCCGTATTGACGATACCATCTCGAAGAACTATACCTGGCCTGCTAGAGCCGCATCTATATCTCATTCCAAGATCCCACAGTACCAACGTAATTATGTTCCTACGATACTACAGTCTTCCCAGTGGATAATTTTAAAAAAAACAAGAATATGGGTAACAGAAAATTGCAATTGAAATGGTTCTGTAGTGACATATGGGCAAGATATTAGTTTGACTCTTTTGAGGCTAAGGAATTTTTTAATCGGACTGTAGGCTGAATATTTTGGCATAGTCCTTACTTCCTGAAAGATGCTACAATTGGTCGTTTTCTCCAAACATGTGAAATGTACGTATCTAGGGAATGTTTGACGATATATGTTTTATGCACACCGGATGTCATTCTACACGTAATAATTTTGAGCCTGTTGCTATAGATTACAAAGGCCGGGTTGTGTTTCATGCCCTCATATCTGTCAGGAAAATGATGTTCAGTTAATCTGGTTAGTATTCGATAGCTGTATCTTTTACATCCTGTCGTAGTGGTGTCACCATGTAATCAACAGACTACAAAACTGTGTCGTCGCCACACTTTATTTCAGATCATCCGTCTGCTGTACCAATATAATTATGTCATCGCGTCTCTCTGTCTCTGTGTCTCTGTGTCTCTGTGTCTCTGTGTCTCTGTCTGTCTGTCTGTCTGTCTGTCTGTCTGTCTGTCTGTCTGTCTGTCTGTCTGTCTGTCTGTCTGTCTGTCTGTCTGTCTGTCTGTCTGTCTGTCTCTCTCTCTCTCTCTCTCTCTCTCTCTCTCTCTCTCTCTCTCTCTCTCTCTCTCTCAATTCTCAATTCTCAATTCTCAATTCTCAATTCTCAATTCTCAATTCTCAATTCTCAATTCTCAATTCTCAATTCTCAATTCTCAATTCTCAATACAGAGTTTTATGTTGTAGTAGGCCTGTAGTACCCTTCATGCGGAGCAGATGATCTATGTAACTGCCTTATTATCTTGGCCGTTTAATCCAGGTTACGATGGATGATGTTCGCGAACGATATTGAGCATTTTCAAGACTGCAGCAAAATCTGTGAAGCTGCTGTCATTGATATGCAAGACAAATTTCCGTTTATTTTGACGAATACTGCTAGGCCTATTATTAACCAGACACTTTTACAAACACAGCATAGCCTAATTCGAAACAATGTTGCTATAGTTGTCGAAGCGGCCAACGAGACCAACTCAAAAGGTTCATATTTAAAGTCGTCCTATTCCAGTCAAACCTATTTTAATCCAGCCTGCACAAAATTGAAACGTCTTGAGTTTTAGGGTAGACGGCAGTTACTGTAGGTCTGTGCTTTATTTACAATTAACACAGTTACGGATTTTCAATAATTACATGTATTATAGTGAATTTCTCTGTTATTTTTCCAAATTTCCTACATAGTTGCTATGCAGGACACGAGATTTAATAGCATTTCATATGGGCAACGTTTTTAAATGTCTTATGGGCATCTTGATTATGTCCAGCATAAGACATTACTGTTGGGTAGTCTTAACTATTCCACTTAGGGCCTATAGGAAAAGCGATCTTTCCACTTTTCCAGATAAGTCTCGCCATTTTCTAGAAATCTTACCTTAATCCATCCGATCCTTCGCCTTACAAGTTTTCTCGTGCTCAACGAGACTCGCCTTAGCAGCTGCCCTGCCTCCTCTCTCTGGTTTCTATGGCAACCCGACACGGACGTGACGGACCTCCACTGGACATCGCTCTCTGAACAACCCCTCTGAATACAATGCAGCGCTGATGTGTACAGTAACCGTACACTGTCGGCGAGTTGAAGTGGCCTTTCAATCAAGTACAGTTTCCTATTTAGTTTTCCATCACTCAGCTTCTCGCATATTTGAGTAACCCAAAGATTAAGCCGCTGAACTGTAGCATCGCTTGTCACCAGTTACTAAAAGAGGAATGTTTGCCTTCTTGCAGTTCCCGTAAACTTTACCGATCTACAGCCTACCTAGACATGTCCTGTATTATCCTTCGAAAGCAAATGATATTATGTGTACCTATAATGTGTATGTTTTCTTGTTGTAATTATCAGACCCGTCTTGTATTGACAAAGTTTCCGAAGAAGAAAAGTTAAACTTACGTCTAAGCCAGATTACTACAATTTGCAGACGATTTAGCTATTATTTAAAAATGTTCAAGGCTAGAGCAAAAGAAAAAGAAAAAGCCTACGTTCTGAAAAACTGTGATTGGGTTGGATTCCCTCTCTCCAGACGCCGCCGCTGTTATTATATAATGCTTCTAGCAAGAAATTTGTTCAAAACACTGTTACAACGGCATCGAAAAGACTAACGAAGCCAACTAGAAACGCTACCATATAAAATGTCATCCTCTTCCTGTTACTTAATTTAGACCTGTATTAATCTGCCTTGCGTTCTAGGCCAGACGGCAGCAGGGCTGTGCTCTAGTTTCAGTCAACACATTTACACATCCGCAATTACTAGGCACTAAATATTACAATGTGCAGAGGCGTCTACACCATAGAAACCTTGGAGCAAATGCTCCATCCACGAAATAGGGGGGGGGGAGAGATCTGTCAATGTGCGTGCCACCACTTTACGGGGAAGGAAGGAGGAGGGCGGAAGAAGAGGGAGGAAGGTGAAGTTGCTCCAATGACTAAGGGGGATAGACGCCCCTGACAAAGTGTTTCTTTGTTATGTTTTGCATATAATATGGTACAGCATGTTCAACAGAAACTTCAAAAGCTTATTTAGACACAAGAATCCCATGTAACCACATTTCATGTGAGAATTTGGTCGAATCGTAGGCCTATTCGTAGTCGTAAACTGTATGGCTACCTTCAACCAATAAGGTCTATACTTATACTCTGCAGCCTACTATCGTAATAACAACCTCGAGATATCTATAACACCCAAAAAACTAAGTCGCGGGAACCTAGTTTTGGTTAGAAGTTCAATCAAAAATAGTTGGTGGGTATATATGGGCATATTACCTAGATTAAGATCTAAGGATCAGGCAGGCAGAGATTGCCAGACTCCTGCGGTCATAGTTCGAGAATTCGTGACTTTCGGTTTTAAAATTCGTAAAAATTCGCGAATTTTTGGTCTATTTTAAAATTCGTAAAAATTCGTAAAAATTCGTTGGGCCATTATTGGACTTTTTTTACACTAACAGTGTGCAAAAACAGCGCAAGCAACAACAAATGTGATGACGTCATGATTTGTTGTGTTAAGCTTCTGCTTAGAATCTGATGTGAAATTCAATATAAAAGTTTATTACGTAACGAGTTAATTTAGTTAAAATCTAATTTTTTAAAGATGAAAGAACATGGAACGGAGTGGAAGTATGTAGTAATTTTGGAGGAGAAGGAAAAGGGTAATCCAAAAATACAGTATTGTTTTTGTGACAAGGAATTTGTTGGTTGTTCTGCCTAAATTCGGGAGCATTTGCATGGCGAAAATAAAGAAACCAGAGTCGAGTGGGAGCATTGGGCTGTTCCTGACTCAGAATCAGAGGACGATGAAGTAGAAGACACAGCTCGATGAACGTTGCCAACCCTTTTTAACCATGTTTAGTTGCAAGCTGTGTTAGAGGCTGACTTGTGACACTGAAGCTGCATGGGGCACTGGTGGTTTTTCGTTCTGCTGACTGACACTCACAGTCACACACCCCAACTATGATAGAAATCGAAGTTCAAGACTCCAAGTAGAACAGTAACTGAATATCAGTACTATTGTGTTGCTAGTCAGCTATCTTTAACGGCTGATTGATTGCCTATGACATTGACATTTACTTGCTTAAAAAGTTTAAAAGTAAACAAATAATAAAATTCGTTGCCATGGCAAAGAATTCTATTATTTTATTATTTTACGAATTTTTACGAATTTTAAAACTGCAGTTTTAAAATTCGTAAAAATTCGTGAATTTTTAAAATTCTTAAAATTCGTAAAATGCGAATTCTCGAACTATGCCTGCGGTGGATGGTGCTTAGAAATGGAGGGCGAAATAGGTAAGGGATGGATAGTAATTAGGATAGGATTTGTGGAAAATGAGTGTTTTCATCTGTTAGTGATTGTAAGAGGTGAAGTTTTGGTGAGTTCGTTGGACACAGGGCCCCTCGGCCCAATAGACTGACGACGTTGAGCAGATGAAGACATTATTCATGAAACACGACAATGACAACGATGACGAATCTCCAACTACAAACTCTATACTCATACTACTGCTTGGCTGCAGGCAAGAAGAACGCATAGGCTATTATGCGACAGATCTGATAGAGGGATGAACTAACCAAAAACAGAAGTTGACCATGAAAAGAGTTGAAGTGACTACGTTAAGGGAGACAAAGATATTTAGGAGAAGACTTTGAAAATAAAGAGACCTGCGCATCCTCTGGCTCCCGCATACTCCCGATCTTCGGGTGTCATGTGTAATTTGGCGAATCTACAATTCATAACCGTCCATGGCTCTGGTGGAATCCGTTTTACTACTACCGAGGAATGGAACATACTACCTAGCGTCTTCGATGTTAGAACTGTTTTCCTCCTCAAAACTCTATTTTTCGCGTTCTTTTAAAGATCTGGAAATCTAACGGCTCTTTGCCAATCTGATTAACTAACAGATTCGAATTTCTTTATGACTGCGCGTACAGAAGATATCGTAATATAATGATGGGGGTTCCATAGAGTAGTGGTAACATCACTGGCGTGAAGTGCAGTAGGTAGCGGGATCGCCTCCCGTAACTCTCCCAAGGTCCACTCAGCCTTTCATTCGCGAGATGGCCCGTTTGTGAAAATGAGATGGAGGACGTGATAGGCGCCTTGCAAGGCTGCCGTGCACAGTTAAATTCGACTCCTGTAATAACTTGTGATCATCCGTTCATACTGATTTGAAATCATACTGCGTAATTGTCAGTTTGAAGATATTAAACGAAGATTATTATTATTATTATTATTATTATTATTATTATTATTATTATTATTATTATTATTATTATTATTATTATTATTATTATTATTATTATTATTATGGTAATGATGATGATGATGATGATGATGATGATGATGATGATGATGATGATGATGACGATGACGATGACGATGACGATGACGATGACGATGACGATGACGATGACGATGACGATGACGATGACGATGACGATGACGATGACGATGACGATGACGATGACGATGACGATGACGATGACGATGACGATGATGATGATGATGATGATGATGATGATGATGATGATGATGATGAAAATAAGAAAACGAGTTCTGATACGGGTTTAGTACACCTTTATAGAATTTTTATAATTTTCGTATTGCTTCCTGAAAAAAGCGAGAGCAGCTTTTGTAAGATATTGTAGAATTACACTTGCTTCGCTGCAGTTTACTCATTAACATCAGGAACTAAGCATTAACTTATTTAACAACAAACATATTGAAACATTTGTATTGTAGCTCACCAGAATGACAGTCTATTGCTGCGAATACGAACAAAAGAATAGACTTTACAGTCTATGGTTGAAACATACGATTCTTTTACATTTCTAATGAAACACGCAACAAGCGAACTTAAAATAGTTTGTATAATAAACACTAAATCGTGCAATATACTAATAAGTATAAGCTTGAATGCATTAAAAGATAAATGACAGCTAAATTGCTCTGTCTGATGTACAACGAAGCCCCAGCTCGCATCGATTTGCGGAAACGAGGAGAGTGTACATTTGCCAGAGCAGCAGTGCGCATATGCATATATGCTTATGCATCCACATACAAATATATATATATATATATATACAGTGCTTTTTTTCTAGAAAAAAAGGTTCCGGAACGGAACAATAGGTGCCGGAACGCAACAATTATGGGCGGGCTAAAATCACGAGAAAAACGGGATTGGGGGTTGGGAGGGGTCTCAATAAACACTGAAAACAGTTCAAAAACACTTAAATTAAATTAAAATAACTAAATTATTGTTTTAATTATTAAAATAAATAAATTCTTTTTTAGGAGCAGAAAAAGGTGCCGGAACGCCGTACCGGCGCGTTCCGGCTGAAAAAAGCCCTGTATATATATATATATATATATATATATATATATATATATATATATATATATATATATATATATATATATATATATATATATACAAATCGAGCATCATCGCCTTGTGATCCCTCCATTACTGCATCCTACTTCTCGAACTAGTGTGAAGCTGGATGAGCGATGAAAATATAGTTCAAGCTAGAAGTTGGAAGAGCGTGAAACATATGTCTGTGAATCATTGTCGTGAACCATCTGTCGGTGAACCATTTGTCTGTGGCACCGTCTTCCTGCCGTCTGCTGTCTAACCAACCAGCTATATGTTGACGACATACATGCTTACACTCACTGCTTTCCCTCTGACGCCGCTGCTGCAGTTCGCCTCATGTGCACTCCACTAACTCCTTGACCGCCTGGATGTCTTCTAAACGCCTTGGCTTGAATCCCTCTAAAACTCAATGCATGTGGTTGGGTACCCCCAGGCAGCTCGCTAAGATCAGTCACGCTAGTCTTATCTCTGAGTTCCACCATTTTAACTTTTCTATCTCTGTCAGAGATCTTGGAGTCATCTTGGATTCAGAACTCACCCTCTCTACTCATGTGTCGCCGCTGAGCCGTGCTTGTCACTTTCAGCTGCGACAGCTGAAAGTCGTTTCCCGCTCTTTCCCTCCCCGATCTGCAGCTACTCTCGATAATGCGTTCATTACCTGTCGGCTTGACTACTACTGCTCCCTCTATACTGGGCTTCCGCTCACTCGACTGAATTGCTTCGAACGCATACTGCGTTCCGCTGCGCGCTTGATCGGGCGCATTCCAAAATTCGGCCATGTCTCTGAATACACGCGAGATGTCCTCCACTGGTTACCACTCCCGCAATGCATTGTCTCTAACGGGTTGCCTCCATTGTGTGGCCGTGCTCCCTCCTATCTGCGCGAGCTTTGTTCTTGTTCCTCTGCTCCACCTGGTCACAGCAGAGTATATTTTAGCAGATTTATATTGGGAATTCATGCCAGAAAATTTTGATCACCCTTTTTGGGAATTCATGTCACACAAATTTGATGACCTTTTGGGAATTTCTGCTTTTTGGAAGCCCTTGGGAAGCGACAATACGTTTTTTTACTACTGGGACAAATCTTAAAACTCCTGCAACGTTTTTCCACTAGCTATGCAGTTTAAATATACATTGCCTGGGACAAATCACCCTCACTACCGGGACAAATCCTAAGACTGTTGGGACAATTGTCCCACTAGTTAAAATATGCCCTGGGTCACAGCTTGTCTATCCCTTTACTCTGGTGTCCTGCCTGCACGTCTAAACTGCCTTGACCGTATCTTGTGCGCTGCTGCGCGCCTTAGTGGCCATTTACCATATTTTGACCATGTGTCAAACTATAATTATGCTGGAGGTGCTGCATTGTCTCCCTGTACGAAAGCGCACAGAGTAAAGGATCGCCTCCTTGGGTTGGCGGTGTCAGCTGGGTCTCGCTCCATTTTAATTGCTGGACCGCTTCGGGCCTGTGTCGGCTTCTCGGACTGCTGGCATCCTCCGCTCGGCGGGGAGGGTGCTCTCCGTCCCGCTGCCCGTACTGCTATTAGGATTGTAGATAGATAGGCATAGAAAGCATTGACAAACAGAACAAGTGCTAAAAGATATAACTTGAAACTAAATTAAACTATTATTGAAATGGTTTCTTTCCAAAATTCCATTGGTATTGCTACAATTCTACAGAATGCCATGGTTCTCTCCAGCATCACTTCTTAATTTGTTATAAAATTATAATGTCTTTATATGTTACAGTGATTCACAACTAATTGGCATTTCTCTAGGTCTCCCTAGCTGATATTTTATAAATTGCAAATTCCTTTTTTTTCAAATGCTGTTGCAGGAGATCAAATCGTTGCAGATTTTTTTCAAGCGATAAGCTAGTAGTTTCTTCCCTGTCACATTGCGTCTATATTATAGACAAGTGTGTCAATCGTTTTGCTGTCTAGACCTGTTGTCTATTGCGTTCAATGGTCGGATATAAAATTTAGGTGCCACCAAAAACGTACGGTTGGTCGAATAATAATTATTCTGTTGCTATAACTTTGTAAACTTGTCTTGATTACCACTGATCTATTATGAAAATTGTTAATAATGGCTCGTCAACACTGTAATTTGTTACCATAACTACGCAGCTGAGTTTCGTTAACCGCCTTCGTCTTGTGCATTTGCTATTCAGTGGCCCTAATTAGTGGATATGTTAAGGAGGGGGTCATCTTCTCTGACCGATCAATATCATACAATACACTTTGCCTCTGGATCCGTCTCCCGTATGACTAATGAACATTCTTGTGTGATTCACACCACATGTCGCTCAGAAAGATATAGAAAGCTCATATAGAAAGATATAGATAGATAAATAGACAGACAGACAGATAGATAGATAGATTGTTATTTGTGTAGGCTGGTCCTCTGCGCCTGTTCTGAGTGCCCGAGCAAGTTGCAAAGGTCTCTGCCTACCCATATATATATATATATATATATATATATATATATATATATATATATATGGATTTGAGGCGATAGTAGGTGAGCGACATGTGGTGTGAATCACACAAGAATGTTCATTAGTCATACGGGAGACGGATCCAGAGGCAAAGTGTATTGTATGATATTGATCGGTCAGAGATTTTAATATTAATATTATCTGTAGTGACTGAGGCGAGTTTAACTAAGGTGAGAGAGGACAATCGCAAAGTACTGAATGGTTGGGTGATATAATGTAGTTGCCAAGATGACCCCCTATATATATCCACCTCGAAAAGTAAACTTACCTTCCAATTTCTTTTTCCTTCTTCCAAATGGATCGACCTTTATCTTTATGTCGTATTGATCACTGTAAACCTCTCTGACTTAATTAAGGCAGCGCTCGTGATTAAGCCAATGCTTCACTTATGAACAGCGCTTTTGACATAGGCCTATAATTGTACGGTAGGTAATAAAACCGTATCCTACTTTGAATCGATGTCTTGGATCTTTCCTTTACTGAAGCACAAAACACGACTACCTATTAATAGCAATTTCAACAAGAGTTACACAATCTCGATGTATCACTGAAGCACTGAGAGTTGGCTAATGGAGTTTGTTCAACGATAAAAGTTGAAGACTTCTATTCTTTTGTTATCAGCTGTTCATTGATGCGTTGCAAGCAATCACTTGACGTACACTGTGTGTCTCAACAAAACAGGTGGCAGTGTAAAGCCACGAGGCAAAGTCTCATAAATTTCGACTGATCATCTGGTGACCATATTCTGGTCACGTGCTTCCATAATATGATAGATAACACAGCCAGTCATTACGATGGTGGAGTACTTCGAGAGATACGTGAAAGGCGCTCTATTTGCCTCACATTCGATGCCAGTCGATAAGCACATTTGTATGTCAGTCTGTTTTGATCTGTCCATCTGTCTGTCTAGTTCTCTTTTTATGTCTGGCTGTGTATACATGCATGCAAGTATGTATACTCAATTACTCATGTTTGATACATAGAAAGATATAGATAGATAAATAGACAGACAGACAGATAGATAGATAGATTGTTATTTGTGTAGGCTGGTCCTCTGCGCCTGTTCTGAGTGCCCGAGCAAGTTGCAAAGGTCTCTGCCTACCCATAAACGTTTCCAAATAAGGTCATGTTTAGCGTTCGTGACTGAGCTGGTACCCTGTGCTTAGTTTTAGAGTAGCGCAATAGAAATTTGGAGTTCAGTGTTTCCATTACGATCGCGTTTTTGTGACAGTTTAAACTTAATCCATTTAGCTTTCGAAACAGGATAGTGTTTATTGCCAGAGTTAAACAGCACGTAGGTCTGCGGGCGATCCTTTGATGCATCGAAAATAGCGATGGTTGTAAATGAACGTCAATTGCCTCGCTGCTCCTGATGTGTATTTCTAATAAACGTCTCTTTTGACCGAATACTAAGACACTTCGTTGGATTTACCACTGGTACAAAGGTTAACATCTTGGCGCAGAACCATATCGACTCCTCCCTCACCTGCCGTACAACGCTATACGTATATGCAGGTATAACAGTTCTGCCCTTTCGCGAATGTCTAACCTCGAGGACTGCCGATCTCAACTCTCTCCCGAACTTCTCTGGCAATCCCCCTTCTATCTCCGGCCTGGCTATCTCCTCCTCTCTGGTCACTTCCTCCTCTCTCCAGTCTAGGCTAACATTGCTAGCTCGGAGTCCTTCTGAAGACAGAAACGAGGTCAACGAGAGACAACATGCAACAATGTATATTGCATATTATGTATAATTGTATATGGACACTTACTTTATCGTTTTGTTTTGTACTTCATAAAAGCTATGAAGTTAAATATCATTTAGACAGAAATGTCAATAGCAAACAAAGCACTGCACATAAAGCTGGAAGAGTCACCAGTGGTCCGCCCACGCACACACGGGAAGTCCTATCAATAGATTCCCATTTATAGATGACAGAGGGCATCAGTCAACTCTACTTATGTCTCTTAATGGCTATCCGTGCACTTCAATGTGCACTTCAATGTGCACTTCTGAACTTTGTAAGAAGGGCGTTATCAAATTACAGTTTTATTGTATTGCATTATATTGAATTGTATTGACTTGTACTGATTTGATCTGGCCTTATGGAAACCGAACTCGGACGTCTTTGAACTACTCTCTGGAAAACCCCTCTGATTTACCGTAGCACTCATGAATAGGCTGGTGCCCTGCGCTTGGTCTTCGAGTGGCCATTTAGAAGTTTGGAAATTACGATTACGATGTTCAGGAAGGGGCTTCCTGGTGCTTCAGCTGCCTAGTTTGCCATATTGGGTAATACGGGCCTGAGCTGAATCTAATCAGAGGTGTTCTCTACACGAATTTACATAAGAAAAAAATAGTTCAAAAATATGTGCTCACATAACGGGAAAATTCATGTATTATTAATTTCAACAGAAATTATGTCATCTTTCCGCTCATAAAAACAGCAGTGTTAAACTACAAACATTAAAAATAGTCTAGACCTATGTTTCTTTTCTTCGTCAACTTTACAAAAACAGTGTAAAATAACGTACAATACATTAAGAAATGTTTACCATGAGCTGCCGCATAGATAAGCTTTGTAGCCTATATCAAATTCAATAGATAAGCTCTGTATATCATATTCAATAAATTCGAAATTATGTCAACATTTACTTATTTTTTAGTTTTTACAGCAAAATTAACGCAACATGAATCACATAGTGACTTGAAATATGGTAAAGCTTTTGCTCAACTTCTTCGTCTTTAACCTGACAGACCATGACGCGATGGTAGTCATCTACACACCACTGATCGGTTGATTCATCGGAACACGTTCTTCATGGGAACCAGATTCCGTGTTTCTCGGATAACACGATTGACTTTGCATTTTCGTAAGATATTCTCGAAGATAAATTATGAAAGCAAGAATCTTAGTTATAAAGGAAAGTATTATTGCTTCAATTTTTAGTTAAAAACCCTAAATAAAATTTCTTTCTTCGTCTTATAATTAGAACTGAAAAATCTTAATCAATCCCCATGGTCTGTCAATCAAAAACATTCGACGACTTGAATCATCGAGAAGAATACCGTATGGTCGTTGTAATCCGTGTTTTTCTCCTGACAAAATTTCTTTCTTAAATTCCAGATTTGAATCCAATAACAAAACTCGACTATTCAAGTTATCAACGACCAACACGAATCCATTTCTATCGACGAACAAACAGACTGGACCATTCATTTGTCCAATGTTCGATCCACATATTCCACCGTATGATTTCATCAGTTTTCCTTCTTCATCCACTATACATACTCTATCCAGGTCACCATCATTGTCGCCATGACTGACCACGAAATGACCATTGGTCAGTTTTATAGCATGAAATGGACAATAAATGCCTGCTTCTGATGATAGATTTATTTCGCGGATCAATTGTCCATCTGGCGAATATTCGTTTAGTTTATTTTTATTATGAACAGTTAAAATGACATTCGATTCATCTGTAACAGACAGACACCATCCAACATCGTCTCCTGTTGACCAATTCTTTATTAAATTTCCATTTGGATCAACTCTTAGGATTTCTTTTGGCTGATCAAAACTGCCTTTGCAATCGAAGAAGTAGAGACATTTATTTCTGGTGCATGATGCTATGTCAATTGGTTCAATTAATTCCTTCAACTTCCATCGACGAATGAAACTTAATTTAATCAAATCGTAAACTTCAACTTCTGAACTCTTTTCACTCACAAAAAACACTTCTTTGTCTAAGATCGCCCATCCTCTGATCTGTTTCTTTATTTCTTCCGCCGCTTCTTCTGAGGCTTTTGTTCTGATCGTCTTAATTAAAACTGGATTCGATTTGTATTTTTCTGGCAGTTCATCTGAGAAGATTAGCATTTCCTGAAAATATTTCTTGATCAATGCGCAAAAGCCAATCCCTTTAGTAAGAAATGATAGAAATCGAAAGAACGAACGGCGGTTGCAGTGAAGATGAATATTGCTAAACAGACCCAGGTTGACAAAGTGGAAGGAGATGATATAAATAGACAAACACAGAGAGACAGCAACTGACGTAAACACATAGGTACGACTACACAAAGAAACACAAGGTCATATCGAGAGTGTCATGTGTCGGGTACACAGAGGAGAACATCAAGGAATTATGGAGTGCTTAAGTTCTCAAAACTGCTTATTCGAACATCAGCTGATTTACTGATCGCTAGGATCTTTGTGACCACCGTGGCGCTGGACCTTTGTATGTCTTCTAAACTGTCACCGCCTTAATTCAGACAAACCCAACTCGCCTGGACTGACATGTAATCTCTCCGCGCTAGATTCCCAGAGGTCCACTACTCTTCTTCAGTTCGCGATCTAGATCCGGTAATCTCATTTACAGACCATGGCAAAGGTATCTCTCGAACATACCTTTATCGTCTTGGCAAACTGATCTGTATTGGAGTTGTAAGGTGTTTGATGTTTTTCTAATAAGCGGATTTTGATTTCATTTGATCTACGTCGACGTCGCACTACCGTCACTCGCTCTCTCCTCACACGGTCACAACTCTCGTCCATGGGATGATCAGTCTTGGTTGACTTCGGCAACTCCAGTCTCTCTTCACTAAACCTTTCAAAGCTTCAGACAATATTTAACGTTCCTGTCTGCCTTATTGGTGGTCTCTAGAGGTTTGCCCACATATATGTCTTCAGTCCGGACATTCTCCACTGGCTTCCTGCGCCACAGCGCATCCAGTTAAAAAATTTAAACTCTTATGCGCAACTGTTGGTCTTTTAGCTCCTTTATACCTCAAGACCTTATCTCGGTCTCTTTACTCCTTGGTCGCGCCACTCTCCATTCGGCCGCCAGTGGCCTCTGATTCGTTGAGGGGCGCTTTATAAATGTTCGATTACAATTACAATAATGAAATCTACGTTTTATCTTCGATAGACTCATTGCGGATTAGGGGCCATCCACATATTACGTACGCATGGAGGGGAGGGGTAACCGAAATGCATGTGCTTGCGTACGCTTGGATCTACTGATATTGTACGTACGCAAATTGATTGGCCTTCAAGTGAGCTAGAGTTCAGTCTTTCCAGCTATCTGGTACTACCAGAGGAAGTAGGACTGTGGGAGAGGTGTCACTTGTATGCCACCTTACCTCTGAACGCTATTATTAAATTATCACACAACTCAACAGGGAGTCCATGGATTACTCATCCTTCAATCTGGCCTAAAGTGCAGACAGTCGCTGCCTGGACGTGTGTAACTGGCTCATTCTGCAGCTGGTCTTGGGGGGTGCGTCAACTGTACGTACGCAGGTGGGGGGTGGAAAAAAGTACGCGTGCGAACAGGGGAAGGGTCCAACTTTCCCAGATTTTTCGTACGTAATATATGAATGGCCCCTTAGTAATATAGGATTTCATTATTCTTGAAATAACTTGGTAGAAATAGTCGTTTTACCAGCAAAATTGAGAAATTCAGTAAAATATGCCATGGAGAACATATGTAGGCTCATAAACAAGGCACCATATACGAATTTTTTGTCATTGACACCCAATATCAGAATCAGCCAGCTTAAGTCTGAAGTGAATATTCGACGTCCAACAGTCGTAAATGACATTAGTTCAAGCAATCGATATATATATGCATATATATATATATATATATATATATATATTATAAGTGCATGTATTTACATAATATGTCATGTGATATTTGTGTTTAAGTTATACGAAAACATTCCCAGGATACTGCAAGCAAATATTAACTTGAGCTAGATCCTAAAATGCAGTTTTCTGTAATGATAGACCAGAGTCAAGTTCTACATCACCAGCCAGAAGTATAAGAAGGACGTCTTCTATTGATATTCCATTGATTTTCATATAAGCCAAGCTTTTTATGTGTTAGATTTGGAAGGCGATCAGTTTCGTAAGGTACAGCAGTCGGGACGAGAGAATAGGCTATCATAGGGAAATGGCATCACTAGAGGTTTTAAGAAATTGACAGAGGGTAACAGAACACCAGCGGCTAACCAACGTGAGCTTATGAGACATTACAAAAACGGAAGACAAGATCACACGAAATATTGGACAACCCTTGGAGAGAGGCCACTGATGGAATCAAGATTGGACAAAAATGCGAGGCCCACAAGCCCCACAGTGAGCATTAGTAAGAAGACGGGACATGGACAGTTACGAGTGGAGCGAATCTCTAGCAGTAGACACCAAGAAGGAATGCCAGCAGTGTTAGTTTTGAACCTAATTTTTAATATCAAAATCTGAAAGAGTGGAGGGAGGCTCTCTTGTGGAACCTATGTCAACAAGGCATGCACCGTTTTAAGGACAATTTTCTTAAACCTGAGTACATGTTTGACATGAAACTTGTCTATCAGCGCAAAAAATATGAAATAAAGGCAGTAAATTTTGTAACATGATATTTGAATAGTTAGGACTTATATCTTAAAAACAAAATAAAACGTGTCTCGTCTGTGACGCCTCTCTAATTTTTTTAGAGAGTTTAGTGCACATCGTCACCCATTTCACTCGTAGATTAATACTGTTGCCCCCATATTAAATCAACTGATAATGTCAAATTACTGTGTAAAGATATAGACATTCACAGCCTGGTTTGGTGCAAAACATATCACAACCGTTCAGTTAATCAATTAGTTCATATAGTAATAAGAAACTGTTTAAATAAACAGTCTAATGTCTATTCAATTAACTTTATCCTACTTAACCAACACCTGATTACTAATTGTAATCTATTATTATGACCTATCTAGCCTCCAACATAGATCTGAATTAAAGGAACTTTCTCACGTAGCAGTCCAGTGTCTTCTAATGGGATTGAGTCGACCCCTTCTTTGTTATGGATTTCTGTGATGAATCGTACATTCTTTTCATCGTTGGTTTTCTAGTTTTCTCGTAGCCACAGGGCCTACGTGTTGGCCTGCTTCAAAACGTCTTCTTCTCGAAAGAAATGTTTCTTTCTTTCGAACGTACTATTATTCGCATACACTCAACAAACTCGCAGAAACCACTTTCCGGTTTTATTTCGAATCAACTAGTCCGAATATGATCGCTACCACGACAGAGTTGATAACGACACAACCACTAATCGGACTTGTCATACAGTACGAATGTCAAAGTTCGACCATTCGCTGAGATTTCGCCAAAGTTCCGCCTCTTCACTTCACGATTTTTTTATCATGGATGTGTCACCGATAAACCTCTCCAAAGTTCCAAACTACCGTTCGTTTCCAAAACGACTCACGAGTTGGCGACGAAATAACTAGTAGATGCAACCATCTACCTTGACGTCCTTTGCGTAACTGGTTTGAGTTCAACGGATTAACGTCATCCTCGCCACGTCGACAGTCTTCTGCACGTGGCTCTCTTCAGGTAAGCGGTTAAGATTTAAATCATCCAATGAAGCGTATCTACGTTTCTCTCTTCTTAGCCTCAAAACCGTAATATGACCCAAAAATCTAAGCTAAATATTATAATCCTTACAGTGCTGGCTATCAGGTACTGTTTCTAATAAATTAACATTAATAAGCTAATTATATATATATATATATATATATATATATATATATATATATATATATATATATATATATATATATATATATATATATATATATATATATATATATATATATATATATATATAGCCCAGTTCTCATTTGATAGCAGCTCCACCATCCAATCCATGAATAAAGAGCGTAGATCTATAACTCCCTATGGACTAAAAAAATTTGCTGATACTCTAATGGGGGAGGGATGGGAGCTGGTAGCTGAGTACTCCACACAAGGAAGGGTTAATGATGCTTATGATTCCTTCTTTCATATATATAAACAGGCATATAACGATGCGTTCCCTCTTCAGTCTGAAGGCAAAGGAAAAAACAATAAGTTAAGAAAACCATGGATGACCTCGGGACTATTAAAATCCACTAGGAAAAAGAACCGATTATATGTAAAATACTTAAAAAACCCCACCTCTGATAATAAAAGCAAATTCACCCTATATCGAAACAAATTCAAAACTTTAAGATTAGCTGCTGAGCGTAGTTATTACGCAGAAGAATTTCTAAAACATCAAAATGACCTCAAGTCAACTTGGAAACTAATTCGTTCAGCCTTGCAGCTTGATAACAGGCGCATGAAAATAGACTCCTTGGTAATACAGAACATCAATACAGAAGATCCTAAAATTATAGCGAATAGATTTAATGAATATTTTATTAATATCTCGAATGACCTAGTTAGCAAACTACCTCTTCCTTCCACAAATTACGAGGACTACATGCCTGCTACTAATCCATCATCCATGGGTTTGTTACTGACTTCGCAGGATGAAATATTGAACATTGGACATAGCATAAAAAAAACTCATACGAAGGGGCTCGATGGCATTGATCCGTATATAGCGTTGCCCAACTTACACTTAATTACATACCCCCTGATGGTAGCCTAATCATTAATTCTTCACTATCAAATGGTATTGTGCCGGATCAATTAAAAACGGCTAAGGTAATACCTATTTTTAAAAAGGGCAATAAACAAAATTGTGAAAATTATCGACCAATATCTGTTTTACCATTTTTTGCTAAGTTTTTAGAAAAAATAATGCATCATAGGCTAAGCTCATTTATCACTAAGACTAAAGCTCTTCACCCCTCCCAACATGGGTTCCAGACCGGGCATTCTACATTTATGGCGCTCCTCGACATGGAGGATAAAATCTCTAAGGCACTGGATAACAATGAATATGCAGTAGGGGTGTTCATCGATGTAGCCAAGGCTTTTGATTGTGTAGATCATGCTATACTAATAGATAAGCTAGCCAACTTCGGAATTAGGGGGTCCAGCTCACTTGGTTTAAAAGCTACTTAGAATCACGTACTCAAGTAGTAAGTTGTAATGGGACACTCTCTTTGCCGGGAATTATAACCTCGGGGGTACCTCAAGGATCGAACTTGGGGCCTCTTCTCTTCCTATTGTATATAAATGACCTTGCAAAGATCTCTACGTCTCTTCACTTTGTACTCTTTGCGGATGACACGAATATTTTCCAATCTGGCACCTCTTGGGCAACACTCATGGAATCTGTTAACAGGGAGCTTACCATAGTCAATGACTGGTTTACTGCAAACAAATTGACACTCAACATAGGAAAAACAAATTACATAATTTTTAAATCTTATAGGAAAATTAGGCCAATAATTGGTAACCTATCCATTAATAGCGATCCTATCGCCAAAGTAGACTCAGCCAAGTTTCTGGGCGTCTTCATAGACCAACATCTTACTTGGAAAACCCATATTAATTACATCTCCTTAAAGATAGCAAAAAATATTGGAATAATTTCGAGAGTAGCAAAAATCCTTCCTAAAACTATCAGACTGAGTCTTTACAATACCCTGATCCTTCCTTATCTTAGCTATTGTAACTTACTATGGGCCTCAACTTATGAATCTCATCTTACGAAGTTATTTCTGCTGCAGAAAAGAGCAATTCGAATGATAGAGGGGGCAGGTCGAAATGAGCACTCTAAACCTATATTTAAAAATCTTAAGCTTCTGAATCTTAAACAGATTAACACCTTCCAAATTGCCGAACTGCTTTATTCCTATAGTCATAATCTCCTACCAGACTCTTTTGAGGGCTATTTCACTTTAAACTCAGCAGTACATGAACACTACACTAGAGGTGCTGCACTCTACCGACCAATTAAAACAAGAACAAACTTGAGAAAATTCAGCATTAAATCAAATGGTCCACAAATTTGGAACTCGATGCCATTAGAAGTTAGAAATGCTAAAAGTAAGTTTATCTTTAAAAAGAGACTAAAAAAATATTTAATCAATGAATAATTAACCTGCAGCATATACTCCCTGGATCGACTTGAGTAAACTTGGTCTAGGTCACAATGGGGTCAAGTATAAGAGTCTCGTATCGCTCATCGTATACTCCTTGGTAACTTGGTTCAAGTTATTGGTTGTTACTTTAAGCGATTGACTAGAGTCCCAGTAGGGACTTACTGTAGCCTGCTTTGGTAGGCTTCTTTTACTTAGTTCTTTCTTTCTGGGTTCATTTTTGTTTTTTTGTTTCTCCATTTTTCCATTTCTTGTTGTTCTTTCATAATTCATAATTAAGTTTAGTTAAGACCTAACTGAGTACTTAATCAAATGCACTTCTTAACAGATGTTGAATCCGTCAATGGATCATCTTAGCTGCCATAATTCTAAAAAGTAAATTAAATAATAGGGCATCCCTGGTTTAGCGGGACTTCCATCCCTTTAGGGTTACCCTTTGGTATTTAAGACAACAGGATATGCATAATATACCACAAGCCACACACTCTTAATTTTAACAAATGTTCTTACTCTTGATTTTGTCGGACAGTAAAACAATGCTACACTAGACATAATACATTTGGCTGATGTTCATAACTTGGTTAAAAATTGTCATGAGTACCAATAAAGATTTATTGAATTGAATTGAATTGAATTGAATTGAATATTGAATTGAATTGAATATATATATATGACAATTATAAATTCTTAAATGCTCATTGTTAACTTACCATTCCTAATTATCAGAATCGGAAACATTGTTACTTAACTACGTGTATAATCTACCGTCTGATTATTGGTACTTTAAAAAAAACTGATGTATTTCGCCTTAAATCGCATAGATTCAAACGATTTGTTAACTGATTGTCATGGAAAGCAATAAAGATATATTGATTGATTGATTGATATATATATATATATCAAACTGGTATTTAAATCACACCTTGACCAGTAAAATTCAGTTTAACAATATTTAGGCCTACATTTAATAAAAAAGATGGGAAATCGTGACACTTCTCATCCCTCTAAACCAACAGCGGAAAAGCTATATTCAATTGTATTCTTACAATCTAATCAACATAATATTATATCATTAGCGCTCTTCCCCTTCATGTTCCGGCGCTGACCTTGCTGGCACTTTTGTTCCTCTATCAAAGACTGTCGAAACACCTTTCAGTCACTTTGGACAGTAATTTCACATTCCAATCCCTCATAACAAACCTTTGAAAACTGAACAAATTGCATCTAAACTATGATTTAATTCCTGCACTATTTAAGTAAAAGCATTATTATGGTGTCTACACTTGAAGCCATGTGGCTGGTCCGTCAGTTGACATCATTTTCACCGGTGCCTCATCAGATCAAATCCCAAATATCAAACCGATCGATCGCTTTTGGTGCCAGGTCAGAATCCTTTGTAGGTCAGGTCAACTTCTTGTGCCAGAGCAGCTAAAGATCTACCGATACTTCTGCTTCTTCCTCTTTGACTCGAACACATGCATCGTCGTATTCTCATACGGGTCATAATCCTGTAGTCCGACTGGAAAAGACAGCAAGATACACCCGGAGCATCAAAGAGAAAGCTCGAACAATGCCCTTCCAGTTGAAGGCATCGGCTCGCGCAGACCATCTCCGATTACACCGGAAACAACTTGAATCCGAGTTGGACAACTCCTGGCCGCTGACCGCCTCGAATTGGAACGCTCTTGACGTCGAGACTGTGAATAAGTAACTCAAATTAAGCATCTTGATTAACTTTGACTCTTTGTAGATCTATACATAGAATTCCTGCTGCCGTCAATGCTCGAGAATTTGTTTTAGGCAACTACTTATGATTTAACAGTATAAATAAGAACAAGTAACAAGAATAAGAACAAGAACAGACTTTGATGCCGCATGTTTCGTTAAACTCTTCGAATCCATCCCACGAGTTAGAGGAGGCAGACGAAGCCCATGATCATCTTCGTAATGGAGAGTTCTTGAACTGAAAACTACTGTTATCACTATTATAATTAATATAAATATAATTATATGAATATTATTCCTATTCTATGTGCATGTAAATATATTACTGTGTATGTAAGTTGCTTCGCGTATGTGTCGTTAAAAATAAACAATATCGTTATCTCGACAGACACCTTTAGAAAAGTTTCAATAGAAGTTATATAGGCATGTGCTTCAACTCGCTCTGCATGTGTCCAAGTTCTCAATCACAACGGTGAGCGCTGTTCAAATAATTCCGCAAATATTTAAAACGTGATATTCGACCTATAAGTGACGGTACTCTTATGTTATGCCATACGAACGGTCAGCACTGCTCAGATTAAATTGCCTCAACGTTAACGACCTTTGTTGCCATAAGATTTCGCTAAATCTGGATCCATCCTTCCAAAATCTTGAGCTATAACACGCTGTAAGAACATTATATGAGAAGTGTGCTGCAACAAAACACTTCGACGTAACTTCATGAATATTTTATTTTATGCAATTTGTTTCATGTGAGATTCTGTATTAAGTTCTATGTTCTAATGATAAGCTTATATTATGATGTTTAGATTATTCTTCTGGATATTGACCTGATTACGGCTTGGTTTTGGGGTGCCATCGGTTGATGCTTTCTGCATTAGACACCGGCGCAATAGAAGTTACTAATTACAATTACAATTAAAACAGAGTGGCTATTGTTAATGTATGTTGGAAGATGTTGACAATTCACGTCGTTAAACTGAAGAGATTAAACAAGGTCGCCTGCTATAGTTCCTCTGTATGTGATCTACAGCGAGAACTGTACAGAAATAATATTCTCCTATCGACTTCAACAGCCTTTGATGCCTTGGATGCCAGCAAATCCTTCTAATCCATCCAACCGCCAGTCCAAACTCATACATGATATAAGCTTAGGCTGATGTCAACAAAATAAAAAAGGATATATCGTTCAACACCTTTGAAACGTTATTAAACAATGCTATATATTCGGCAAGCGCATTTAATCAATGTAGCCACTTCATTCTTTCCTATCTGCGTTGGTCAGTCGTTTTCCTTGTTAGACTAACGGAACCTTTAGTCCGTAAGCAAATGTAAAGAATTTACAGTTTGTAAAAATGTTGGGTATAATCTTGGCAAATGTACTTAAAATGTTCAGAATAGTGTTATGCACGCAAAAAACCATGTTGCCAGTTTTTTTTTATTTGGTCCCGCGTGCATATTAGGGCAGATTTATGGAAATGAAACTGAATGCGTTGTATTGAATATGACTGCATTGTCGCTCAAAATGTTTTCGTAGTTATTAAACGAAATATGGTAAATAAGAAAGAACTGGTCATTTTTTATATTTAATTTACAGCATTATAAGCAAATACAGTAGGTGAGCACACTGGCGACGATCTTGTTTGATAGGTGGGAGGGGGCGTATGAGGCCTTCCTAGAAAATTGGAAGCATGCACATAAGCATTAGCCTAATCTATCATTATTAATCCAAAGTTAACGTCGTCTTATGACATCTGTGGCCGTTGACGACAATTCACAGATACAATTAACAGAAAACAAGATACTTATAGCATCCGAAAGACACCATTTAAAGGTGTCAAACATGTGAGCCGTACAATATCACTAATGTCACATCATTTAAATCAGTATATCTAACATTGTCAATGATACACATAGTGATTAATGTTTTGATGCTGATTAAATAGTATTTCGCAACAATTGTCATACATAAGAAATATTTAAACACTTTCAAATATGAATGCACAGTCGGACCTACATATAATTATAATTATGACATTATATTCTTATTCTACTTTTGAAATTTCTAAGCGACTATAATTGTGACGAACGTCAATTCGTATGTTATTTGTTTTAATTCAATGATCAGCGCAACATAAATGTCGGCCAGGCGAACATGGACATTTGCATGGCGCCGCATCTCATTAATTCTATTAATAGAGCACCAATCCTGAACTAGCGCGGTAGATTTCGGTGTGCGCCTGACAGAATGGAGGTTTCTCATTGGTCAGAAATGCCCGGGAATATTTGGCGCCAAGTGAACTGTCTATAAAACAGCGAGGCCTGGCCTGCTACGCGCCCTTTTCTGTGTGGATGCCGTCGCCGTGGGACGTGCTGCCTTTTCTGTGTGGATGCCGTCGCAGTGGGACGTGCGGCCTTTTCTGTGTTGTTTTCGTCGCTGTTGGACGTGTTGGTGAAGTTTAATCGTTCAATGCGCTGATCTGGGTCTGAAACGATTATTTGACAAATCGAAGTTGTACGATTGATCGGGAGATAATCGTAACTCATCGAACCTTTTGGTATTGAAGGTTGAGTATCGATTCCAGTTGTTTTGAAGGCATTTTGGTATCGATCGGTGGATTGATATTTTTATGTGGCCATATGTAAGAGATATATACAGGCTAATACAGCCCTAGTTTTAAGATCATTTCGTGGATAGTACAAAGTGTAGACATTTGTATAGCGTGCTTAGTTAGACCATATTAAGTCGATTATATAAGAAATTGAGATAGGATCGAACTGGATTTTAATTAGAATAACTGGCAATTGGTAAATATCGCTAGTTGTGAATCGATAATTGTGAACTTTGTCAAGATCGGTGATTAGACCCGATAAACTGTCAGTTAATCTACGGACATTGAATTTCGGATCTGTACAGACATTAATTTGCATCTTTCATTTCTTTTAATAAATAAGTCTACTTGGAATTAAAAATCATTATGTCTGACAAAGTGGTGGCCGCTTTAGTCGAGGAAATGTCCGAGATGACGGCGCTAATGAGAAACTTTATTTCCCGCCAAGAACAGGTAGAAACCGGTATGGCACAGTTAGCGCGGGAAGTTGGCAGTTTGCGCGGGAACTTTCCCGCCGAAAATACTGTTGTAAGGGCAGAAGGACCTTTAACACACGCAGACATATGTCAGGAAATATCCTTGGTACCAGAAAATTATATAGTGCTCAACACAAGTGGTGTCGAGGTAAGAGATAATCCCCACATGGTCCCGGGTTCAAATCCCGCACGTTTGGTCCAGCCAGCCAAAGCCTTACAACAGGGCGTGTTGTCGCTAGAGGGCGATGATAGGAACGCTACACGTGGTACCAGAAGTGGGGTGTTAATGGCTGAATTGGAAAAACGGGCGGAAGTAGAACCGGAAGTGGGTTTAGATAGAATATTTACTCGACCTATAGACGTAATGGACTTGGGCGAGTCTGAATTAGAAGTGAGTGATTTTGGTCAACAAGACAATGAAATAGATGAAATGAGTGAAGTTAGTGATCAGGAAATTACATTTAAACATCCTTGGAAAAAGAATTTGCTTGAACAACAGGAGATGTTTATTGATAAATGTTATGAAACACAGACTAATGTTAAGTGTCTAGTTTCAGATACTGGTCGAGAGAAGAGACAACCGACTATACAGCAGATGAGCGATAGTGTTCGTCATCCGACTCGCGCTTGGTACGCTACCCTCGACGAAAGTGCACGTCCGAGTCTCACGAGTTCTGCGTCGCTGTCTTTGGTTCCTTTCACCTACGGAAAACCAAGCGCTGGTATACCAACCCATTCAAGTTCAACGCCTTTCAACCAACCTTCGGTCTGGACGGTGACCGGTTCATCTCATGAACATCGTCCGGTTACAATCAGTCGTGGGCACCTGAGTTCCGGTTACCTACCAACGGTGATGTCGATTCCGACTTCGTTTGGAGCAACGACAACAACGGAAACGTGGAGCCGTGAAATCTACAGAAAGCCATGCCAAGAAGTTCCAGTGCAAGTCGGGAAGGGAAGGACTGAAGGACGTCCTTTGCTCTTGCCGACGACTACAGAACTCGCCACGTTGAACCCAGCGGCGAAGGTCACAACGTCCGTCGCCACTCAAACGGTGATGGTTGCCGAAGGTCAACTTGGGTCGACCGTGGAACCACAACCGGGTCCGAATGTGAAGTCAACAGAAGAGAAAGGACAGTTGGAGAAGTGGTCGGACAACCAAACAATGCTGTCTACACTGCGTTCCAGTAGACAATGGATTAAGATTGGTACGTACAATGGTAAAACGGCAGTCCAAGCTTTTGTCCGAAAATTTGAGGTGTGCGCAAAACACAACGGATGGACGGAAGAAGAAAAACTTCATCAGCTGATGTGTGCGTTAGTGGAACCGGCCAATCAACTGCTATGGGAGTTCGACTCAGCCAATGTGATGACGTCAGACGACCTGATTCAGAAACTAAAGTCGAGGTACGGTGGAACAGATCAAACCACATTGTACCAAACGCAATTAAACACCAGACGACAGAGAGAAGGTGAGGAACTTGGTTCATTAGTGCAAGATATTAGACGATTAATGATCCTTGCTTTTCCTGGACCGACAACGAGCCACAGTGAAGCCATAGCAATTCGAGCATTCATTGATGCTCTCCGAGACAAAGGACTGGCAATGAAAGTTCGTGAGCGTGAAGCGGAAACGTTGGACAAAGCATACAACCTAGCCATGAGGTTCGAGGGTTATCAGAAAGCCGAACGACGAGATTCTGATCAATCCGATCGTCGACCTATGCGAGCTAAGATGGTGCGAGAAGATGATGGACATTTGGAGAAAACGCTACAACTCATCCGAGACGAGCTGGAATCGCAGCGACGACAGATGGCGAGTCTGGAGAAACGTTTGGACGGACGAGGGCACTGGGAGTCGAAGCCGAAGGAACTACCAGCGGCAACCGCCTCCACAACCAGACGTCAGTGGGAAAGAACTCGTGGTCGACCAGAAACCGCTGAGGAAAGTCAACCGCCAAATCAAGTGAGAAGAAAGTCTCCTAGAACCTGTTTCGGTTGTGGCCAGTCCGACCATCTGGTGAGAGACTGTCCTGGTCCGGTTCCGACACAACTTGGTCCAGCTTCCAGTGAGGAACCGCCAGTAGCTGTCCGCTCGAACCATGTACAGGGTAGCAGCAACGCTTACCTGTCGGTGAAAGTCAATGGAAAAACGACGTTTGCCTTGATTGACACAGGATGCGAACTGTCGTTAGTTCCGAGCTCCATGGTAAAGAAAGCAGATGTTAAATGTTCCAGACAACTGTTACAAGCTGCAAATGGAACTGAGATCCGGGTCATTGGCGAAACGAAGCTAACCGTTGAAATCGATGGACTTCAATTCGATGCACAGTGCTTGGTGACAGAACAGATTTCAGAACTGATCCTGGGCCTGTCCTGGCTTGAAAGTCAGCAAGTCCAGTGGAACTTTGGTAAGAAGACAATCACGATCAATGGGCATGAAGTCGGCATTCATTGTCGAGCAGCACCTTCAATGTGTCGCAAAGTGGCGTTGGCACATGACGTGCAAGTGCCAGCGTTAAGCGAAATGAACGTTGAAGCATACGCCATCCTAGCGAAATTGGGTGATGTCTGTGGAAGAAGTTGGGCGACTCAACCTCAACTGCTCGACTCCGGAGTGCTGGTGGCTGGGACTCTGCTGCCAGAACGCGCTATCGATTTGCCTCTGAGAATTTTGAATCCGACAACTAGGGCAGTAAGACTAAAGAAAGGACTCCAATGTGCAACCGAAATCGTCACAGTCTATGGCGAGAATTCTAACGATGGCCAGGTGTCCAGCTGCGGCCAAGTGATAGAGAATCGCACGGAGCCTTCTAACGAAGAAGTCGAAAAAGTGTTGTCGCCATTATGGACTGATGTCGCAGAGGATGTCACGCCAGAAGCACGGTTGCAGCTGAAGCAAATAGTGTTGCAACACCGTAAAGCATTCTCTTTGCACGAATGGGACTATGGCTACACAGATATTTTGCAGCACAAGATTGACACTGGAGGAGAACGACCAGTCCGACAAACCTTACGTCGTCAACCACTGGCTTTACTTCCAATGAAAGATGAACAGGTGGACCAAATGCTCCGGCTGAAGTTGATCGAGCCGTCGACATCAGAATGGGCCAGTAATGTGGTCATCGTGAAGAAGAAAGATGGAACACCTCGGTTCTGCGTGGACTACAGAGCTGTCAACACCAAAACTCGACCTGACGCATTCCCGCTTCCACTCATCAGTGAGAGTTTGGATTCGCTCGCAGGTGCAACATGGTTCAGTACATTTGACCTTCGTGCAGGTTACCACCAGCTGGCAGTTGATCCGCAAGACAGACATAAGACAGGTTTCCTTACGAGAAGAGGTAGCTTTCAATTCCGAGTCTTACCGTTTGGTTTAAGCAACTCACCCGCAAGATTTTCAAGAATGATGAGTCTTGTGATGGCAGGTTTAAATTTTGAAATTTGCCTGGTGTACCTGGACGATATAATAGTGTTTGCCGCCGACTGGAAGTCTCACTTGGAACGTATCGCACGAGTGTTGGAGAGACTGGGCGAAGCTGGACTGAAATTGAAGCCCAGCAAATGTCATCTCTTCAGACGCCAGGTGTCATTTCTCGGACATGTAGTAAGTGATCAAGGAGTTGGAACTGATCCAGAAAAGATTCGAGTGGTGGAAGAATGGCCTACGCCAAAGTCACTGAAAGAAGCACGTTCCTTCATTGGACTTTGTTCGTACTACCGCAAATTTGTTCCGGGTTTTGCGAAGGTTGCGCGACCTTTACACTCGCTGGCACAAAAAGGTCTCCGGTTCGAATGGACCCAAGACTGTGAGAACGCTTTCTGTGAGCTGAAGTTACGGTTAACGGAAGCACCGATTCTGGCTCTTCCGAACGATGTTGACCAATATGTATTAGACACTGATGCATCGGCAGACGCAATTGGAGCCGTTCTGTCTCAACGACAACAAGGGCGAGAACGTGTAATCTGCTATGGAAGTAGAGTCTGCTCCGAAGCCGAAAGAAACTACGATGTGACAAAAAGGGAACTTTTAGCAGTAGTACACTTTTTGAAGACTTACCGTCAGTACCTGCTAGGTCGAAAGTTCATCCTTCGAACGGATCACTCGGCCTTGCAATGGCTCCGAAGAACGCCGCTTCCGATTGGGCAGCAGGCCAGATGGCTCACTGTTATAGAAGAGTTTAGCTTCGAGATACAGCACCGAGCAGGAGCTTCGCATGGCAATGCAGACGCAATGTCAAGATGGCCACATCGGATTGATGCGATACGAGTGTTGACCGAACCGACGCTTCAATCATCCGACCTACCAACCGGCTGGGAAACCGATGACATACGAGAGGAGCAACGGAACGATCCGGAACTTGGCTGGATTGTGACGAAACAGTTGGAGTCAGCAGAACCACCAACTATGGAGATGCTGCGATCTCAAGGTCGAACCATCAAGACTTTGGCGGCACAATGGCCTCAATTGTCTTTGCAAAATGGTATCTTGATGCGGGAATGGTTGCATCCAGAAACTGGTCGGACGAAGTGGTTCCAGATTGTTATGCCACCACAACGTCGGGACAGATTGATTGAACTGGCTCATGGAGGAATGTCAGGTGGACATTTGGGTTGCCGAAAAACTATGGCACAAGTCCAACGCCGGGCTTATTGGCCAAGTTGGCGAGATGATGTGCGACGAGTTCTTAAGAAGTGTGAAGTCTGTGCTTGTTACTGGAGAGGAAAGCCGCCGAGACAAGGAAAACTTCAGAACTTGACAGTGGGAAACCCATTAGAGTGTATCGGAATCGATATAACGGGACCACATCCGTTATCGAACTCTGGTTATCGATACATCTTAACAGTCGTGGACCATTTTTCCCGATGGGCCGAAGCCTATCCGATCCGGAATCAGACAGCAGTTACAGTCGCTCGCGTGCTGGTGAAGGAATTCATCTCTCGGTTCGGGTGCCCGCGACAGATTGTTACCGATCAGGGCGCGTGCTTCGAGTCCGCTCTGTTTCGCGATCTCTGCCAGCGACTCCGCATCGACAAGACGAGAACTACGCCGTACAAACCGAGTAGTAACGGCGCGGTGGAACGCTTTCACCGCACACTCAACTCGATGCTGGGCAAAGTGGTCTCTCAACGTCAACGTGATTGGGACGTGCACTTACCCTATGTTCTTGCGGCGTACCGAGCAAGCGAGAACGAGAGCACAGGATTCACGCCGAATCGCCTGTTTCTCTCTCGAGAAACCTGTCTGCCTATTGATCTTGTTTTAGGAGATAGTCAAGTCTTACCTGCTAGTTTGTCTGTTGATGATTTTGTTTATGAACAGGTTTCCCGGATGCAAGAAGACTTTACAATTGCTAGAAAATGTATGCAGCGCCAAGCAACCCAACGTGCTTTTCGCTATGATATGAGAGTTAAACCGGTGGAGTTTGAACCTGGCAGTTTGGTTTGGTATTTTTACCCAAGGACCGGAGTCGGATTGAAAGAGAAATGGACCCGATGGTACACTGGTCCGTACCAAGTTAAAGAGAAGCTAAGTCCGGTTTTGTATAAAATACAAAAATCACCACGGGCACAGCCGAAAATTGTGTACGTTGATAAGTTGAAGAAGTATGAAGGTGAAGGTTACCTTGATTCGCGAGAAGAAGAAACTGAGTTCGAATCCGAAGGGAGTGATTCTGAGGGAGATGGAAATAAACGCATTCAGCGGCCGAAACGAAATACCGTGAAGCCAGCTAGATATAGAGATTGACATTGTGGATTCCATTTATTCATTGATGTTTGCGGTTTACTTAATTCAATTTCATTGTGTAGTAGTTGTTTTGGTGTGTGTCTTTGATGATTAAGACCTTAAATTGTGGTGTATGGGTTGTTTCACCCTCAGCTAAATACTTTGAAGGATGGATCCTATACCCGGAACCAGTTTAGTATCAATTGAGAGACTAGGTAGAGGAGACTACTAGTAATGGATAATTCTTCTAATGTTTTTGTTGCTGCTGAATGAACATTGCTGACTTGAGAACTTGGCTTTAAGTAAAATTTTCAATGTTTGAAAATTTTCTCTAAGGGGGTGGAGTGTGTGACGAACGTCAATTCATATGTTATTTGTTTTAATTCAATGATCAGCGCAACATAAATGTCGGCCAGGCGAACATGGACATTTGCATGGCGCCGCATCTCATTAATTCTATTAATAGAGCACCAATCCTGAACTAGCGCGGTAGATTTCGGTGTGCGCCTGACAGAATGGAGGTTTCTCATTGGTCAGAAATGCCCGGGAATATTTGGCGCCAAGTGAACTGTCTATAAAACAGCGAGGCCTGGCCTGCTACGCGCCCTTTTCTGTGTGGATGCCGTCGCCGTGGGACGTGCTGCCTTTTCTGTGTGGATGCCGTCGCAGTGGGACGTGCGGCCTTTTCTGTGTTGTTTTCGTCGCTGTTGGACGTGTTGGTGAAGTTTAATCGTTCAATGCGCTGATCTGGGTCTGAAACGATTATTTGACAAATCGAAGTTGTACGATTGATCGGGAGATAATCGTAACTCATCGAACCTTTTGGTATTGAAGGTTGAGTATCGATTCCAGTTGTTTTGAAGGCATTTTGGTATCGATCGGTGGATTGATATTTTTATGTGGCCATATGTAAGAGATATATACAGGCTAATACAGCCCTAGTTTTAAGATCATTTCGTGGATAGTACAAAGTGTAGACATTTGTATAGCGTGCTTAGTTAGACCATATTAAGTCGATTATATAAGAAATTGAGATAGGATCGAACTGGATTTTAATTAGAATAACTGGCAATTGGTAAATATCGCTAGTTGTGAATCGATAATTGTGAACTTTGTCAAGATCGGTGATTAGACCCGATAAACTGTCAGTTAATCTACGGACATTGAATTTCGGATCTGTACAGACATTAATTTGCATCTTTCATTTCTTTTAATAAATAAGTCTACTTGGAATTAAAAATCATTATGTCTGACAAAGTGGTGGCCGCTTTAGTCGAGGAAATGTCCGAGATGACGGCGCTAATGAGAAACTTTATTTCCCGCCAAGAACAGGTAGAAACCGGTATGGCACAGTTAGCGCGGGAAGTTGGCAGTTTGCGCGGGAACTTTCCCGCCGAAAATACTGTTGTAAGGGCAGAAGGACCTTTAACACACGCAGACATATGTCAGGAAATATCCTTGGTACCAGAAAATTATATAGTGCTCAACACAAGTGGTGTCGAGGTAAGAGATAATCCCCACATGGTCCCGGGTTCAAATCCCGCACGTTTGGTCCAGCCAGCCAAAGCCTTACAACAGGGCGTGTTGTCGCTAGAGGGCGATGATAGGAACGCTACATAATCTCTTAATCTACAGTTTAATGACATCCCATAGTAAGTCTTAATATCCTTTGCTACAATCAAATCGTGAATGAAATAGTAACAATTTCACATACAGCATTCACATTGAATGAAACATGTGGTATACCATTGTTTCTTTTAAAACTGTTCTGGTATCTAACACACTCAACTATAAATTTAATTTATTAACAAAGCATATATGAACATATAATTACAATCTTTAAAGCCGGATCTTAATGTATTCAAACTACAATTACCTGTATATTTCCCTTTACAGCAACACAATATTGCCGCACAATTCAATGTAATATTTATTCCAATACATGAACCAAATCATACCGTATACGACATCTAAGAACCAAATATTGGAGGGTAGCAACATAAAAATCTTTAATTTCTCGGCTGCTTTTTCTTATAGGTCGAAGCTCACCCTTTAAGAGAGGTGTGTAATATTTTGAACAGTGTTTTTCTTGTGTACGCTATGATGTCAATCATTTAATGGAGATGTGCTTGACAAATATATAGCTTTGGTGGACAGCGTTTCAAAGGTGTTTTACGCAATCACTTTTTATTGTGTTGATGTCAGCCTTATCTCGTATTATAATTACAGAATTTCAACTGGCGATTAATTGGATGTGTACGAATAGATTAATGACATCCTATATGGCATCAAAGACCGTAGACGCCGGAAAAATAATTTTGGAACATTTCTCGCCTTTTGGTTAAAGTGTATAGCGTTGGCTGCCATCTGGTTAAAAGTGACATTTTAACAAATATAACCCACTCGACCAGTTAGCGACATCTTATAGTATCAAATGCACCGTTTTATTGGTGTCTAATGAAATCACTAAATTGACTGCTAACGTCGACCTCACCTCATGCTATGGCTGGGCCCCTATAATACTGGTGACTGGATTCAACATTAAGTCAACGACACCTGGTCTTAATTTAACTTATTTTTCTTCCAGTTTGTTCTTTATTTTAGCGACGAGCAACGCTCCTTGTATTTAACCGCAGTATTGCGACTATTTCTGCGCTACTTTTAGTTTTTTTTTAAATAGTTAAAGGCCTATGTCAGTAGTAATTAGCCTATCAGTAATTTTCAAATTTTTGGACAGAAAAAGCTGCGCAAATATCCTTCCGCGGTACCTAAGAGAGGATTCACGGCATCATTGGATTCCGCGGCACCCAGTTTGGGAAGCACTGATTTATTATCGGAGGCCGTTGACGTCGATATAAAACAATTTTTAAACCGTCCTCATCATCGTATTGAATGTAAACCTGCAATCATTTTTATTATTCCAAAGTTTAACATCGTCTTTTGACATCAAAAGCTAACAATTCAAAAGCGTACACAAGGCTTGGAACGTAGGAAGTAATTAATTTTAGAGCAGCTGATATTTATATAACATTGGATTATGCTGCTTAAAAAGGTGTCGAAAGAAATCTCTGATGTAAGTAAAATAAAGATTATGTTTTAGTGGTTTTTTAACTTTGAAGAGCTTATGAGATGTAGTGATTGTTGGTTAGTTTCTGCTTAACGTCAGTGTGACATAACAAAGATGTTTAGCGTCGTCCTTCTCCTCCTTTCTCCATGCTTGGGACTGGCACTACCAGAGTATACGGGCAGTGGCGGAGTTAAATAATGCAGTGATTTAAATATTAATCCAAAAGTTTAACGACATCTTGTGGTGGCCACGGCCTTTGACGTGTTTAAAAATTAATTGCATATCAGTTCATTTTCTTGATTGCAAGTCATTCGTTGCTAGTTTAGGATTTCCAATTTCTGGGGCTGAATAGCTCCAATTATAACCTGGGAATTGGGAAAGATGGATGGGGTTTTGATATGGAATAGGGTAGATTAACTGTAGGCCTATTTCCAAACATGTTTGTTAACTTTCAAAGTTTATTTTCTGCACATCATTTTGTGTCAGTACAAGTAGGCCTACTCTTACTCTGTACGGGTTGTTTGAATTACGTCACCTCCAGCGTTTGCTGTAATTTCTTTAATCATCTGTACAGGTTTAGTTCGGAAAAGCTTGTGCAATATATTCGCTTCACTAGTCACAAAAACTGTCCTAGATAAGTTGTTTTGAAATCTTATTCTTTGTTCCTGCGTCAAGGCAGGGTGAGTTTGACACTGCCCCATAGGTACGTTTTTGCCTGTTCCTGCCACCATCTATCTTACCATCCACATGTCTAGAAGAACCATCCATAGGATCAGGTGTATTTATTTGAGCTTTATGATCTATCAATGTATTCAATTGTACAGTCAATTCAGGCATACCATGGACAGACAATTTGTCCTGAATTCCTGGTCTCTGTTCTTCAGTTAGGATCATATTGCCTTGGGCTGCATTTTCATGTTTGGTTTGCTCTGGTCGTGGATTCATGTTGTCAAGTGCGACATTTGATTCAAGTTTTGGGTGATTAATTATAACATACTTGACTACTAATACATTTTCCACATAATTATCAACCGGAACTCTTTCTCCAAATGAACTCGAATTTTGAACAACATCATTCTTACAATCATTTTTTACGAGCAACATCATCACATCATCTTCATCATTCTCAAGATCATTCTCATAAACATGCTGTTGATCATTTTTATGTGCAATACTCTTTTGATCAGTCCTGTTTGTAAAATCGACCACGTCATTCTTATGGTCATTCTTAGCATGAACATCATTTCTTAATTTGATTAGCTATTTAGACTGGTGGTCAATTTTCTAGACAGCGTTTTCCTTGCTTTGTTGAATTTGGTTAAGTTGTTGCATTTGTTGATTCTGCAACGCTGGTGTTGTCTTTAAGAAATCCACCTTTGTCTACACTTCCTTCGTCACTCTAGGCTGTCTGCTGTCGACAAAGTGGGATCCTCCACGCATCTGTGATATTTGTCTTGCATAAATGTAACCTTATGAAGCTTCCATAGAGAACTGGAGCGAAGCATACCACTCACTCATTGTCAATGCTGAAGCGCTGTTTTGTTTTCCCTTATAGATCGAATATCACCCTTAAAAGAGGTGGGTAATTAATTTGAACCGTTCTCCGCGTTCGCGTTTAATTATCCTATTTAATGGAAATGCGTCAACAAATATATAGCGTTGCTCGACAGCGTTTCAAAGCTGTCTAACGTAATCACTTTTATTGTGTTGATTTCAACCCTAGTATTATAATTACAGAATTCAACTGGCGATTAATTGGATGGATACAAATAGCTTATTGGCGTCCTGGGGCATCAAAGGCCGTTGACGCCGATAAAGCAATTTTTTGTACATTTCTCGCCTTTAGTTAAAGAGTACAGCGTTTGGTCTTCATAAAGTTATAACTAACATATCGAAAAAATGATCATTTGACCAAAGTTAGCGACATCTTATAGTACCAAATGCACCGTTTCAAAGGTGTCTAATGAAATCATTGTATATAAAGTAGAGTTTCGCGACACCTTAATGACTGAATGACAAACCAGCGCCGTTTACCTCGACCTCACCTCATACTCTGTCTGGGACCCCTGCTGGAGATAGATAGATTCAAACAGTTTAACGCGGTTATTCCCTACTCTTTTCAAATGGAAACACCCTTACTGAAAGTCAACGACACCTGGTCCTAATTTAATTTATTTTTCTTCCAGGTAGTTCTTTATTTTAGCGACGAGCAACGCTCCTTGTATTTAACCGCAGTATTGCGACTATTTCTGCGCTACTTTTAGTTTTAAAGTTATATCCCTATGTCAGTAGTATTTCTCAGTAGGCTAGTTTTAAAACTTTTTGACTGAAAAAGCTGCACAAATAACCTTCTGCGGTACCTAAGAGAGGATTCATGGCATCATTGGATTAAGCGCACCCAGGTTGGGAATCACTAGTTTAGCGACATCTTTTGTTATCAGAGGCCGTTGACGTCGACATAAAACGATTTTTTACAGTCTTCATAACCGCATTGAATGTAAACCTGAAATCATTTTTTATTATTCAAAGGTTTAACGTCTTGTTTTGACATCAAAAGCCGTTGACGAATCCAAAAGTGTACACTGGAAGTAAATATATTACATTAACAGCAGCTGACAATTATATAACGACGAATAACACTATTTTAAAGGTGTCTAAAAGAAATCACTGATGTAGATAAAATAAAGAACCTGTTTCAGCCAGTTTTTAACTTTGAAGAACTTATGAGATGCAGTGATCGTTGGTTAGTTTCTGCTTAACGGCACTGTGACAAAACAGAGATGTTTAGCGTCGCCCTTCTTCTTTTTCCAGGCTTTTCACTGGCACTTCCATAGTATACGGGCAGTGGCGGAGTTAATGATGCAGTGATTTCATTGTTATTCGAAAAGTTTAACGACATCGTGTGGCTGCCATGGCCGTTGACTTCGACTAGACGCAGTCGAGCTTAGAGTAGAGCTTAAACGATATGAGCTACTTATGTAGTGCAGGAATTCTCGATTTAAAGGTGTCTAAATACAATGTAATATTATTATGCAAAATGTTTAACGACATTTTGTGACTGCCATGGTCGTCGACCGACTAGACTCAGAGAAGATTTGATTAGCGCCTAAATGCTATGAACGACTTATGTAGCGTTGGGAAGTCGCGAGTTAAAGGTGCCTAAAGAGAACGTAATATTATAATTACAAAATGTTAACGACATCGTTTGGCTGCCATGATCAGATGGCGGCCATCTCGTTTGACAGGTGAGGGGGGCATTTTTGAACTGATCTGATCAAAAAAAATTTTGAACTCATCTGGTCAAAAAAAGATTTTAAAAAATTTCGCGCGTGAATTTTATGACCTTTTTTGGTGTTTCTTCAAAATGTGGGGTCCGATGCATGGCGTGTCCCCCCGCACTGTTAAAGGTGGGAGCTTGTCCCCCTTGACGCCCCATGATCACCGCCCATGGCCATAATCGTTGCCTTCTTTTAAGAAATTAATTGTTTATCAGTTCATTTTCATGATTGCAGATCATTCGTTCCAGGTCGTCATTGGTTTGCATGTGCATATTTCAGAGGCTTCTGGGTTCATGGTTTTAGTAGAGACAAAATCCGTCGTAAGAAATTTTGTTATCTGGCAGTTAACTAGGGCCTAAGAAGTCGATGTCTGTTCTGACCTTCCTAATTTCAATTCAATTTCTTGCCATTTAAAAGTAAAGATAGCCTATCAGTGCTAGAGACCCAACTTCTTGCTTTCATTTGTTTTATCGACAATAGAGCTATTTGAAAAGTCATGACATGTAGGCCTACTCGAGGATTTTCACGGATGGTGCCCCTGCAGACTCTATAAGTGCGGTATATGTGGCGCTCCGGCGTGTTTACGCCAGTTCAACACGGTCAATGACCGAAAATATTAAAGAATTTTTTTACGACTTGTGCCATAAAATAATCCGGAGATCATGACCACTCAATGCTTTCTTTATCGAGAAGTCCTGATTGCAAAAACAGTTGTACCCGACTTAAAAACAGTCATGAGAGTGGTAGTTAAAATGGTAAATTACACGAAGTAAAGACCACTGAAATGCCGCGAGTTTGGAATAGACTACCTGGCCAGTGGCCACTCAAATTGAGGCCAGTAGAGCTGGACTTGGACTCATTTTGGATATTGGTCCAAAAGGAACATCCTTCCATTACTAAGAAAGCTTCGCGAATTCTAATGCGGTTTTCGATTACTTACATGTACGAGTTCGGATATTCTGCCATGACTACCATTCAGGCAGTGCATATTTTAAGGAATTTAGACTACTGGGACAAAATCAGCCATGGGTCTAGTTCATGGTCTTTTTTGGGGAATTCATCTCCCGAAAAAGTTGATGACCTTTTTGGGGGAATTTCATGACAATGCGTTTTACTAATTCTGATTTTACTACTGGGGCAAATCTTTAAACTCCTGCAACATTTGTCCCACTAGTTATACTTTAAACATACATTGCCTGGGACAAATCAGCCTAACTACTGGGACAAATCAGCCTAACTACTGGGACAAATCAGCCTAACTACTGGGACAAATCCTAAGACTACTGGGACATTTGTCCCACTAGTTATACAGTTAAAATATGCCCTGCATTCAGGGGCTTCTATACCCCGTAAGTCATTGGAGCAACGTCCATTTTCCCCCTCTTCTTTTCCCTCCCCGTTCCTCCCCCCCCCCCCTAAAATGGTGGCACACACACACACACAGACAGATCCCCCTATTTCTTGGATGAAGCATTTGCTCCAAGGTTTCTATGGTGTAGACGCCTCTGGTACCATTAAAACAAAAGGCGAGACTGGTCAGAACTGCTGATGTCATCGGATGTCATAAAAGTCTTCTAATCCATCCAATCGTCAGTCGAAACTTATACATAATATAAGCTAAGGCTGACGTCAACGAAATACAGTGATCGTTAGACACCTGTGAAACGCTATTGAACAATGCTATATATACGGTAAGCGCGTTTAATCACTGAGCAATAACTCTTGAAACTACAGAAATAGAATAAGAATCTCATGAATATGAAAATTACTTGTCTTATAAACTTGTAATAAAACTTTTTTACTGCTCAAATAAATAGATTAAGAATACCATGTGCACTGAGAAATGATCATCAAGAATTTTTGTGTACATCTAAAATTTCATGTTTTATGATAATTGATGCAAAATATTATTTAAAATGTCTTATCACAGTTCATGTATAATTGACATTATTAGCTGTATTATCTTATGTTGTTAAGCAATGAACACTAATGACATTATAAATTCAGTTCTGAACTTCTGACACCTTTAAATGGTGTCTTACAGATGTTATAACTTCATTTTACTGCACTGTATAATCTAAATTGTCGTCAACGGCCTTTGATGTCAAATGACGACGTTAAACTGTGGAATAATAATAATAATAATAATCACTGAACAGCTGGCTGTACAGCGTGATTGAGTTGAGAACGAATTATGGGCGTGTCTCTCTACGATTCACCCGATGATAAAACTAATAATTATGCCAAAGCCATCAGGCACAAATTTCGCAATAAACCGGATCAGAGTTTAGATTATTCTTCTGGATATTGACCTGATCACGGCTTGGTTTTGGGGTGCCATCGGTTGATGCCTTCTGCATTAGACACCGGCGTAAAAGAAGCTACTAATTACAATTACAATTAAAACAGAGTGGCTATTGTTAATGTATGTTGGAAGATGTTGACAATTCACGTCGTTAAACTGAAGAGATTAAACTATGTCGTCTGCTATAGGCCTATAGTTACTCTGTAGGTTATCTACAGCGAAAACTGTAGGCCTACAGAAATAATATTCTCCTATCGACTTCAACAGCCTTTGATGCCTTGGATGCCAGTAAATCCTTCCAATCCATCCAATCGCCAGTCCAAACTCATACATGATTATAAACTTAGGCTGACGTGAACAAAATAAAAAGTCATATCGGGTCCATACAGTAGTGGTAACATCACTGGCGTGAAGAGCAAGAGGTAGCGGGATCGCTTCCCGCAACCCTCCCATAGGTCCACTCAGCCTTTCATTCGCGAGATGGCGCGTTTGTGAAAATGAGATGTAGGACGTGATGGGCGCCTTGTAAGGCTGCCGTATACAGTTAAATTCGACTCCTGTAGGCCCTAATAACTTGTGATCATCCGTTCATACTGATTAGAACATAGAACTTAATAAAGAATCTCACACGTAACAAATTGGGTAATCCTGGGTTTTAGCGTCCGAAATTATTTTCATTGAAACGTTCTAATACAATCTACAATAAATAATCATCGTTCATCCAACTTCTAGTTTCAGTTATATTTTAATCGATTATCCAGCTCAACATCGAGAGAATGGCGCCGTTGGACATACGAACCTGCCTAAGGGCAGAGAACCAAAGAAGAAGAAGAAGATCCAGCTTCTAGTTTCGTGAATATTTTCATCAATCTTCCAACTTCTTGTTTAAGTTTTACTATGAAATGTTTTCATCGCTCATCCAGGGCCATGATATCGGCGCTAAAACGACATATTTTCCAACTTCTAGTTTGTGTTTTATTATGTACGGTTTTCATCGATGATCCGGCTTCTAGTTTCATTGATATTTTCATCAATCTTCCAACTTCTTGTTCGAGTTTAACTGTGAAACGTTTTCATCGCACGTGCAATTAAAATAATTTCGGACGCTAAAACCCAGGATTACCACAAATTGTATAACATAAAATATTCATGAAGTTACGTCCAAGTGTTTGTTGCAGTGCACTTATTTATTTATTTATTTATTCCGGATATTTCTATAGCGCCTCTCGAAGTCAACTACTACTCAGAGGCGCTCCCGACTACAGCATATGATACTGTGCCGGAATTTTCACGCCGAAGCGCCACATGTTCTTACAGCGTGTTATAGGCTTATAGCTCAAGATTTTGGAAGGATGGATCCAGATTTAGCGACATCTTATGGCAACAAAGGTCGTTAACTTTGACACAATTCAATCTGAGCAGTGCTGACCGTTCGTAGGGCATAACATATAGGACCACCGTAACTTATAGGTGGAATATCACTCCATAAATATTTGCGGAATTATTTGAACAGCGCTCACCGTTGTGATTGAGAACTTGGAGGACACATGCAGAACCAGTTGAAGCACATGCGTATATATAACTTCCATTGAAACTTTTCTAAAGGTGTCTGTCGAGGTAACGAAATTGTTTATTTTAAACGACACATACGCGAATCAACTTACATACACAGTTATATATTATGTGTTTATATTTACATATATATAGAATATAAATAATATTCTAATAATTATAATTATATGAATTATAATAGTAATAATAGCAATTTTACAACTCTCCATTACGAAGGTGAGCATAAGCGTCTCCCGCCTCCTCTGACTGATGGGATGGATTCGAAGAGTTTAACGAAATCGTATAGCATCAAAGTCTGTTCATTGACGTCGACAGGAAAAATAATCTTCTCAAGTCGAACTAATAACCTAATAACCATTAACTTCTTTAGACACCTCTTTTAATGGCAAGTAAAGCGGTAGGACCCTATTGTACGCAGCTTTGTTGCCTCCACACACGCATCGCGAGTGATCCCAAGCTCCAATAAACAACAGCACATAGATCCACTGGCGTAAACTTGTCCAAAATATTGGGGGGGGGCATGGGATCTGGACCAGAGGTGCAGAAACCCAAGTTTTTCAAGAAGAAAAGTTTTTTGCTGTTGTTTTTTTCGTGCTTTTTCTGTTTTCATGGTTTTTGTTCTTTTGGTTGTGTTTAAGTTTTTCGGATTTCGGATCATAAAAATCATGGCATGAACAAGAGCTCTAACTCAGTTTAATTCAGTTGCGATTTCTGAAAATTAAAAGTCATTAAATCTATGTTATTAAGATAACATCTACAAAAATAAGAAATTTATTTTTTAAACAAACAAATATTGTGGTTTTCTTTATATTTTTGTTTAAAAACAAAATCCGAAAAATGCTTTTTCACCTCTGGTCTGGACAGTCAGCAGAGGCTTCCGGTGTTACGTTAATGTATATGAAATGGGGCGTTTTGTTTACATGTAAATTTGTTTCATATCAACTGAAGATATTGAAGATAAAAATAAATCTTTGTTTTCATTATGAATTTCTTATAGTAGGCTAGGCTAGGCCTATTTCAGTTCTGTGTCTCTGTTTTTATATATTTCTGAAGAAATTTGTCTATATTGAAACATAATATTTTAACATTAGAAGAAATTCTCCTCTCGATTTTTGGGGGGCACTGCCCCTGCTAGTCAATTATTTGGGGGCACGTGCCCCGGCTGACCCCCTCCCCCCCCCCGTCTACGCCTATGCATAGATCCATGCTCTTGATCTCATCTCGTTATTTCACTTACTGGCCATGTGATTCGCTAGTCACTGTAAGTTGACTGGCGCACCAAAAATGCGAAATTGTATCACACATTTGTATACACTGTGCCTGTTTGGTATAGTAAACTGTTTATAATAGGTCTTGCGAGTCATTTTTGCGGCTCCATCTAACGAACAACACCTACATCGCGCGATTACAAAATCGTGACGCGAGCAAGATGGCGCGACGGCGATTCCCTCTAGCGAATAAACGCGAACATCTGGTTGCACAGAATAATTTTATGGCGTGTTGAAAGCAACGTTCTCGCCGTATGAGCATAGGTAAACAAGTTCGTGTGGTAGGATATGGTTTATACATTGTCACCTCTGCTTTTAGAAAGAAGCGCCTCTTTTTGAAAACATAGGAAGCCTCATCCCAACCATGTCCTCTCATTTGTGGTGTTCCACAAGAATCTACACATGGACCTGTTTTGTTCATCCTTTAATCTACTGATTCTACTCCACTCAGCCCATTCACTAAATCATCCTCAGTTTAGTTTACCGTCATTTATATGACGGATACGAAACTATTCATCTATTTCTCTCTATAGCTCATCATCTTCGTGTAGTTTTCAACATCTCCTTTTGGATGCCATCAAATCGCTTGTGTCTGAACCTGTCTAAAACCTAATTCATATTTATAGGCCTTCGTGACCAGCTCAAGAAAATTCTCGACTTCTCTTGTCCCCTCAACTTAGATTCTGCATCCACCCACACATGATCACTGCCAATTTAACTCAGATGTAATCAAAACCTCAGCTTCTCCGATCATATCAACCGTCGGTCGGTCCCGCTCTTGTTTCATGTACATGTAAATCTTAGAAATTTCTCAGTCCCACACAAAAGCCAGGGAGACCAGCTTAATACCGGCGCTATATCAAATCAAGTCCGCAATAGCTGCAGGATAGGCCTACCTGGTACGTTCCGGTTCCAGGTCAGAGTCCGCGGAGGTCAATCCGAGGAGACAGCATGGATTTATGGTGGTTGCAATTGGTGCAGGAATAGAATGAGCACAGGATAGCTTGAAGAGTTCGGTTTTCAGTCGTGAGTAGAAAGCAGCGAAGGAGAGTGCAAGCGGGCGCGAGAAGTGAAATTAACAGGTGAGATAGGAGGATGAGCAAACTGACGAAGATCTTTTCGGAGTTCTATCCGTGAACTTCACAGAATCCGCCCCTATGCGACGTATGCGTGACTTCAAAACCGTATATAAAATGACCCGTTCCACGATCCAGGCTAATCTAGACTACTGCAGTTGACATTTCACCGCTCAAATAAAACCAACTTCACCTAACCGGGATACTCTGCACCGGGAAAAACACTCACAAACACCACAATACCACTTCTGTCCTCGGCTCATTCACTAGCTTAAATACCTGAACGAACAGGGTACTAAGTAAGTCACTTACCTACAATTCCGATCTTTCCAACCTTCCTGTCTTCGCCTATGAATAAGTTGGTCTCCACGACTAAGCAATTGGGCGCTATAGAAATCTCTTGATCACGATTACAATTACGGAACAGACGTAAAGTTCTCTAACCGTTGACGTTTCACAAAGTTACATTTGGCCAAAGCAAGAATTAATGTTTTCCTTATTAAATGCTTTGTAGATTTAACTTTTAAATCTGTACATCACCCTTACTTGCTCACACCTTCACCATGACGCCATCGAGTTGCTTGGAAGCATCATGATTAGATTAAATCGTTACTCGATACGTCTCGAGGTTCTCAATTACATTACAGCCTTCATTGCACAGCGCTCAAATACGTTACGCCGCATCGCGCAAGCGCCTTACTTACTCACACGCGGACCTCAATAGCGTCGCCGCCGACTTACTTACGGATTGATAACCGACGCACCCAACTTACTTACTAATTGATAGACGTGGCCACGTGACCGGGCGCGGCCAATGGGAGGCGGCGCCGTGCGACTGCATCAGGATCCGAACCCAGTGCATCGCGGTCTTACCACTGAGCCACGAATCCGTCTCGCCGTTTATTCAACGGAGAAAGGAAGGAGACGCCGCCATTTTTGCGATTCTAACCCGCGACCGTAAGTCGACCAAAACGCCCGCAAAATACGCAGTTTTTCGCGTTTTGATGGGCGCAGTTGTCTTCTCGTCCGAAACGAGGCATGTTTACCGCGTAGAGTTGTGAGATATTTTGATGGCTTTTGGGGAATTTTGGAGCTATAAAAGATTTTTATTTGCCGTGCGGTGCGTTGAAATTATGCAGAGTGGGATCTTGTGGACCGGTTGAGTTTTCGTTTATAAAACATGTGGATGTATTCTTTTGAAAGCAGCGGAATGTGGTACTTAGTTACAGCAAATATTGTGTTTGGTCAGCCTTGGATTTGTTGCTAATTTCTCGTTAATGTGATCGAGCTCCGCACGGTGAGACATACACACGGTCAAAAAAATTTTCTTGCGCTATTTCATACACGGTCATGTTTGGCTAAAGAGTTCTTGTTGACGATAAGCCACACGTTTGTTCTTTAATCTGCCTTTCTGTATATTCAAATGAAAGACTTTTAAACAGTGAACTGTTGCAATCGTAATGGTGCAAGATTGCGTATTGTGCGTTAAAATATAAATTTAAGTAACTTCCAACAGAAGGTGACAAATAAGCAACTGTTTAATTGGTTAATTTAAAATTATAATTGTATGGGGCAAATGTTAATATTTTCCATTCCTCTTTGAGAAGTACCTGGTAATGACTTCTATGGCTGTGTTATCAAAATACATGCAGCATCAGTTGTTGGCTACTTCGAGTGAAAACTGTGCTAAAACTGAAACTATAGTTAAAACTGTAATTTGTTGAAAAGGAACAGTCAAAATCTGATGGGTCAGCAAAAACCAGTTGTCGGGTTTTGGTGGTTGAGCAAAAAATGAGCTATCTTAATGTCTGAAACGTTGCATTTTAGGCTGACAATTTATTACCATGGCATCTTCTGAAGGCGAAAATTCCATTGATGATTCAAGAGGAGAAGGATTTCCACAGAATGGAATGTCTGATATGGAATCTGCCTCCAAAACACACCCATTTGCTCCCCAATCCAAAGACAAAACTACTGGCGATGCCATCTCTGGGGATGGCCACGAGTTAGCGAAGGGTGATGGTAAGTTTATGGTGAATGGGACATCAGATGACCAAGCTCACATGGAAATAGAAGATCCCATCGAAGAACCAAAGACGGAAAACTTGGTTTGTAGTAGTAACAATCAAAACGAAGATGAAAACATGCAGGACGAAGTGGATAAAGCAGACGCAAAGACCGTTGGCGATCTGGATAAAGTTGACAACGCGAACAGTTCATCACCGAAAGATGAAGAAATGAAAACCGAAGATGTGACCGAGAAAGATAAAGAAACCAAGAATGAAGATGCGAGTGAGAAAGCTGAAGAAATCAAGAATGAAGATGCCAGTGAGAAGGATAAAGAAACCAGGAATGAAGATGCAGGTGAGAAGGATAACGAAATCAGGAATGAAGATGCCAGTGAGAAGGATAAAGAACGCAAGAACGAAGATACAAGTGAGAAGGATAAAGAACGCAAGAACGAAGATACAATTGAGAAGAATAAAGAGAGCAAGAAAGAAGATGAGAATTCTGTTGATGACGATGTTGTAATAACTAGCTGTGAGGAAAAGACTCCCAAAGTAACAGAGAGCTGTAGCAGTCGCCCTGCGAACAATATCGCATCAACTCCAGGACCTGTAGCAGTCAAAAACATGCGGTCGTCCACTGCAACTCAACCAAAGGTGGCGCCGCAGTCTGTATACCCTGCGCTCGGTCAGCCGAAACTAGGAATGGCGGAAACTGCCAGTAAGATATCTTGCTCGGGGCCAAACTACCGTCCGGTGGCGAAGCTGCTCATCAGTATTGGCCTGGAACTGGTTCGTGAAGGGGTCATCAAAAACCTCATCGACATTCAGGCGGAGAAGGATAAGCTACAGAAGCTCGATGCGAAGGAGAAGGCACAGCTGGAGAAGCTGGAAGACTCATGGAAGAGCATCGTCAGGAAGAATGAGGTCTACCGAGTGCCGATCAGACGCTGTCAGTGCACTTTCTCCGCATTTACGCAGACGACGCTCGACTTCCACCGTCAGTTCGGTCGCAGTACGAGACCCGGGAGGTATCGGTGCTGCTACTGTGCCCGATTTAAGACACACATCCCAGCCAAGTTCATCTCGCACATGACGAAGGAGCACCAGAAGTTCGCACGCCTGCAGCCAATTCCTCTGTTGCAGTGTCCATTCTGCCCCTTCGAGCACAAGCAGGCAACACACCTCGAACGCCACGTGAACAGCTGTCAGAAGAAGTTCACCCTCAGCCGGAACCTGCAGTTCACGCAGAACGTCTTCGACATTCCGGTGTTCGAAACGAAACCCCGGATGATGCCGATGCAGGTTCCGGTAAGGCCCCATCCCGTGGGATTTCCAAGGCCGAGCGGGATTTCGAGCCTCGCGGGAATGCCGAACCAGGGTAAAATCTCAAGTCCAGCCGGAATTCCCAATCCCACGACGGGGCTTTCTGTGACGGACATCCTTTCCGCCTGCGGACTTTCCCCGCAGATTCAGGCACAGGTCCTGAGTAACTTGTCAATGCACAGCCCGTCTGTCCTTGGCCGGGGTCAGACGTATTCCTCTCCAAGGCCAGGGTTTTCAATGGCCTCTGCTTCAAGGCCAGCTTTACCTCGTCCCAGTGCATCCGCTGGAAACTGGATGCAGATGACAGGCAACTCAAGAGCTCCTCTATCATCTGGCGCTAGAGTCGGCGCCATGAACTTGTCGATGCAACAGCAGAGACACTTGGAGCAACTCAGCCGTGGAATGCAACGCTCTGCTGCTCCTCTGATGTCGGTCAGCCGGGCAGGGCCGATGCCAGTACTGGGGCAGACGGTGCCAGTAGCACGACGGGCTGGCTCCCCAGCGACACGAGTGCACCACGTCCAGTTTCCTCGGAAGTGCGAGATCTGCGACCAGCCCATGAGCGAACTGGAAGGCCTTCGACTGCACCTTGTGAGTGTGCACCGTGAACCGTTGGACACCGCCGAGTTCCACCGGAAAGGTCAAACGCTGACCTGTCACGTCTGTGCGGAGACCTTCTACACGAAGCAGGGCGCCCTGCGACACTACCAGGTGCAGCACGGCGCCGCCGCACCGCGCCCCTACCACTGCATCAAGTGTGGTGCCAAGGTCGTGACGAGCATCCTCAACCACCTGAGTTCGCAGCACAACATCACCGTGCTCGACATGTACGAGGCCAAGTTCTGCATGCTCTGCAACACGCGTCTCAAAAGCCTCAACCTCTTCGAGAGCCACGTCGTGAGCGAGCACGCGGACATCTTCCCAAACCGCCTGGTCCTTCTGACGATGATAAAAGCGCTGAATGCGGCGTCGTTGTACAAGACGATGGGTAAACCGGATATGGGACCGATGAGACCGCTTCCGCCGGGGTTTCCGATGGCCGGGCAGATGTTTCCACGCGGACTTGTGGACGCGATGCAGTTCCGACCCGAACGACCGGCTAAAGTGCGGTCGAAGGAGAGATTCTCATGCCAGTCATGCTGTATCTCCTTCGCGACGCCTGAGGAGCTCGCGTTTCACTGCGAAAAGGACCACATGTTCAAGTGCTCGCGTTGTAACGAGCGCTGGAGCTCGCTCGACCTGATGCACCGGCATTTCATGTCGACGCACCACAACGAGAAGGACGCTTGCATCCTCTGCGGCGAGCAGGTGCAGATCGGCCGACCGACCGTCCGGCACATCAAGAGAATGCACATCCGTGCCTGCACCGTCGTTGTGCCGCGCCTGCGTCCCGAGGTAGCGATGCGATATCTCACCAAGCGGCGACGTCTTAGGCAGTTGGACAGCCACCGCCCGGGCTGCTCCGGTTCGGATGGAGTCGCAAAAGCACTGTTTTCAGAGGGTAATGCTGGCGAAAAGACGACGGCCGAGAAACAAGACGCGCCAAAGGTGGAAGAGATTATGGAGGTGGACGGTGAAACGATCGTCATTGAAACCAATGGATAATGTCGCCGTGTGGACTGTTCTCCGTTTTCCGTGCGTCTTTGTCGGACTGTCGCCCGAGGTCGGTGTTGTGCGGTTGCCGTGGTAGGACTGGATGAGAAACATTTTGACTGGGTTATGCTTGTCATGTGGTTCGAGCGTATGCGTAGTATGGTAGCATTCTAATGGATATTGTTGAATGCATTGCCTTTGTGAGACACAGTTGTCTCGTAAGGTTCTAATAGGCAATGCACAGAGTTTATGGACCACGCAGCCTTGCATAAATTGGCTTTTATCCGTAAAATGTTGGGCTATTCGCGGTAAATTTTACCAACGTGAGACGCAATGCAACGATGATACATACCTTTGTAAACTGATGGCTATTGTAAGCTATGGTTTAACCACGCAAAAGCAAATCCTTTGATGGCTCTTTTAAGCTATAGTGAAACAACACAAGAGCAAGCCCTGTCTAGATTAGTTCATACCGTAATAGACTGTAATTGTTGCATGCTAGAAGTTGGTTATTACGCTTAAGATTCTGTCTTATAGGTAGGTAACCCAAGGATCAGTTGTAATTGTAATGTGACATTAATTGTTTTCACTCCACCTTTTATGAGCAACAAATTTTAAGTTTATTTAGTTCTGCGTAATTATTTTATTTCAAAGAACGTATTCCAATTCCAAGGCGACTTTTGCCAGAATTCATCAAACCAATTTTGCCACAGTTTGGCTGTCACCGTTTTTATACTTGTTATTATATTGTTATATTTATATAATAATAATAATATACTCGGCTGAGCACGTTGTGCAGTATTGTCGATGGTTCCATTTAGTATTTTGTATAAGTTACAAATTATTTGCTATTCCAATAACATTTGCAAGTTTAATTTTTACCAAAATTTCATTTTGTTTCAGAGTTTAATTTACGTTGGATTTAATTTGCATCCGAATGATTTCACGAATGGTAATGAAGCGACTGTTGTGATCTAATGTGTCAGAAATGGATTTAGACATATTGTAATTGCTATGGTGCCACTTCAAGAGAGACTGTTGATAATTGCAGCATTGGCCAGGCTTTATTTAGACTCTGATGTGGCTAGACCTGCGTAGCTGTCATTTTATGGTACTGCCAACGATACCTAACATTGCATTTGAATTGGTATGAATGTGAGAAATTCTGTCCAAACTGAAGTAGGTTTTCTTTGTTTCCCTAAGTTGTGTGCCTCTACTACTGGTATTACCGCATACAGATTTGCCTGTTAAGAAATTGCAACAGGTGCATCAGAACATCCCAAAAACCCGCTTCAGTTTAATAAACCCGATATGGTGTAGCGTGCAGAGGTAGCTTTACGATAGCGTTTGACCTGAGTGGTGTTCAGATATTTGCATATCACATGAAATTGCCATGTCACTTCTGAACCTGATGAGCAAATAGGTTTGGTTTGATAGTTGTTTCAACTAAATTTGGGCTGCACATGTGTGTGGGAAAATGTCTAGTTATCTGAGGAGGCAGTACATTTACTGTCTAACTATATGTGTGGCATGGTAGGTGACTAGTTGGAGTGCTCCACCTGTAATGTGGTGAGTACGGGTTTACTGTGTAGGGACCTTGAGCACAGTTGCTCAGCGCTATCAATGCTGTCATGTGTGCACTTCTGAACTTAGAGGGCAGTATCAAATACAGTTGTATTGTATTGTATACATAGCTTTAAGCCTGAAGATCATTGTGAGCAAATGATATTGCTTTTATTCATGTAGTTCGTTTGAAAGCTGTTCTTTATAAGTACTTCGTTTTTAAGGTCTGGAGAGATTTTTCCAGGCTAGCCTGGAGCATAAGAAAGCACACTATGTCTGGGTAGGCATAAATGAGTTCGAAACCAGCAGATCTGGGCACGGTCTAAAGGTAATGGTTGTTGACCTGGCTAGCCTGAGCCAGGAACAGAACTGTTCCATAGTGATGGTGTCTTAGAAGTTAGATTAAGAGCAAATTCAGCTAATATATATGATTGTCTGGACTGTAGTTATTTAATTCGTCAACATCGATAAAAGGTTTTATTTTTCAGTCATGGTTTTTGTTGTAACTGTCTCCTAATTTTCAGACAGTTGTAGAAAATTAAGAGATGAAACACTACATTGTGACAAGGTCTTGATCATTGCATTAGCACTTTCCGTTTTTTACCACGCATCCAAACTTGGATTTCTGTTCAGAAAATAAATTTGGCACACTAAAATATGAAAAAAGGCTTCATGTTATTTTAATCAAGTAAGGTAAAGCAGGTAATGATTAAGAGTTAATTTTATTCAAAGTAGAAAAAGCGATTATTTTACACAATGTCGTATGAGCACATAGTGAAGTGCTCATGAATAATCTGGTGCTTTGCGCTTAGCTTTGGAATTCACGAATTTATCGCAATAGGACGTACTAGTAGGCACAACTGTGGAAACCTTTGACTGAAATTGGAGAAGATTTGTGTTCCAGCATCAACTTGTGTGGATTAAGAAAACTTGCCAAGAACAGCCTGTCCTGTTTAGGTGGCTCTTGTTTTGTATGCAGTTTTAAAAATTGCAATCAGAACTTTAAATGGCACCTCTTCAAGACACAAAGTTGTCAGAGGTACTCATGACAGAAAACCAATCGATCACTCGGTCACTCGGGAAATGTGGTTAAAGAAATGCCAAGCAGTTCATGTCGTAGGATACTAGGCAATCTATTCCAGAAAGTTGGACTGTCCACTGTGGATGTTCTGGCTGGGGAACAACCAGTTCACCCTGTACCGGCCAGGATTGGACGAGACCAAAATAATTGAGGCAGAAATCGTTGAAACATGGCACCCATGCTGGAGGAATCTTTTGAAAAGAGGAAGAACCCTGACAGTTGATAGTATCCCTGTACTTAAAAACCTCTTCCAAAGTTGATTTTATGAAGAAGCCACACAAATGTGTAGCTTTATCAGTAGATCTGCATAGCAAATGGTGTGAATGACTAAATACACAAAGATGAGACCGTTTGAGGAACACTTCTTGTACAGATAACCTGTGTATCTTCACTAAGCTGCGTTGCAATTGTAAAATGGTTCAAACAAGATCATTGTAAACTCAACTGCTTTGTTTTCAGTTGTTCAGATGTTATGTGAATGTTTAGGAAAACAAGTCTCTTAACATTTAAGTGGAGGTTGACAATATCATTGAAACAAAACAGGGAGATTGGGTGAAGTAAACTGGATGTCTGTAAAAATTTGTATGCTGCAGTTGTCAAAGTAAAACAAGTCCTGAGAGAATCCATCGATATGTGGTGAACCTTACTCTTTCTAGAGGTCCCCAAAACGCCAGCGGCCACATGTATATCCATCTGCCTGTTTGTCCTACTAAAGCGGGACTTATCTGGGTATTGACCCGATTATGGCTTGGTTTTGGTGTGCCATTGGTTAATGTGTTAGACTCTGGTGCGATATAGAAGTTACTAATTCCAATTACATCTCTTCATCTGCATAGTAACAAATTAGGTGTTCAACTGTGCAGGGAGTAGGTTGCACATGCAGTTTATTCATATGTGAAACAGTTTTTGAAAACTCTTTTCTATCGGCATACTCTTCTACTGCAACTCCCTGAAAATCAGAATTCAACTGTTCTGTCAAATTTTAGTTTAATCTTTCTTACAGTTTTCCAACTCCTTCCAAATCAGAGGAGTTGGAAGACGTATCAAATAACTTTAACCTATCGGCAAACGTTTTCGGAAGCAAGAAATCATCACATACATGTAGTCGGCTGCAACATTGTACAAGTTTGATCAACAAAAGATAAAACTGTTTTGATTTTTAAGTCATAGCCACACGTTTAAACAACCGTTGCACTGACAGAGAACCGTTGCATGAATAGACAACTGTTGCCCAAACGATGACCTCTTCAGTTGTAAATGGCATCAGCGAGAGCAACTACCGGCGTTGTTCGTTCAGGGTCAACACGTTTCTTGCCTGTAAAAACGATTGTACCAACACATACTAAGTTACAGTCTTCCAAGAAGAGCAAACCCACAAGTTAACCCTAGAGGCAGGCAACAAGTCTTCTCCATTACCACCACATCTTCTCAACGACAGTGTACAGTCAGTGTAATTATTTTATACCCGAGTTCACCAGGGGTCCCTAATAATTTTCAAATCATTCTGTCCTGCGTAGAATCTGCGCCGTCCTTGGGATTGACAGTCCAGCCTGCTAAAAACTAGATTAAACTGCTGTTGAAGTCCAACATGCTAAGAAGAAGATGAGAAGTCCCATAATCGAGCCCTGAGGCAGCCATGGGTATGAAGTGTTAGCCACTTCCACTTCTTAGCCTCAGCAAACGATGGTCGGTGGCCAGTCCTATCCCTCGACATCTCATCTTCCCACTGTATTGTACGGTCAGTGTACTCATTATAGCTCAGTTGGCTCGGGGGTGCAGGTGGAACAGAAATCTCGAAGAAAAATTTCTGCTCTGGCAGGGATTTGAACCTCCGACCTCTCGATTAACAGTACAGCATGTTAACCACTAAACTATGAAACACCCCATCATGATAAACACAAGATTAAACAGCTGCTTTAATTTTTAAGTCATAGCCGCACACTTAAACAACTGCTGCACTGACAGACAACCGTTGCATCAACATACCTCACTACTTTGTGCACTTCTCTCAAAATAATTGAAACGAATCAGTTGTTAAGAATGAAATTCCCCTCCCACTTCAGGTCCGTCCCGCTCAACAAGCAATTGAAAAGAAAACAGATTTTAAATGGTTTCAAAATTAATAAATATCCTTACAATGTGAAACACAGAACAGGTGAGGTTGCCAAGCGTCTCTGAACCTTCCTGACACTGCAACAGAAACAATAAAAAAAATTAACACACTCTGTAACATCAATCTACAATTTCTATCATCATTCACAAGTTTCAATAAAACGTAAATTGAAAAAATTGGAAAACCTTGAAACTCAGAACCCTGGGTAAAATGTTTCCATGTTACAGTTCACAGAGTGGTTCGCGGATCACCTGTGGTCCCAAGATGGTCCACCGCTGCGATTGTGACTCGGTATTCTCGTAACGGGATTCCCTCTACGTAATGACATTCGAACCTGTCTTTCTAATACTATATTCTTTGGTTTTAATGACATCACTGTTCAAGCCACAGTGAAAACACTTCTACCTTTATGTTCACTTCCGAAAAAATTTGCTTCACTGTAGGACATAGGTGGTCTGCCGTACACTTAAGTGGATTTTTAATAATGCAAGTCAAACGCTCACATTTTACAGTTGGTGTAACATGTTGCCGTCATTGAATCAGGAAACGCCAAAACCTATTAGCTATTAGCAACTACTTGAGCACTTGTGACGCTCGCTTGACTGCCCAGATACAAAACAATTTGAGAACCTCTAATTTAATCTAACGGTAATCATAATCGCCAAACTTCTAAAGCCCAACTCAAAAGCCAAGCTCAGAGTATCAGCTTATTCACGAGTGCTGTGTCAAGTCAGAGAGGTTTCCAAAGGGTAGTAGTATATCATACTGCATGAGGCATCGGTTGATGGTCACTTCAATTGATATCATCATCGAAATCAGAACACTATTGGACAGTGATGTTATCGTTAACGAAAACGAAATAAAAACGAAAAAGAAAAGTCAATCGTTAACGAAAACTAAAACGAAAAAGATTTTAGAAATGGAAACGAAATAAAAACGAAAACGAAAAAGATTTTGGAAACGAAAACTAAATAAAAACGAAAAAGAATGGATGTAAAACTAATAAAAACTAAAACGAAAATGATTTTTGGAACGAAAAGTATTGAAAATCCAACCATGTATTTTATTAAAAACAAGATTCGAAAATGAAAATCCAACCAACGCGGCCCATCTCTTTTATTAAATTATCGGCGCGGCAGTTGAACGGCGCATGTCTACATATCTAAAATTATTCCTGTTTGCGGTCTACAATTTCTGTCAAACTGTGGGTGCATGTTTACGAAATTTTTTATTAATAATGAGTCTAGTAAAGCTTTTATCCGGTAGGATACGCGAAAGTATTGTATGGGATAACTTTATATATGAAGAAGATAACGACAACAGCCGATGTACAGTTCTGAATGACAAAGGAGAGCCGTGTGGTGTTCGCATAGCTGGTACGTATAGGCTACCTACGCAATTTACGCATCATACTCGCTACTTTTTCCGCATCCGTCTTTTGGCTACACACCCTTACTTTAGTACGTGACAACATAGTAATCACAATAAGAAACATATTTTGTAATTTTTTATTGCAGGTAAAAATCCTACAAATCTTAAAACGCACATAGGTCATAACCATGCCGAGGTTCACACACTCTTAAATTCAAAGGAATGTAGAAACAAGAGAACACAGTCTAAGCGTAAAGTGGAGGATAGGGAGAGCCCGTCAATACAGACTCTGGATGCCTGCATTTCAAGAAAAGAACCTCATACACGACTGATTCTACAGAATATATAAAGCGATTAGAGTCTATAACCAACTTTATCATAACCATAACCATAACCACCAGTTTATTGGTCCATCAACACGTTTACAGTACACGTTATACATAAATCGTCTTACACTATGAATGCTCGGATGGGCACAACTGGGGCACCTGAACGGACCCAAGTCCCGCTAATAAGGGTCTCAAGTAATTTCTTCTTCATCAAAGGTAAGCTAACCTACTTTTTCAGAACTTACATTTAAAGTAAAATTATGTGAAAAACTAAAACTAAAATGATTTCAGGAATAGAAACGAAATAGAAACGAAAATGATTGAAAACTAAAAAACTAAAACTAAAACTAAATAGAAATGATTGACACCTGACAGAAATAGAAACTAAAACTAAAATGATTTTAGGAACGAAAATAACACTGCTATTGGAGAAGTCGTGTGGAAGTGACACATGTCAGAGACAGCCACAGTTCCAACCACTGTAGGTAAGCAAGTTGAAACAGACAAATTCTCAAGAATTGGATCCGCAGAAGAAGAAAGTTCGAAATCTGAAAAGTGGAAGAAACCAGAGAATTGGGCTATGATAGGAAAGCATGCTGAAACGGCGAGTCTTAACTTTAGACAACACCAAGTCCTAAATTTAGACCAGAACGACATCAATGGTTTGATGCGATCAGACAAGCAACCCACCCCAGCCTGGCTTCTGGTTGCCCTGATCTATCAGATTTCGACCTAGCCTTTCCAATGGATTACGTGTTTTGTTCAAATGCGATTTCACTCTAAGCTGATGTCTTTAACATTACGAGAACGACGGTATAGAAGTCATTCGATTAGATATAAGAAAATTTCTAAGAATAGGAAAACTGAGACACAATATCCACCTGTCTGATTGTCTTCCCGAACTTCGCGAGATTCTCCAGCCTACGGTCGAGAAACTTCCAGGTCTTCTGAAAGTCGTCGGACGAATCCTGGACCATATACAGCTCCGTGTTGCCGTAGACGAGGCCCAGAGTTGTGCGCTTCGTATAATAATTAAACTGCAAAGAAATCATAAATTTCAATGTTAGCCCGAAGTTCAAACTTTTTTCCTTCCTCTAAGAAGCATGTCAGAGCTAACTATTTCTCATTGGCTTTCAAGAATTTGGAACTGCTCTTCTTCTGGCGACTGACTAACCGTGCCTATGATTCGCATTTCTGTGTGACCTTGTGCGCATTAAAAATGTTTGTAATAATAATAATTAGACATCTCAGTTTTCAATAACATAGACACACTTTAGATGCATGAGTTCCAACAGTGGATATATTAGTATTTGAATTAATATGATAAAACACTGGTCAGCGTGAGATCTTCAACGCCTTTGTGGTCCTAAAATGTGCTATATAAATGTCTAGTTATACATACATATGACTCCATTTTTAAAAAAAATTCAGTTTAAGAAGGGCCGGTATGCATTGCGAAAATTAAAAATCTCTACTTAAGTTAAAATAACTACACTAAAATGGCTAAATCTCTACTTATGTGACAATAATTACATTAAAATGATTAAGTCTGTACTTATGTGAAAATAATTGTTATAATGACCAAGTCTTTACTTACATCAGTTGAACGGTCACCAGCGTAATACCAGATGTCATCGACCAGCGTCCAAGAAGCACAAATAGCTTCACGTGCGTTCTGTGGTCTAGCCATCAGGGCCATCGCCTAAAGAACCAACACAACATTTAGCGAAAGCAAATCAGTGTGAGAATTGCAAGTTCCCAAGTTAGAATTAGAACGTTCCTTCGTGAAACTAGAACGGCATTGCCTGCATCAGATTGCCTTCATGAACTTCGCTGGTGTCATGTTGAATGGAGTATTAAGTTTAATATTGCATGCCTTTCCTTTAAGACTGAGAATACCATCCCACCATCATACCTTAATACTTTGCTAATTCCTTATCACCCTCCTACACTGTTATGTTTTCATGAAGCTGGTTTGTTGCTAGTGACTAGGTTCAAGACAACTGTACGATCACATTCCTGTAAACTGCTGTGCTCCTCGTAACTGGAATCATCTGCCATAATGGTAATGGTAATTGCAGATGGAAATAATTGCAAATTTATATAGCACCACTTCAAGAGAGACCCAACTTATCACCTCATTACCATTATTTCAATCGATTCAATCAACTGTTAATTAAGGCTCATTATTTCATGCTGGCCTTAGTAATGACTCCATCTCGGCCTGTATATTCGCACCTAACATTCAGTTTCAGCATTCTTGCACGCATGACAAATGCTTTCGATAAATAAAATATAAATAGATATAAAAAATATTATACTACTAGTATAAATAATATTAATAATGCGTATGTGTACCTGTGGCCACTTGTTTATGTAAGGTATGAGCATCCGAAGTCTGAGCTCCACAGCGTCTCGAACGATACGACCGGTTCCCTTCTTTCTGAAATTTTCAATTAAACAAAGGTCACGATCACCATTGAGACCAAATGATTCTCTTTCTCTGGTCATACCTACAACTAAAACTGTTCTTGGTGAGCGAGAATTCTCGGTTGCTGGACGCAGACTCTGCACATCCTCTCCCTGCATCTTTCCATTCTATGCAGTTGCTAAATGTCATTTCGTTCTCAACAAAAAACTTTCGTGAACCATCGGTTGATGCCTTGTGCATTAGACATCAGCATAATAGAAGTTACTAATTGATGCTGATAATGATGAAGATAATAATAATAATAATAATAATAATAATAATAATAATAATAATAATAATAATAATAAGGCCGTTCCAGATGATTTACTTCCTTTAATCAATATTTAAGCCCCGAGGGATCATATGTACTCTTGGGGCAAAACAAAACAAAATAAAATAAAATAATAATAACAATAATAATAATATAATAATAATAATAATAATAATAATAATAATAATAACAACAATAACAATAATAATCATAAAAGTAATTGCACATGTAAATAGTAACTTTTACTGCATCATCCATCAAGGCATCAACCAATCCATAACCATGTTATCTTACACAATACACGAAACAAAGCTGCAGATCTGATAGAAGTTTACACATGAAAACTGAGTTAGAAAACTGAAAACCTTTCTGGTTCCTTTGACACCAGTTCTGCATCACTGGCCAGTCGTTCTGCCAAGGCCTCGTTGGACGTTTTCGTGAAGTAGTGAACCAAATCGGCTCCACCACGGTTGAACATTCCGTGTGTCGTGGAAGGAAATCCCGCCTTTTCTGCACCTGTGACATCAGAGGACTTCTGTCAGGCCGAATATAATCTAGTGATATCATATCTAATCGAATAAGTATTACTATTACTAATTAGCAACTTCTATAGTGCCGGTGTCTACTGCACAAAACATCAGGCTGTCATATTAGGGTTTTAATCGTAGGGTTTTAATTGACCGTCATTCTGAGTGAGATCGTAGTTCAAAATCTTAATCCACAGCCTGGATGGAACCCGATCGAAATTCAATTGGTCAGGAAAGAGAGCAGGTTGAAAAGTTGTTACCATGATCGTTAGTTAACAATTTCTTCTGTAGCGCCGATGTCTACTGCACAAGGCATCAACCGATGGCACATCAAACAAAGTGGAGAGGAACAGAGGAGTTCCAACCAATTCTTCCAACCCACACTAAGAGCACAGTCAGGTAACGAAAGATGAGTTAAGGAAACTTTTTACTGCCCGATTGTTCAGTTCAGCATGCTGGACAGTCATCGCAGGGTTTGAACGCGATACAGGCAACATAGAAGTGATGTTCGAACCCCAATTCTTCCTTTACGAAAGCCTCTAAACTTACTATTTCTCACTGACCTTCAAACATTTGGATAGCTAACAGCTCTTCACCTGGTGACTGATTAACCGTGCCTCAGTTTCACATTTCTGTGTAACCTTGCATGCATTAGAAATGTTTGTAATAATAATAATAATAATAATAATAATAATAACAAGATGACATTAGTAGCTTAGTGTAGCATGGTGCGTAATTGTCTTGTTTGCTCAGCTCCGCTGTATCACAGGGCTTACTGCACCCCAGTTTCCAGTTTGCCTGGTCGGGCCTCTCTCCGGTCATCTGCCCATGGCCACTTGGTAGTTCCTTGGATGCGCACTGCTACTGCCCAATCCCGTAGTTTTGCGGTTGTGGAACAGCCTCCCTCAAGGCTTTAGGCTTGTCCTCCTCTCTCTCTCTCCTGCCCAGTTTCGCAAGCGCCTGAAAACATTTCTCTTTGTCAGTGAAGACACTGACCTGGGTCGGGAGCACCTCTGATTATGAGTGGCGCTATATAAATTCTCGATTACAATTACAAATTACAATTACATATTGTAAGAAAATGCAGATGTATGCAATGTTCAAGGGACCTGCGGCGAGGGCTTTCGTTGACCATCCGTAAGCCGGAACAAACTCCAGAGCGGCTTTTAAGATGAGGGTCCTCGTGTCTTCCTCTTTTGGCGAAAACTGTTCCTCACTAAAAAGAAATTGTCCACACTTAAGTAACGGAGCCTCACTTATAATGATAACACTCCCAACATCTGGATTAGTAGTCCAGTAGCTGGAATGTCAGAAAGTGTTACCTGTTATTGGAATCGTAATGTACTGTAACAAAAGCAGATAAAGTCTGTTACACGTTGATCGAAATCGTATTAGCCAGCGAGAGGCAGGTACTCCATCCCTTGACAAAACTCTGAGCTTGACCAACGCTGAGCTAGAACATAATCGTAATTATTTACGATAGCGACTATGCTTACAAACTGGGAGGCAAAAACGTAGAATTTAAAGAATTTAACACAAAATGTCCTACGATTCAGAATGATGCTCACTTTTCAGATCCACTGCTGTCAGAATCCGAGGTGCTGCTGCTGCTGCTCGATCCAGAATCAATCTTTGAAGTCGATCCACTCGAAATCCATCTTCTTCCAACTGCATATAAAAGGCAACTCGTAAGAAAGAGGTAGTGTAAAACACTTTTATTACAACTAATCATTGCAATATATAAATTTCTTCAAAGCCTGCTAAAGTTAAATGGCGGTAACTAGTTCAATAACTGACATGCAGGCAAAATAAAATCAATAGGCAGGTAAGCCTCAGGTTCACACTTTCTCAGTTACAGAAGTGAAATTCCTGAGCTCGACACACAATGCCAAGCTACATTATTGAAACTAAGGCCCTGAAGATGCAAAGACACCCACCCAGATAGTACATAGGCACCCCTATTGTACATGTTCGCCGCAACCTTAGGTGCTTCAACCACAATTTACGATGATTTTCACGGTTCACTTTATGAAAATATAGTATTTAATCAAAGCATTACGCAATCTAGTATTCGTAAACGCCAAACTCCAGCCGTTCACAACTAACCGATGCCAGTCAGGTTTGCTCCTGATCGCAATGAAAGGATAATTCTCGAAAGCAACATATCGAAATGTTCGAGGAAAACTTAGGGTTATTTTATTTTGTTTTTTGTAAAGTGCAACTTAGATTTTTTAAACTACATACACAGAAGTTATTAGCTAGTTGCAAAATGCGATTTTACTAAACAGCATGATGTTTTTACATCATGCGAAACAGCCATGACCTTGGGAGGCATGGCGGATTTTATAGCGCTACGATTTAGCAACAGCTACTGTTCTGGCGCCATATTATTTTGATTGTGGTCGTAACTACCACGGACAGATTTCCGACTGGATACACAAACTGATCAAACAACCTGGTCTTACGGATTTCCTTTCACTCAACGCGTGAATAAGCTGTGCTTTCTGATGCAGCTTATAATATTTCGGAGAAAATTACATCACAGTATAAAAATTCATTAATACTGGGGGTCCGTAGAGTAGTCGTAACATCACTGGCGTGAAGAGCAAGAGGTAGCGGGATCGCTTCCCGCAACCCTCCCAAAGGTCCACTCAGCCTTTCATTCGCGAGATGGCGCGTTGTTAAAATGAGATGTATAGGACGTGATGGGCGCCTTGCATGGCTGCCGTATACAGTTAAATTCGACTCCTGTAATAACTTGTGATCATCCGTTCATACTGATTTGTAATCATACTGCGTAATTGTCAGTTTGAAGATATTAAACGAAAAAAATTATATATATTATATATCATATATATATATATATACATATATATATGTATATGTATATTACAGCAAGGCATGATCGACTGCGTTGATCATGCTCTGCTGTGGAAAACACTGAGTGAAATGGGCATACCCATGCATCTGATAACTCTCCTCAAGAACCTGTATGGCAATCAGGTGGCGGTGGTCAGGACAGAACATGGCGACACTTCAAGTTTTCGAATAAAGAAAGGGGTCAGACAGGGATGTATACTATCACCATACCTATTCATTCTATATGCAGAAAGGATAATGAGGGAGGCAGGTTTTGATGATGAGGCGGAGGGTGTGAGGATAGCTGGAAGGATAGTGAACAATTTAAGGTATGCGGACGACACAACACTGCTGGCGGAAAAAAAGGAGAAACTGAAGGATAACATCAGAAGGCTAAAATGTGCTAGCGAGAAAGCAGGAATGTACTTTAATATAAAAAAGACGAAGATAATGACCACTGAGAAATGGAGTTGTTTTGAGGTAGATGGAGAGGAGATAGAGGTGGTATCAAGCTTCTGTTTCTTGGGGGCCATGATGGAGAGTGAAGGTGGATGCGAACGAGAAATACGACGGAGAATTACATTGGGGAAGACGGCAACGCAGGGACTGGAAAAAATATGGAAGGACAAATCAGTGAGTTTGGGAACGAAGACAAGAATTGTTAAAGCAATGATCTTACCAGTGGTGCTTTACGGATGCGAAACATGGACAAAAACCAAGGCATTGGAGAAGAAAATTGAGGCATGTGAAATGTGGATCTGGAGGAAAATGTTGAGGGTTTCTTGGACTGAGAAGAGAACTAACGAGGATATCCTGGAAGAAATAGGACACTGGAGAGGGAGTTTGACGTTGGGGCAGAGAGCGTCCAGGCAGAAGATGTCATACTTTGGACACGTGATGCGTGCAGATGGGCTGGAAAAGGAGATGATGTTGGCGTGTGGGGAGGGCAGAAGGAGGAGAGGACGACCAAGGAGGAGATGGATGGACGAGATACAGGAGGCATTGAAGATGAACATCTCGGAGCTGAGAGAGGCAACGAGAAATCGGAGCACATGGAGAAGGTTGACCATGACAGTCGCTAGGATTCAACGAATCGACAGCACAAGGTGACAAGGTGATATGTATATGTATATATTACCAGTGGCGGCGATCTTGTTTGACAGGTGGGGGGGCATTTTTTAACTGATCTGGTCAAAAAAGTGTTTCGAACTGATCTGGTCAAAAAAGAGGTCAACAATTTTTTGTCCCCCCCCCACTGTGAAATGTGGGGGTCTTGTCCCCCTCACCCCCCCCCCCCGGATCGCCGCCCAAGGTGATTACGTTAAATTGCATTACGTGATCGACATTATAAATTGTATCATTTATTGTATTACACTAAGTGGCGTTCTAAAAAGTGCGGGTACCAATTTCTTACACACACGAGACTGCAATTTCTGGGAAGGCACAGCAATAAAATATTGATTGGCATTGTTAAAAAGTGGGGGAGGGGTGGAGTACGGTACCCCAGTCCTAAAAGTAAGGGGTACGGGTACCCCGCACCCCCACAAATTACGCCTATGATTACACTGCAAGACCTTTGCTAATTCCTGTAGATGTTGTCACAATCGGTTATCTAGGAGAGATAACCGATTGTCTGATCTAAGTTAAATTCCAATGTTAGTTCTCACTCTTCTTGTAAACTATTACTAAGTAAGCATAAGAGTTTGTCCTCAATATTGTACAGCCTTGAGCATGGGCGTCCGCAGGAATGTTTTTAGGGGGGCGCAAAATGTTTCTAGAAGGGGGCCCAAAAAATTGGGGCAAGGGACAAAATGGCGCTTTTGCATAGAAAAAATTTGCGTAGAAGAAAAATTTAAAATAGCCTACATGATGATTAAGGACTTTACCTAAATAATTAAGTGTATTGAAAATCGTGTTGGGACTGTTGTAATAATCATAATTATATAATCAAAAGATTTTATTTTTTTTAATATTTAATAAAATATTTGCAAAATCCAGGGGGGCGCAAATGCGCCCCCTTGCGCCCCCCTCCGGACGCCCATGGCCTTGAGATGTGTCCTTGAAGAGATTGACAACTCGCATTTTTTTTATCCCGCATTAACTTTGATCTCGCGTTTTTGTCTTAATGGTCTGAAATTTAATTGTTAAGACTGGTTTAAACTCGGTGGTAATTAAGCCCGAATTTCTACAAACACCTACGCATTCTTCCACACCGTTCTGTTATTCGTGCAACCTCAATTGTTTTGATTAATTGATTTTGAAACTGAATTTAAAATTTGCGGCGTTTAAACATTTAAGTGACTTTTAAGTAATAGTTGTGGACTGTATACGGTACACCATTTAAAATAGTTTAACCAAAAACAATATCCTGTGCAAAATTTAGTAAAACAATAAAAAAATTTAAAAAAGTTAGCAGAGCGTGGTTTCGATCCACGGACCTCTGGGTTTCCCGATCGGTCCTGTAGCTGCGCAAGGCAGCCGCATTTGGATGTATGGGCCCAGCACGCTTCCACTGCGCCACTCTGCTAGACGGTATCAATGCGTTAAATTGTTTTACTTAAGGACAGTTCGGTATTCAAATTGGTCGATGATAAAAAGAGGTAGTTGTCTGAATTGTTTTGTATGAAAATAAGATAGAACAAGAGTTAATATATTTTGTTTCGTTACGAATTTAAACTGATTTTAAAAAAAACCAGAAATGTTGAAAACCCGATCATGTGGTCGCTAGATGTCTGATGATTACTGAAAGTGGCAATAATCAATTTTTCGTTTGAACGGGTGACATCTAGCGAATATGTTGCTCTTACATTAACGTTCGTGTCCGTATAAAAATTAACAAATTAACGTAAAACAGTACATTAGCGAGCAAAAATAATTATTCTCATTCGTTCTAGCGTTTTGATGCATTAATTCAGTACAAACTCGTAAACATTCCTGCTGTCATTCAATTTGAGTCCGATTCAATTAATCTTGCAGTCGCTGGAGATTCAAAGTGACCGCGCGTTGAGTTATTGTCGTTATTTGACCCGGTCTGAGGTTCACAATTACAAAAGTCAACTTCACGGGAAGTTAACGAGCACGTTATTCCATGGATCTTTAATTCCATTTCTATTGCAATAAGATATTTCAATCGCGCTAATTTATGAATTCAGCGGTTAGCTGGAAACGATTTCTTCAAAATTATAGAAAATAGAAGGGTCAAAGTGGTAGTGAATGAGAATCAGCGTGCCTGAAGGAGTGGAAAGCTGGACATTGGAACGCGGCTTTTGTATGGCTTTTCAAGAGTTAGGCCTATGTCGAAGACATATTACCACTGGAATATTACGTTGCATTTTGATCAGTTGGAGTAAACAGTTGGCATGGGGAAGCTAATAGTATAGTTAGTCCTTGTGGAATTAAGCGTGATTGTAATGCGCAAGTAAGCAATAAAGCCTACAAAGATCCACTTTAATAAGTCGGAAGAGATAACCAGCGTAACTCTGAGGACATTAAATTTGTACTTGAGAGAGGCATTTGAAGAATGGCGACAGCATTTCCAAGACGGCAATACTTTTATCGCGACAGTGCTTTTATCGCGTTCTTCTGCACTGCATCAAATACAAAAGCCTGTCATAGGATCGTCGATAGAAGGGCAATTTTTATCTAAAATAAAAATTTGAAGAATGGACTAAAAATAATAGCTAGCGAAGGGGGTTGGATGGCGTCGGGCGTCGATTGATAATGGTCATGTGACGTGACAATCTGTATTCCTGCCTCCCATGGCGATGTCGATGATAGATCATCATGGAGTCAAAGCGCCGAGACCGCTGCCGCTGTTCGGGGGTACTACAAGACCGAGAATGGCGATCCGTACTATTTTAACCGCAACCCCATTATAGTTCGATTTGTCGAACAGCGAACGACTCAAATCGCGCGTGTTTCGCCGCTATAAATTACCGGGTTCGTAACGTCAGTGCACGGAGCCCATCTGCGGGTGCGTTTGACTCGCCGTCGGTGGAAACTGAAGCCGATCGTCGTTCTATTTGCTGGAAGCGATTGATCGAATACCCACCAGCGAAGGGCATTTTTCGTGCCCGATGGGGGCCGTACGATGGCCGTTTTGCCTGATTTCTGGCTTAGTATGGCTTAGTGTTTCTCTGACACGGGGTTCCTGGGCCGACCAGACCGTCGAGACCATCAACGCTGCGCGGTGTGCGGTCAGATGTCTTTCCCAGTTACAAGTAAGTTACTCTTGTAAATACGCTACATAAATGAGGTAATGTAATCAAGCGTTTACATACACAGAATTTTTTGTAGAGCCGAGTTTGAACCCGTCAGAGGTGCTCGAAAGACAAGCACTGCTTTACCAAAGAGAAACATAGTTTAAAGGGGTAATTACTAATTGGGATGACAGAATGAGGTAGGGTAAGGCTATTGATTAGATAAGAGGTCGATGGAAGGATGGTGTTGTGGGTGGTAAGTAGGTAACTTGAGAATGAATGGCTGACTGGTAGAAAGCCTACCATTTAAGGCAAAGTGTGTCAGTTTGAGACAATGCTACAGTTAGTTTGGGGACTTCGAGCAAATTTTTATGTATTTTGTGGCACATGTAAGTCCCATCCATCCATCCATCCATCCATCCATCCATCCATCCATCCAAACCCACCCACCCAAACCCACCCTACCAACCCACCCACCACCATCTATACATGCATACATACATAGCTACATACACATACAATACTTTTACATACTATAGATACATTCATACATTGGGGGCGTGGTGGCTCAGTTGTAAGTTCGGCGCCTTGTGACCGGAGGGTTGCAGATTCGAATCCCACTCTAGCCGCTGCATACGGACCTTGGGCAAGTCCTTCACTCGCAATTGCTCGTGGCGCTTCGGCGTGAAAATTCCGGCACAGTATCAGATGCTGTAGTCGGGAGCGCCTCTGAGTAGTAGTTGACTTCGAGAGGCGCTATAGAAATATCCGGAATAAATAAATAAAAAATAAATAAATACTTGCAGTGAATGAAAGTGTTACAAATCATCATCATCATCATCATCATCACCACTATCATCATCATCATCATCATCATCATCATCATCATCATCATCATCATCATCATCATCATCATCATCATCGTCATCATCACCACCACCACCACCATCACCACCACCACCTCTTGATGCCTGCCATTTGGCGGCGATGGGTGCGGATAAGTCAGCTCCATTTTTTTGGGTCGTTTGTGAAGTCCATTGCTATTCTTGCCTTTACTCCAAGTCTTATTTTATCTTCGTTTGTTCGTTTATTAACAATTCATTTTGTTATTAGGAAAATTTATTTAGCACAGCTCTGGGATAAATAAACAGGGACGCTTTCTGAGCAGTGTGTTGTTTATGTTGTCTATGTTGTCTGTGTTGTCAGGGACGTTCCATGCTATGTTGTTTATGTTGTCTATGTTGTCTATCCAGCAGTCGTGATCATCTTTTGTATCTCTGTCCTCTGAATATTGCATGTAGGTAATTTTTTCCACATGGCCAAACCATTGGAGTCTTTCCTGAATGACTCTGGCTAGCTGGGTTGTTTGGGTATACAGGAACCTTCTTATGTCATCATTTCTCATTCTCTGTAGCCTTGAAATCCCTCCAGTTTTTGGAGGCCTGCTCATTTCTGCTTTACAGATTCTTTTGTTGTCTTGCAGTCACACTTTGCAGTGTTTTGATCCGTCTTGGAAAATGGATTGTACTTGTAGCATTGTCTTGTATGTTCTTGTCTTAGCTTCCTTTGTTAGTTCTCTATTTCTCCACATCCTGTTCATAATCCAAATGCTTGTGAGGTGCATCCAATTCTCCTTTATATGTCTTTTACACTATTGTCGTGTGCATTTATTAGACTCTGAAGATACACAAATTGTTCTACTTGTTCAGTAGCTTCTCCTCATATGCTGAGAGTCACTGGCCTCCACAATCTTATGGAGTGACTGATTATCTCAATATTAACCTGATTACATCTTGGTTTTGGTACGCCATCGGTTGATGCCTTATGCATTAGACACCGGTTCTATAGAAGTTACTGATTATAATTGCTGTTGGTGTTGTTTTGGTTTTTGCAATGTCTAGTGTTTTAGTTTTCTCTGAGGTAATCTGTTCAGTGGCCAAATCCTTGAACTGGTTTCGTAATATCCTGTCGTTCTCATCCGCTTCTAGTGAGGAGGCCAGTTTCAAGGCCGAGTGCCTGTACTGTCTTCTGGAACTCTACCTTCTCATGTTCGCAACTCTCCTATGAAGACTGTCTTTTGCTCGAAGCTGAAACCTTGCCTCTTCCAGTCTATTTCGGACTTTCAATGTTTGTCCAGCAGCAATGTGTACTTTGGAACGTTGTAACGAGGACATTTCATCAAATTATAGTTTTATTGTTTTGTATCAAATTACAGTTGTATTGTATCAAATTACAGTTGTATTGTATTGTATCAGTTACAGCTGTATTTTACTGCTTATAATTAAGCAGGTATCCATGGTGATAAGATGCATCCTTGTCGTACTTTGTTTTTGTCTGGAAGTGTTCTGTGACCTTTCCATCTATCTTCATCGCACTTGAGGATTTGTGACGTGTCTTCCACACAAGTTTAATCAGTTTCTTGGATATTCAGGACTGCAGTTTGCATTGCTCTCCACGTTCCGTCATGCCATACGCTGTCGAGTGCCTGTTTGAAGTCTATGAAGTTGATGGTGACCTTCTGATTGTGGTCACTGCTTTTCAAGCGTCTGTTTCACTGAGAATAGGTGATCAGTTGTGCTTTCTCCTGGTTTGAACCGGGTTATTGTTCTCCGAGTGCTCTTGCAACATATTGTGTCATGCTGCTTTGTATCATTTTGGATGACATTACTGTGACCCAGTTCCTAACCCTTGACCATAATCATTGGCTTAGTATTTCTCGCTTGACATCCCTACCTGATCCCAGTTGACCTAATTTGAGGACTTATGTAGCACTATCACATGTTGTTATTATTATATGTTATATTATTATATCATATAGCTATGTAACTCTTAACATTTGTGCTGACAGCTGACATTGTCCTTCGGTGCCTGACCCCCCTCCCCCTCACCCTCGTAGCACCGGTGGTCATAATCTTCGCACTAGATCTCATAATTTCTCCCTGCCGCACAAAGATGACCGCAACTACATTTCACGCATCCTTTATAAGAATGCTTATTGACAATTTCATGCATAAAACCCTGTACTTTTGGCCCTAGAATTTGTCTTTTATAGTCTTGTTTGTCTAAGTTGCGTCTGTGTCAACTTAATGTTTGAATAAACGAATTTGATTGATTGATTGATTGACTAAAAGTAGCCTGCTACTGACGATGATATAGAAATTAACGTAATTACCAATACAGTATTGCATAATGTTAATTTGAAATGAAACTGTGTTTACGTCAAGCAGGTGGATTTGAGTTTAGTTCAGAATGTGACATAATATTTATAGCTCTACTAGAAGTAGGTTACTTTTCAGATGTACTAGTTACTTGCCATTCGCATCCACGTGGTATCAACTTGGTATAACCATAAAGTGTTTGCATTTATTTGCTTAATACTCTCTATATGTAGGTTACCTATGAACATACCTACCAACCTACATATAGACATCTACCTATCTATTCATTGACATACCTACCTACCCAGCCACCCATAGATATACATACCTATGACATTGGATGATTATTCATATGACATTGCACCTATCTACCTGCCTTTGGACCTACTTACCTAGGGACATATCTAACTATGCACATACTTGTCTATCTGTGGATATACCCACCTATTTATCTATGAACATGCCTAACTACCTGCCTGTGAATTTACCTACCTATATAGCTACTAATCAACCTAAGTTGGACATACATACCTTTGAACACACTTACTTACTTACGTATGAACTGACCTGTGGCATGATGACCAATTGGTTAGAGTGCTCGGCCTGTAACACGGAGAATACGGGTTCAACCCTTGCCCGAGGCAGTTACTGTGTAAGGACTTTGAGCAAGCCTTTAACTCGCATTTGCTGAGCGCCATCAATATTCTGTCATACGGTCGTCTGCACTTCTTAACGTTGGAAGGAGGGCAGTATCAAATACAGTCGTATTGTATTGTATGATGTTGCATTGTATTGTATAATAGGGATCTTGAACAAGTCCTTGACTCACAATTGCTCAGCACCATCGATGTTTTGTCATATCGCTGTGTGTGCACTTTTGAACTATTGGTGGAGGGCAATATCAAATACTGTTGTGTATTGTTTTACCTAAATAAGTAAGTAAGTATGTTCTTTATATTTACCGGCTGCAAGGCACACTCCGGTGTACATAAACAATTAAACAACTGTCATCAAGTCAATATGAATAGAGCATTCTACATATAAAAGTTTTTTATGTTATTATCAGCTATTGGTAAAACTCGGTCAAGAGAACGGGGCCGGAGAGAATATGCCAACAGTTTTTTCTGTGTATGTGTGCATCAACCAGTGCTGACTTATATTTCTTTGTGCGACTAAGAAGATGATTTGGATGCCATTTGGGCCAGAGTTCAGTCTGAAACCGTGTTTTGTGACGGAAAGCCAGGGCACAGCAAGACTTTCCTATTAGCTTTTACCATTAACTCGTCAGAACCACAGCATCTCGTGACAGGGCTGGACATGCTTGGGTCCGGCTGGTGGCGTGCACAGCCGGGCAACAACTCCTCTGAATTCTCTTCTCTGTCCGGACTCGACGTTGTTTTTAGTTCATCGTTTGAAGCCCTGATTTTTCTAAAAAAATTCTCTTTAAATATCTATTGCTAAGTGCTGTAGCTTCTAAGTGGTAAAACTGTTGATCACTTAATCTGGTCGATATAGGTTCAATTACTCCTTTGAATTCTGTTCTCGGTTGTGAAAGGATGTTTTGGTTTTATTTCTTCGTTTTAAATCCCTGATTTTCCACAAAAATGCCTTTTGATCTATATATATATACATATACATGTATTGATAAGTGCAATAGCTTATTGGTTAAACTGTTGGTCACTGAATGTGAAGGATGCAGGTTCAAATCTGGGTGATAGTAAGTATTTTAGCAGCAGGGTATGTGTAGAGTTTTTTGGGTGGTGTTGCAACTCTGTTTATGTACACATGTGTGAGTTTGCATATATTTGTGTATATGTATTTATTTTTGTGTGTATGTATGTATGTGTGCACATGTATGTTTCTGGTAATTAATTCAATAGAATACAGTGCAATACACTTGTTTTTGATATTGCCCTCCTTCCAAAGTTCAGGAGTCACTGAGCAGTGCACCACAGTGATCACACTCAGCCATACGACAAAACATTGATGGTGCTGAGCAACTGTGAGTCAAGGACTTGCTCAGAGTCCTAAATCAGCGACCATCTGCATGGAGGTTTGAACCTGTAACCTCTGCGCTACAGGGCAAGCGGTCTGTCCGTGTGGCTACTATTTCTGTAGTGTATCTAAGTATCCAAAAGAAGTCGTGTTCGACTGTTTGTCTGGTTGTGTGACTCGGTTTGCAGTCGATGTCTGATGGCAGAATATCTGTTGTGGGTAGGAATTTGGCTTTCAAAGGAGTTTTTTTGTTTTATGAACTGTGTAATTGCTGGTGGAATATTCTCCTAGGGAGAAATTTGTCTTTGATAAGAATCCTTCCTTTTGGAGCGATTTTAGCATGACAAAGTAGAAGGAATATTGTGCCCCGAGGATGAATATATTTAGGAATGGTTAGGAATTTTGTGCTGGATAGAATTTCTGTTGTTGAGGTGAATTCCCGTTTGACTTAACGGAACGGACATTGTGCCACGTGCACGAATAAACTGGCCGCGTCTCCTTTGCATTTCCTTTGTAACTGTTCTGGAATCAACAGAATTGGAAAAAGTACTGTACCTTTTTGATATAATTTTATGTGCTGCTGACTTTGGTAGAAATTATATGTTTGAGCATAAATTATAACCTCTGTGCTTAAATCTTAAATGGGGTGGGGAATGATGAATGGAAGCACTCTTGATCGAAGAGCTTAAGGTCTTGAAAGTTGCGATACCCGTAAGCTCTGTATAGTTCGACTCAGCCTTCCAGTCCCTAGGGGGCAGCTGTAAAATGAGCGGATGCCTAACAGGCTGCCAAGACATGTATCATATGAGATCTTGATAATTGTACTGTCATATGTTTCAATGTTAGTGCAGTTTGTCAGTGAGCTTGTCAATAGACATGCGTGTGTTATTATTATTATATTATTATTATTTTGCATTGGCTTCCTGTTCAGCAAAGAACTGGTTTCAAATTGCGGCTCATAGTTTATACAACTTTGAACTCTGGCCAGCCACACTACTTAAATCCTGATTCCGCAGACTTATCGTTATTCAACAAGGTCATCTGATTATCTTTCTCTGGTCATACATAAAACAAGAACTGTTCTTGGTAAACGAGCTTTTCTCCCTGTGGACCCTGTCTCTGTCCAATCTGCTTAGTCGCTTATATAATTTGATTCACAACTGAAAGCTTACTTGTGCATATTGCCTAACCCCCATAGGCTGCCCTGTCTTAGCAGACTGATCGTCTGGATGTTGACCTGATTAACGCTTGGTTTTGGTGTGCCATCGGTTGATGCCTTGTGCATTAGACATCGGCGCTATGGAAATTACTAATTACTATTACAACTTGGCATTTAATTAGACAGAAATTCTGCCCTTCGTAAAGACTGGGATTGTCATTGGAAGGAATGTTGTGTCACTTGGATGCATATGCTAACCGTGTGAGGAATTTGCAGATGGGAAGAATCTTTTCCCTGTGGAAAGGCTCGGGAATTGGCAGAATTAGATAAATATTGTGCCTTCTGGGTCCTTACGCTGTCCTTGGGAGGAATTTCAGGCTCAGAGAATAATCTATTGTGATTGGAAAAAAACTCGAGAAATTACTGGAATGTAAGGCATACCTATCCTGCACTGCGGAATGTATTGGCTGTCCTTGGGAAGATTTTAGAGCTCTGCGAATAATCTGCTACTTTGGAAAGACTCTGAAATACTGGGAATAAGGTGTACTGTGGAATGTAAAAGGCATTGTGGAAAGTATTTACTATCCTTGGGAGCAATTTCTTGCTCTGGGAAAAATGTGTTGTGTTTGGAAAACTCAAACATTGACAACATTCTGGAAATTGTGTACAGGCATTAATCCTATGGCTGCTCAAGCAGTAGGGGAATATTACGAATTTCATCACATTAAGACATCGCTCAGTGTGACTGTCATTTTTACAGACTACTGGGATAAACTTTGACTTATAAGTATTTTGTACTTAGTATGTAAAATACTATCTCAAAATGAGTATTTTGTACTTGTGTTTAAAAACTGATATAAAAAAGCAACTATACTTGTATTTTAAATGCAATCAAGTATTTATACTTGTACTGAAATTGCTTTTTAAAAGTATTTCCCTCATCACTGTCTGTTTTAATTGGTCGTAAATGTTTAGAACCCTTCCGCAATAATTTCTCAGTCCATGCACAGCTCTTCAACCGTTGTTCGCCGACCTTCAACCCTCAAATCCGGTGTTTTGTTCGCTCATTCGCAGATTGCAATTGCGAAGCTCGTCGATTGTCCAGCAATCCTTTGTTGGCACAGGTGTGCGCAGAGCAACGTAGCCGACCACTGGCGTTGATGACTCAGAGTGAGCGAGAGTTTAATGAGTCTTTGACTTTCGAGGCTGCCAACTCTCGACGTGTTTCTGTTACGATCTTGTGGCGCTGTGTGTGGTGGCTTCAAGTGGGTCAAGAGGTTTCTCAAGATCAACAAGTGTTTGCCTTGCCAACTGATGAGTATACAAGGTGCTCTTGGTCACTATACGCCGTACACTTGCACTGTATACGTGTAAGGGTGCGTTGGGTATGCACTGCTGTATAAATAAACTTAGATAACGGTAAAGGCAGCACATAGGTGTATGGTGTTGCCTTTTACAGATAGGAGGGGCTACTCATCAAGAGAAGGGTCATTATGAGGTCAAAACGTCTTTCCGATGAGGCACCTGCAGTTCACAGTATGACTCAGTCTTTTTAGCTATGACTAATCTAATAGGATCTAATCTAATCTAATCACATTAAAAAATCACAGCAGACAAGAAGAAGAGTTTTCTCAGCCTCGGCATATGAGGTCGGGTGGCCAGTCTCATCTTCCAGCAGTCTCATCTTCCATGTACAGTCAGTGTGTACTCATTATAGTTTAGTTGGCATGGGGATGCAAGTGGGACAGAAATCTCGAACAAATCTGCGGTGGTGGGGATATGAACCTCCGACCTATCGATTGACAGTCCAGCATGCTACCACTAGACTCTCACGCATCGCTTTATCCACTGAAAGCCAGATTGAAACCCGTATACAGATGTCTGTAATCTGGCAACCGACGAATCATGAGGCAGCAAACACGATAAATATTCGTGATGTCAGATGACTTGCTTTTGTAAACACAAAGGGATAAGCAGTAAATATGTGGACTAGATAGTTTCAACTGCTGCCTGTGGCGCTATAGAAGTCATTAGATTAGACTGGATTAGATTAGATTAGATATGGATTTGCTAACAGTCTATTATCCTTCAAACCTCCAACTGCCTCTGTGAACACGACAGCCAATTAGCTGGAGCGCTCGCCTTGTAATGTGGAGAGTATCCATGGGTTCTATCCTCCTCCCCTGAGACGTGGTCCCTACACACTACTGTGTAGGGACCTCGAGTCCTTCACTCACAATTACTAAGCGCCATCGATTGATGCTTGGTCATTAGATAGTGGCGCTTAATAAATGCCATCTCTGGAGACATTCAAATCACAGCTCAAGACTGATCGTTTTAGGCGTTCATATCACTGTCACTGATTTTCGTAACTCATGTACTGCGCCCTTTTCTTCCCTGGCGGGATTAACTTGCCTGAAGTTACCATAGAATTGAAACAGATTTGTTTTGAGGATTCGACGGTGAAGATCGTTTGATCCGCGGTGTCTGTTTGGCCGTAGATTATTTACTGGTTGCCGTTGTTCGGAATGTTCAATTGCTTGGAAGACGTTTGTTGCTGTTTGTAAGTTGTTGTCAGTGATAAATTCTTGGGAGTCGCTCTCTCTTGTCCGGCGTCTGAATTGCTGACATTTACCAAACGCTTTACTCTTCAATATTGGAATGCGTCTTTTGTCCACAAGTGCAGACTGTGCGACATTGTAATCCGATAATTCTTTGTCATTCATTCATTACGTTGATTCAATCCATTCCATTCATTCATTCTTTGTCACTCCATTCATTTCCTCGTTAATTCATTCTTTGTCATTCCATTCGTTCATTCATTGATGTGATACGATATGTTTATTTGGTAACCAAACATTTCACAGGTAAAGCAAAACATACATTATTATAGTCCAAAGTCTGGCTACACATGGGGCCCAAAAGGGGTCAAACGACCCCGCTACCAGGGCCACCTGGGTATAGTAGTACAGTAAGTGGAAAGCAGTCGATCATCCGTCATTCTTAAAATATACAGTGATAATTCAGTACTTAACTAAAGCCTGTAAGTATAACTATTGTTGTACAATGAAAGAGATTTGTTTTGGAAGAGGTTTATTTTGAGGATTCATTGTTCTTAACTAGTATTTAACTACAGCCAAGATAACACAACCTGTGATGCATCCTGTGAACGGCGGAAGGGGTCGCGTAAGAGAGAAGCTTTCCATTGCTTGTATGCATAGTCCTCGGTTAGGAGAACAAGCAGATCTGAAGGAAGTTTATTTAATCCATCGGGTGGACTTTGTTGACAGTCGGCACAGGAGTTTTATTCATCCGATCCCACAATGCTTACGTAATGTGTGATTACGTCATGTTATTTTATCTCGAGTGAATTAGTATAATTAATTTTGCAAATGTGGCCTTCTGTAGTCTATTGTTACGAATCTACAACGAACTCCCCAATGTTTACGTAATCTGTTATTACGTCATTATATAATATCTCGGAATGAATTAGTATAATTAATTTTGCAAATTTGGCCTTCTGTAGTCTATTGTTACGAATCTCCAACGAACTCCCCAATGTTTACGTAATCTGTGATTACGTCATAATATAATATCTCGGAATGAATTAGCATAATTAATTTTGCAAATTTGGCCTTCTGTAGTCTATTGTTACGAATTTCCAACGAACTCCTCAATGTTTACGTAATCTGTGATTACGTCATAATATAATATCTCGGAATGAATTAGTATAATTAATTTTGCAAATTTGGCCTTCTGTAGTCTATTGTTACGAATCTACAACGAACTCCCCAATGTTTACGTAATCTGTGATTACGTCATAATATAATATCTCGGAATGAATTAGTATAATTAATTTTGCAAATTTGGCCTTCTGTAGTCTATTGTTACGAATCTCCAACGAACTCCCCAATGTTTACGTAATCTGTGATTACGTCATTAGATAATATCTCGGTATGAATTAGTATAATTAATTTTGCAAATTTGGCCTTCTGTAGTCTATTGTTACGAATCTACAACGAACTCCCCAATGTTTACGTAATCTGTGATTGATTACGTCATAAATAATATCTCCGAGTGAATTATTAATTAAGTTTCAAATTTGGCCTTCTGTATACTAGATTGTTACGTATCTGCATACGTAATCTGTGTTTGATTAGGTCAAAATATAATATCTCGATTAGTGAATAATTAATTTATTAGCAGGATATTCCGTCCATTTTGCCAACAGCAAAATTGCTCCGAAAGAAAATTTTTATCGCAGCGTCAAATTTCTCGCAAGGCGAATATTTCACCATCAATTCCGCAGTTTATGGAAAACATGACATTCCTTCGAAAGCCAGATTAGGCCTTTTAGAGTCGATTGTTACAAAGACGCAAGGAAAAGGATATGAAGTAAACACAATCGAATACAGTTAAACAAATATCGCTATCAAGGTCGAAAGGAGGCGGAAGAATAAGGTCGAGAGCCGTCGTTCTCTCGAGACGATCCGCTCGCCTCATCGTCGACTCCGGCGAAAGACGATTGGCAAATTGGAAACATTCTCGGAAACATTCTCGGCGACGTATACGGACTGGATCATCTTGCTTTTGTGCTGAAGGGCGAGCGCTGCGTTGTTGTGGAAATGATCGACTGAATTGCAAGATTTTCGCTTCTACCGGTGACAATGGACTCCTGGAGAGTCGGTCGGTGGGCGTGATCCGAATGCGACATCGTCGTCTGCCGACCAACTTCCGGCGAAATCTATCGATTGCTTCTTGTGTCCGCCGGCAATTCGCCGGGGTTCCTCGTCCTCCTCCTCCGCGAGGGCATTGTTTGTCGTCTGTTGGCGATATGCCGTCGCACGAATTCGGCGACGGCGTTCGAGGAGTCTGTTGCGCGCGGCGCGAACCATTTGCCGACACTTCCGCGCGGCTTTCGCCCGACGATCCACCCCCGTTCGGTGGTCTCCGCCGGGTTTTATGAGCGCAATGACGGCCTTTTCACTGCGACGGTTGTTGGGGTTCTGTGTGCTGAATTGAAGCGAGCGGAAGAGAATTGGAGATGGCGAGCTGGGTGATGGAAGGTGGAAGAGAATGGGGCTGGCGATGTGGCCGTTTCTTTGTCTTGGCGATTGACCGCCGACGGTTTTGGCATTGTGTCGTGTGGTGGAAGTCGTCGTCGTATGCGACCATCTGCTTGTCGTCGTCTTCGGCGGCGATCGTGCACGCGCGCCTCTGCTGCCATCGCTTCTTTCATCGGCGTCTTCATCCATCATCTGAGGCGACGACCGGCGCTGTTAATCGGCGCTCTGAAGGGCTTTTATTGGTCTTACTGTGCGCTCGTTTAATTTGGTTGCACCCGCCGCTGCTGTCGCCTCAATGTTGCACTTGGAAGAATTGCTGTTGCTGGCGGCTAATTGGTGCGCTTTGTGGAAAACAATTACAGCGACTGACTGGTTGGGTGACGGAATGACCGGCTGGCTGGCTGAGTCACGCAATTGGCTGCCTGTTAATTATCTCTGAGTGACTTACCTATTGACTGATTGACTAAATTGACTGACTAATTGGCTGGCTGATAGCCTGACAGTCCTGACTGACTGACTTACTAGCAGTCGAACTTATTTAATTGCGTAATTATCTGCCTGACTGCATGGTTCGTTGGCTGGCTGGACCTACTAGATGGTTGTTTGTGTGCGTGCGTGCGTGTGCGTGTGTGTGTGTGTGTGTGTGTGTGTAAAACAAAACAAATGTAACGCTCCTCTCATTGGCTGCAACGAGGTCACAATGACCAATGACGTCACAAACGGAACGATGACTTCGTTCTAAGTATAAATGTCAATATACCGTAAACGGCTGCTCTTTTAAACTAACGGCTTAAAACGCGCTTAAATAATACCCCCTGTACAATTGGAAAAAATACATTTTCAAATTTCTTTTATCGTATTAGGACGGGCAAACATCTAGTAATAATAATATTAACAACAACGACAATAATAATAATGTTAATGATAATAATGAGAACAACGACAGCAGTAATGATGATGGTCATTATTTTCATTATGATCAAATTATCATCAAATCATAGTTCTGTAGTCTTAAATGTTTGTAATGGTCGTCGTCGTCGTCATCATCATCATCATCATCATAATCATCATCATCATCATCATCATCATCATCATCATCATCATCATCGGAGTCTTAGTTCATTTTCTGGGGGCATCCACAAAAAGACAAGGATTCGCAAAGCACAGAAGCTTTATCGGTTAAACTAATATCTCCACCAATTTCCCTCCCTCCTTGACTTCCGCTCAGGGATTTCTTCCGCTCAGCCGGATTCTATTCCCGAACAGTCATCAGACTAATTTGACCGGCAACCGTCGGAGACGAGAGCTCGAAATATCTAAAACGGACGCGTTTCTAACCAGCCTCGAAACATACGGATCTAATTTTCGACGGACGGAAACGGCGATCCGTGGGCGTTTCTGACGGCTGCTGCTGGGCGGTTAAGCGTTCTAATCTCTTCAGATGTGGCTGTTGTTTCGACGATTTCGTCTGATTCTGACTTCTTCCGACAGCCAGAGAAACTCGCTCTCTCTCTTGCCGTTCGTTTGCGAAGATTTTTTTGATCTTTTGCGCCTCTCTGCTCTGATTGATTGAATCTGAAACGTCTGGCGTTGCGACGGTGCATTGGAGATTTGAGTTGTCGATTCAGACGAGGCGATCGATCGGAGAGCGGGGTGTGGGTGGGGAAGTCTTTGCACTGGGGAGGAAATGGGGAAACGGGTGATAGGGAGGCTGACGGAGAGACACGGGCAGACAAACAGATAGACAGATAGACACAGACACAGACAGACAGAGACACAGACAGACATTGTGTTTTTGCAGCATTCTTGTAGGCCTATTGTTTTTTTTAGAAAACAGAAGAATATAATATTTATGAAAGATTGAGCGGCGTAGGACAGATCAAAGAAAATATGTAAAATTTATCAATGTGCCTGTAAGTCCTCCCGGAAGTTAGTCACTAAAAAATCGGTCAATCAGTCGGTCAGTCAATCAGTAAAAGAGTCAGTCAATCAGTCAGTCAATCAGTCAACCAGTAATAGCTCTAGCCAATCAGTCAGTCAGTCAGTAAAACAGTCAGTCAGTCAGTAAAAATCAATCAGTAAAATAGTCAGTCATTGGAAGTCAGTCAGTCAGTCAGTTGCTAAGAAACTGATTATTCTTTGAGTCATACTGTTCAGTCACTCAGTCCGTATACTCTCTCACTGTTTTTTGACGTATCATTCTAGCAAATTCTTCTGCTCTCTTGCCTCTCGGTTTCTGACTTCTGTCGATTTCTTTTCGCAGAATCTACGGCGCTTATCTTCCTTCCGCTAGACTTGTTCGGTCCGTCAAGATATCATGAGATTGGCCAGTGCAGTTTTTGCCTTTCGTTCTCTGTTTGGCGTTTCTCTTCACTAACGATGCCTTCTCCGCCTTCGTCCTGATCCGCCGCTGATCTCCGTGACGGGATCGAACGCGAAATCCAATTTCCCGACTTGGGAGCGATCGGCTGACTCAACCCGATCCGTGAGCCGTCGCCGTCTGGGCTTTGGGCTATGAAACGCTGGCCGGTGTGGTGCCAAGTTGGCTCCAGGAGCAAAATGAGTTCGTTACTGCAACACTGCGTTAACGGCAGGACCAGATTTAGAATGGTGAACTAGATTTCTAAGACGCTACTAATCTAACACTGAGCGCAGGACACCGGCTTATATTTACGAGTCCTTGCAGAAATGAGACAAATACCGGTCAGGGCGGAGTTTTTGAAAAAAATTCGTAGAAAACTCCCAAGATAAAATCAGTGAGCCGGGTCGAGGTCGTGCGGTCGCTGTAGAAAAAGTGTACACTGCTAAACTAATTACTACTAATTGTCGGTAGGAAAACAGGCGGCGAGGGACTATTTAGTCAGTCAGAATTTACAGAGCCCTCCTTCGAGATCTCTACTCCGAGGCGCTCCCGACCGAGGCCAGGCGGAAGAGAGTGGTCTCGAGTACCGTAACCGATAGAATGGAGAGGAAGGAACCATCGGGACTGCAGGCGACTCACTCTCATCTGCTGAGGTTGAGTAGAGTGAAGCCGAGGTTATTATGCTCCTTGAGGTATTTTGACCGGTCTGAGCGACCACGACGAACCTACCCAATCCTACCCAAATGCATGGCGTATAATTTGTCCAGTATTCACTATACGCAAGCGCTGAAAACCGTTCCGTTTTATCCTGGATTTCTGTCGTTAGGTCGGGAGCGCCTCCGATGAATCAGTCTGTTGTAAAGGCGCTGTATAAATATGTGATTACAATTACAGTTACAATACTGGTTGTCAGTCTAGCATCTAATCCAGTCTGAAATATTTCTTATAGTTTGCAAGTTACTATACCTAAAAATCACCCAACATGTCTCTCCGCTCATTGCGCGCCAGTCGTATCAAACAGACTCTTGTGTTACTCGTGCCAGGACAGCGTTGGGCTCTTCGTACCCATGGCTGCTCCAGGCTCGCTCAAGGGACTGCTCTTATTGTTCGTCTTCCGTCAGTTCTTTAATATCATTCATATCCAAACTTAACCTCATCAGTTTCCCCAACCTATTGTTCATCTGCTCTGACTTCTGCAGTGGGGCATACAGATTACCCCATAACGGCTTCCCCGTGGAACAGATCCTCGCCGTGGAACGAATTTCGCACCGGAACAGCTATTGCACCACACCGACGGACCGTTGTTTCCCGGCCTTTAATCCGGCGTCCGTTATTGTCCTGAGTTCGATCCGACGGGTCCGTTGGCCATGATGCCGAACTCGACGGACGACGACCGGTTGATGATCCGGAACGCTACCACCGACCATCGTCCTCGTCCTCGTATCTTAGTCTTTGACTTTGAAGATCCGGAGATGTCCGGCGATTAGCCAGGACCCCTCCCCCGGCCGGCCGGACATCAAATGGCCCTTTCTTCCTCCGGGGGGTCGAGTGCCCTGCAGGCCGGGTGGTGGCGGAGGGACGTAGAACCGAAGAGGCTGCTGCTGCAGCTGACAGTGATGGCGATGATGCTCTCGTCGTTTATTGATGACCTCTTGGAATCTTGCTGCTTCGCGGCGGTGGCACGTTTAGGATTCTGGTCCAGCGCCTAAGCGGGTTTTACGTGCTTGAGCGCTGACTAAGGCTGATCCAGACATGTTCAGAGGGGTGGGTGGGAGTGGAGATAGTGATCATGACGACTAGGGGTAACTAGGTTTGGGGCCGAACTATGAAGATTGAAATATAGGCGGTTTAGATTTCCATCGCTATATATACCCAAAAGGAATCACAGTTTCGGATAATATTGGTCCTCTGAGGTAAAAATGGCTTAGGTAAAGTTATATACACTATGATAATGGTAATGGCAGATTTGTATAGCGCCATTTCAAGTGAGACTCATCCGAGGCGCTCCCGACCTAACACAATGAAACCTTGATCGAACAGATTGGTCTTCAAGTTTTCGGAAAAGAGGGATTGCAAGAGAGGCTAAAATACATCCACGTTCTGGTCGACCTTACTTTGTTAAACTGCATCGAGTGGGTGATATGGTTGTGTCTGTTTAACAAATTTTCTATATCATGACGAAGATGATTAGCGTCGCCCTCCCCGTTTTCGAAGCTTCAGACGGGCGCCATTCTAAAACACTGCCGTTTTGGCGCAGCTTGGTATAGGTAAGTTCCTGTTTAACGAATTAATTGGCGATTAAAAGGAGTTGAATATATAGCATAGGGGTGTCACATTAGAGAATTCCTTGGGCACTGTTAGAGTGCTGTCAAAAGACTAAATTAAATAGACCTGGAAGAAGAAGAAGAACAACAGTACCTTCAGCAAATCTGAGAGTCAGACATGGGTATGAAGTATTAGCGACTCCATTTTGTTAGCTTCAGCACATAAGGGCAAACTAGTGCTTTAAATGAATTGACAAAGAAACGTTGTGCTATGGCCTCCTAAAGCCACTCGTGTCTCTTTCTGCCCAACATTACACATTGTCTTGGTCTCTTGGAGACATGGGCTAGAAACTTGTGTCTGTTTCTGTCAGACGTTACTCGTTGTCATGGAGACGTTGCCTAGAAACGGCGTTTATCTTCGTCATAAGAACGGCGTTCTTTATCTGGGAGACGCTGTCTTTCAGAACAATCAATGCTTTCGCGAGCACTTTGGGGATTCCCCGGCCGAGCGATCGATGGATGATTGATTGAAATGTCGATTGATGTTTCGATTGTTCGCCTGACGGATTATTGGACGAACCGCGGAGTCGTCCTGTGATGATGGCCAGATCTGGAAGTTGGTTTCCTGTCGACGGAACCGGGGCTTACACTTGGGAACAAGGGAAAAGGAAAGGCTGGAGCCGAGAGATTTGAATAAAGTTAGCCATGAAATGATTTAAGGCTTCAGTGGCGTTTCATCTGAGCCATGAGAAGCTAGCAACAAAAAGTTATCATAAGCAGCTTAGTCGGAACAGCTGACAACAGGAACAGCTACTCCGAAGGCTGTTATTAAGGAAGTTCCTTTAAGGAGCATACAAGAACAAAGCAGAACCGACAATAGCTGTAATTTCCACACAAATAGCAACAAGAGCAGCTTGAACAATGGATGTTGTTCCCAGACGCTAGTAACTTGAACCGTTTTAACAATAGTTCTTAAAGAAACATCTAAAGGGGCACACTTTGTTATGTATACTGTCCGTCTTTCTACAAAATCATCCTCGCGATTCTCATCGCACCGCATCTGTAGCTTTTCACCCCATCAATAATTCTACTGTATCCACTGTTAAGTGTCCGATGTGCCCGTGACAGCTCCACGAGGTCATGGGAGAGACCGGTCCAGCTCCCTCACCGATGCTTCAGTTGGCGACGGTGCTTGGTACGAATACCCTACTTCGTCGTCGTTCACGCTCATTTTCATTCCTGCGTCGACCGACCTATTAATGTACTTATGACCACAGAAATAATTATCCTCATCTTAATTAGGTGCGTAATTACAGTTTTAGGCGAGAGAGACATCCCTAATTTGTTAGGACAAACAAGACGAGAGGTTGGAGGCCATACATACAGCTATTTGCACACAAACATACTCACACATACTCGTGTAAATTAATATTTATATACATACATAAATGTGTATACACATTATATATATACATAAAGATATGTTTAAAACCGTAAAAATATATCGTTATATATATACATACATAGATTTAATCGTGTGTATGTATTGTATACGACTAAATAGATATTTACGGTTGACGGAGTTTGGACAGTGTCTACCAAGAATCTCTGAACAGAGACTGCAGTGTGTGATGTATGTTAAATGTTGAAAGACGGTTGCGAGAGGAGGTTTAGACGTAAAATGAACAGAGGGAACGCTTTCTGTATAGATTTCACTAGAAGACGATTGGGGGGGGGGCTGTTTGATATATGAACAGTACGCTGAGTGCGGGCGTCTTTTTGACTGCAGTTCCGACAAGAAATTACGCCTGGAGTTAGTTGATGAATGGTCTGAACGTTTTATGTGAGTAGTTGCCTGTTGTCGTCAGGAGAACTGTTTCAATGGGACTTCAGTTGAAGTTCAACGGGTCTTCAAGTGGTGTCTGAAGAAGAGGGGTTGGCGTGGTGTGTACCATTTTCACGGAAAAGTTGTTATCTGTGGTCGACTGAAGTTTTATGAAGATTTGTGTTGTACTATTATACAATAGTAAAGACAGGGCTTCAAAGTCAAAAGGAGTCACTGTGAACTGATTTTTCTGAGTGTTGAAAAACTGAAGGAAGGAAATGGCTGAGGCAGCAGATTCGAGGAATTACGGTACTTAGGAAAATTTGAAAGTCAATTTGGCAGAAATTTGTTTCGAAATTTCTGCTCCACCTGCGCCCCGAGCCGACTAGACTGTGATGAGTACACCGCCAGGGCAGGGATTTGGTTCGAGATTTCTGTTTCATCTGCACCACCTAGCCAACTCAGCTATAATGAGTACACTGACTGTACACTGTCGGTGGGAAGATAAGACGGCGAGGGAGAGGACTATCCACCCGCCCTCATATGTCTAAGAAAATGAAGTCACTAACACTTCACTAACACTTCATACCCATGCCTGCCTCAGGGCTAGCTTAAAGGACTGCCCTTCTCTTCTACTCACTTGACTTCCACGTAAATGTACTAATTTATGTTCAACACTTAAGTTTTAACTGGAACGCTGAGTGTGTGTTACGGTTGAGGGACTTTGGACAGCGACTAGATCATTCTAAAAGGGAGTGTTTGACATTTATTACTTGTTGAAGAAACTATGGTCATGAGAGAAGTAAACCGAACATTAAGGAGCATTTTCCTGTATAAATTTTTCTAGAAGAATAAGAAGACAGCGATAGCGGGGAACTGTTTGATATATGAACAGTACGGGGGTCTTTTTGACTGCAGTTCCGACAAGAAATTATCCCGCGATTTAGTGGATGAATAGTTTGACGTTTATATGAGTGTAGTTGCCTGTCTTGATGAGAAGAACGAACGAGACTCCTTCAAGTTTTAATACAATACAATGCAATACAATTATTTTTATATTGCCCTCCGAAGTTCAGGAGTACACATACGAACATACGACAGAACATCGATGCGAGCATGAGCGCTTGTGAGTGTAGGACCTGCTCATTTATGCTCAAGGTCCTACACAGTAATTAACCGCCTGAGTTGAGGCTCGAATCTGTACTCTGCGTTACAGGCAAGCGCTATAACCAGTCGGCCAGTGTAATGATTACACAATATTAGCGAAAAACGCATTTATCTGTGTATACCGAGATATTTTGTGACTCCTTTTGGGGTCATATAAGAAGCGCCGACGCCTAACTGTGATATTATTATATCATCATCATCATCATCATCATCATCATCATCATCATCATCATCATCATCATCATCATCATCATCATCATCATCATCATCATCAGTTCCTGACCCCGGCCATTTGGCGACGATGGGTACGAATAAATGTTTTCCAATGTCTTCGCTCATTGTCAAGTCCATGCTCCTCTTAATGTTAGTCCAGGTGATGTTATGTCCTCGTTTATATTGTCTACACTGTTAGAAAATTCCCGTAAAATAACGGTGAAAGGCATGGCAACCCAGCTGCCATGCCTTTCACCGTTATTTTACGGGGTCCCGTTATCTCATTTACGGCCGACCCGTGAATTTACGGCCAATCCCAGTTTTATTTTACGGGGACTTCCCGTTATTTTTTACGGCGACTCTACATATTTTACGGAGATTCCCGGTATTTTATACGGCAATTCAGCGTATTTTAACGATGAATATCTGTTTTTAAGGGAGATTTTCACGGCGATTTACCGTTATCTTACGGTAAATGACCTTTTATTAACGGTTAATCGCCGGCTTTTCACGGTGAATCGCTTTCTATTTACGGTTCATATACCTTAATTTCACGCCGTTTTTTAACGGCTAATTTGCCTTATTTCTAATTACCTTTTCAACATATTATTGCTTTTATTTTACAGTAAGTTACTTTTTATTAAAGAACTGTTCCAGACCTTTCAATAACATATTTATATGGTAGGTCACACAAAATAGAATAGGAACTTATGGCAAAACCCGATCAAGTTCATTATCACACGCTTTGGACTACATTATACATGTATCAAACAAATGTTTAGATTATCACCAAGAAATCTTCACATCGAAATACATTTTATTTGGAAAAATCAAAAGTGCAACTGAAACTGTAATTCATTGTGGGTCATCCAAATGCGGATCACTGTGGACAGTGCAAGGCGTCATTCTCAGCGAATGCCATGCCAACTAATTCATGACAAGCTCATTATTTCATTACATTCTTTATTTGAAACAACACTGGTGGAGACTAAAAATTAGATTTTAAATTGGCATGCAAGGAGGTATAAAAATATAAGGCACCTTCACTAAATCAGCACAAGAACTGAAGCACATTAATAAGCAATTTAAGCACCTCTAGTAATATTAACTATCAAACTGGTACTTCTAGAAAGAAACCAACACCCAAAGTTTATGTCGTTGAAAAATTAAGGATTAAGGTAAAGCTATTCGATCTCATCTAAAAGTCAATCATAATCAATTCGAGAAGTCAGGTAGAAATCTGACAAAGTCAGAAAAACCAGAAATCAAGCTTTGGGGCAAGCAAGCTGAAACAGACGAGTTTTATGCTTAGTTTTGAAGAATATAAACACTTTAACAACGACTGTGCACTAAAATGTACGAAAAAACAAATCCCTCTCGTCGCTAAAGGGTTAAAGAACTGACAGAATGCACAAAACACGAAAACAGGGCAGTGGTAATAGTTTAGGTTGTGGAAGAATGTAGTTATTGTCCGTAACTCTGCAGATTGAAAATTCCGACTCTTTGATTATGTACTTTTTGTGCCACGTGTTGAAGTACACTGCAACAGAAAAACCAACAGCACAATTAATCAAAGAACATAATCTCTATAGCCCTTACCAGCACTGGCACTGTCAACCTGGCATAACCATAAATGGTCCCTGTAAGCAAATTAAACTTTAAACATGGAACAATATAGTACAAGTAGAACACCACTTTGCTTCAAAATCCTACATGAAATTGCAATTGTATTTGGTAACTTCTATCGTGCCGGTTTAATGCACAAGCAATTATACGACTTCGTTCGAAATACAAGAAGCATTCATTGCCATCATAAACTCTCAAGTGGACTGGTCTTGTGGGATGATGCCTTCCTTGTGCATTAGGCACCGGCACAACAGAAGTTAACAAATACAATGAAAACTAATTACATGTTTGATTTTGATGCTTTCTGGTGTCCTACATGTGCTGATCAACAGCTACACATATTGTATAGTGGCACTAAAGGAATAAAAAAATCATATAATACTGGTCGTACTTATAAAGATGTATATAATCTGCAGTTAACTTACATGAGAAATTCTTTGGGCCTCTAAATTATGCCCTCGTGTAGTTATTGTGATGTCTAATCCCAATCTTCCGAAACCTAATTGTGCTATCGAAGATTATTGGCAACATTATATGTTTCTACATAAACAACATGAGCAGTTTATGATAGAACTAATACACAGTTGCTAGGCAAAACAAGAGCATAAGGGATGCTTAATTTTATAGAATCATAAGTCAAAGTTAAGACAGCAATAGACAAGTAATTATATTTACCACTGAAACAAATTCCAAGCTGTTCTCACTGGTTGCTGGATATTTGTGAGTGCACTGAAACAGAAAAAGACACTTAATAAATAATCATCACTATATCTTCCCACCACTGGCACTTCAAATGTGGCATAACCATAATAGACACGTGGGTGTAGCTATATGCAAGTTTCACCTTAGGCATATGCAAACTTCAACATGGAAGATTTCTCAGGCTCTCTCTGGCATCTCTACAATAGGCTGTCTGTCTTATATAACTGATCATCTGCATACTGACCTTATTTAGGCTTCATTTTGGTGCATCACCAGTTGATGACTTGTCCGATAGGAGTTACTAATAACAATCACATGCTTTTGACACTGTGTGGTGTTGTAAATGGGCTCAGAATCTACATTACAGCTACACATGTAGTATAGTGGTGCTATATAATAAAAATAAATAATCGTAACCGAACGTTTAAACAGCACCACTCGATGATACACTCCCGACCCAAGTCAGTGCTGAAATAACAATAGAATATTGTCCATCGGATGCACTGTCTATGGTAGTTATGCCACATTTGTAGTGTCAGCGTTCTCTGATTATATTAATAATAAAGGATGTGCATTTTCTGCAGTTACCTCTACACCTCACACACTAGCTCTAGAGGCCTCTAATATATGCCATTGTGTGGCTAGTGTGATGTTTAGTAGTACTCTCCTAGAAGTCAATTGTGTAACAAAAGATCAATAGCAACATTAAATTATTTCTGTTCAGACAACATAGACAGTTTATGATATGAGCAATGCATTGACATTTCAATAATTGCAAGGTTGCTTGACAAAACCAGAGCATAAAGAGATATATGGTAGCCGACTGATTAGACCGCTCACCCTGTAACTTGGGGAGAAGGGGTTTGAGTCTCCCTGAAAGTTACTGTGTAGGGACCTTTAGCCATTATTAAGTAGTGGCGTTTCATAAATGCATAATATTAATTTTAATGATGTCAGTACTAATAAATATAATAATATGGCTGAAAATGATCAGATACTTACGACGTATGTCCGAAATATAAGACCTAGTGTTTTTGACCGCACTACACGTCAATCTGGAGAGCAAGATGCATGTTGCTCTTCTCAAACGCCAGAGATTGAACAACTGTGACTCCTACAAACAAAATTATTTAACTCAATCAAATCTCAAAACTTCTGTTGCGCCTTGTAAAACAAACAGCATGGATGGGTTCAAGCCTCCCAAGATGGTTACTTTGTATGGACCTTGGTTTTTTAGATTTAAAAAATTTTCTTTGGGTTATAGCCCTGCATCCTCAAGTACAACCGATTAGAGGTTGATGTTGCCCCCTCTTGAACGGAAGAAATCTCACAAAAAGGTGTCAAATGTTTTGGCGAAGAAATTTTCTGTTGAAGAAATTCCCCCAAAAAGGTCATCAAATATTTTGACAAGCAGTAGTTGCCTCCACTTGAATTGAAGTCTGGCTATGCTCCTGATAATAATAATAATAATAATAATAATAATAAAAATAATAATAATAACAATTGCTCAATATGAGCTATATTCCGTCACAGCCATGTGTAAAGTTTAACCGTGTTGTGTCAAAACAAAATGATTAGCATCACCCTTTGTCCACAGTTGGGAATGGTAAGAGCCAAAAATAAGTGCCACAATTAAAACTTTGTATGGACCTTCTACAAGTCCTTTTTGAAGCTACAATTGCTCAGCACCATCCATAGATGCTTGATCAATAGATAGAGTGCTAAAATAATAATAATAATAATGCCATCGCATTCCGTGGCACATTCAGGGACTCAACGGAGGACGAGGCCTGATTTCCTGGAAACAACATAACAACAAATTAATATCTAAGTCCCCAAGGGATCATATGTACCTTGGGGCAAAAATAATAATAATAATAATAATAATAATAATAATAATAATAATAATAATAATAATAATAATAATAATAATAATAATAATAATAACAATTGCTCAATATGAACTATATTCTGTCACAGCCATGTGTGTGAAGTTTAACCGTGTTGTGTCAAAACAAGGATGATCAGCATCACCCCAACCCTTTGTCCAGTGTTGAGACTGGTAACAGCAAGAAACTGACAATGCCACAGTCAAAACAAGCATTTATGTTGGCTGCAGTGGGCCTACATTAGTTGCCACGTGTAGCACAATGCAGGTCAACTGTGCGCACAACTGACTTCTGCATTGCGTCTTCATACATACCTGCCATGGTACCATGAATTTTAATTTAAAGAAATTTAATTCTAGGAATGTAAGCTCACATATAAAAGAGTAGAAAACATAATAAAAACTATTAAGAACAAATTTTTTAAATACATACATACATATATATACATACATATACATGATACCAGATACATGTAGAAACCTTAAACTTACCCGATCCTGTACTCGATGACTTTTCATGGAGCGTTTCCACATGACCCTGGGTTGGGAAACGTATTGGTGCACTGTAGAGATATTTGGCAAGACCTTCTTCACTCATTACTATTATTTCTACGTATTTGTAAGTGCTGCTATCTAATGATCAGGCATTAATTGATGACATTGAGCAATTGATTCATCAAATAATGCCTGGTAATTATATAGCAGCACTTAAAAATACGTAATAATAATAAAATAATAATAATAATAATAATAATAATAATAATAATAAAAATAATAATAATAATCAATTAAAAAATAGTAAGCAATATTGAGCAAAATATTAAATGACAAAGCAATGCCCTGGACATTCTACTTACCGTTGAGTGAAGTCCAAGATATCACACTGTTTCCAGGATACCCCTCACTGAAGACGTAGTAAGTGGCAAACAGAGCACAAACCGCAGTCACAGAGTCACATGGCTACAAAGCACTGATGTTGATGGCCACATGGTTATATATGAAATTGCAGATCGATGTTCGTTGAACACATCACCTCCTGAAAATGCAACACAGACTGTCAGAGAGAGTACATTCGATAACACATAAATATTTAATGACAACCAGAGAAACCAAATATCATAGCTAGAACTGTGGTCAGTGATTGATTCTATGCGAATGACGCACGCCACGTGCAATATTTCAAGTCAAATGGCCCTTTAAGTTTAATATTAAAAGGCGATTTCTCCATCAAAGTGATGTCTTCAGTAGAGAAAAAATTGCAATGTGTGATATGAATTTACATTTATAATTACTTACTTGATTCGGCAGAATTTCGCATAATTCCGTGACCGATACATTTTCGCCATTTTCATTTAGAGTCACCAGCCCGGCCATAAGACATGAACATTAATTAGGTCAAAGTTAGTAATTAAGTAAGTAGTTGCTGAAAAGCTGCACTCCGGGGCTCAAAATGTCAAAAGCATATACAGAATCAGTAAGAAAAAAAGTATTCTTCCTATAATAGTTTTTCTCGTATTATTATTATTGTCTATGTCAGGACCCTGTCGTGAGAACGTGGTTGGAGAGAATATGGTGTGGGCTTTCTAATTTGTTAGCAGCTTGTGTAAAACATGGCCTGGGTTTCAGAACTGCTAAGAAGAGACCATTATTAGCCTGCCGGCAGAGCTGGTCCAACGTGATACTGTCACAAGGGATCAACCATTCTGATCAACTATCATTTATCAACTAAGATATATGGATTAACTTTCAGTCGGATTTTACCTGCCTATGATGGATTGAAACCCGTTTTAACGCCACCATGCAGGGTTCGCATGCAGCATGATGGCACGAATCACATCGAATAGCAGAAGTGACAGCATTTCTAGTGACATAATTCCTTGGTTATAATACTTGGTATCCAATTAAGGAGTTATCTCGGAAAACCTATTTATTTGGTGTATCTATCAGAGAATTTGTATAGAGCCCTTTCAGTAACTTACAAGGGCGCTCCGGCACGGCTACCTAGAAATCATCGAACAAATTGTTCTATATGTAATGACACGTGAGCGTGTCAAATGTTATGAGAGACTACGTACTTACTAATTAATTTTGCTTGCACCTGTACGACACACACATTTAAGCACTGAAACACACCAGACGTTTAAATATAGGCCTAGGTCTACTGGAAAAGTAAGGAATAGGTTAAAAGTCCGTCTGGAACCTCGTGGAAAGAAAGTAACAAATTAAACAACTACTGTACTGTCAATTAGTTTTGCTACGGTGTGACGGTGTCTATTAAAAAAGGTCTATACAGGGGCTCGAACCTGGGACCTAGTAGTCTGGTTCATGAATTTAACCACCTTCTCTACCAGGTGCTCTAAATAACCCAAGCTACGACCGAATATTAAAACTCGTACTAAAACCCCGTACTAAACGCTAGATTTATCTCAGAAGCGTGTATCTAACTGCATCTGCTTAAATGTCCTACTGTCTAACTCCGTTTGGAAAATTTGTCTTATGCCGAATGACAGCCCATTGTGGTTCAATGATCTTGTTAGTTCGATGTAGGCCTATTATTCCCTACGTTTAGTAAGCATTCGCCAGGGTGATGCGGCTGTTCAGAAAGCTACAAATTTGTTATCTTTCAGGGTATATTTTGAGTTTTAGCCAAACTTTAATATCCTAAGTTAAAAGTACGTCTGGAAAGAAAGCTATAGTATAAACACTTAATGTCTAAAAGTGTTTGCTACTATTTTATTTAAAAAGATAAAAAAAAGGTGGCAGAGTCTGGTTTCGAACCCGCGCTTCTAGGTCATAGGCCTAAATTGGGTTGGCATCTTAACCATATGAGCTAAACTGCACGCACTATAGGCCTTCATGTTTATCAAAACTAATATTAAAACCCATACAATTCGTTAAATTTGTCTCAGTAGTGTGTTGGTAACTGTATCTGCCTACATGTCCGTCCGTTTAAAAATGATCGTGTTAGTCTGATTTCCTGTGAGCTTTGGCGTTTGCATTTTTGTTGCAATATGTGGTCGCCTACAATATTTCTTATGCGCGGTGACCGTCCATTGTTAAGGATTCCTGCTCTGTTAAGGTATTAATGCGCATTCGTGTCTAAGTAATGCGGCTGTTCAGAAAGTTATGAGCTAATAATAGTAATTTTCCACCTTTATTTACACTTGTAGACAAAGGTGAATGCTTAATCAGTTTTTATAATCATTTTGTAATTTTATAGGCGGTTATTACCAGGGTTGTAGGAGAACTACATTTTCGATAAGCTGATGCAATACCATGCCGTGAGCGAATTTCCGAAAAATGAGCGCTTTCTCCGTAAAAGAGCGTGGGTTCACCGTTATAAGTCCTCAGACGCATTCCACCTGTACTTTACGTAGAAACGTCGTATAATAACGTAAACACCCCCTTATAAAAACGGTATTTTTTTACAGTGTATCCAGGGTATACTCTTGGTCTGCCTTTGTTTCTTTTTCCTTTGAATCTTGCATGTAGTGCACTGTGTGGAATTCCATCAACTGGTATTCTCTCAACATGTCCAAACCATCGGAGTCTTCGCTGAACGATGTTGTCTAACAGAGTTGTCTGGCATACCTAAGTCGTACGTCATCGTTTCATGTTTTCGTTATATACAAAGCGTATGGATCGAGGCAGGCTGCAGATGTGCGATGAGCTGTTTGCATTGCAGTGTGTAATAGAAAGTAGCCTCCTGTGTAGGACTGCTTCGTCGGTTATCTTGTCCTACGGGAGCTCTATGAAATGGAATCTCAATCGACCGAGACAGACAGACAGAGACAGAGGGACAGAGCCAGACACACAGACAGACAGACAGGATCAAGACTTAATCTAGTTATTTGCATAGGTATACAATCCATCATCTCTATGCATATATAACGGTCAATACACACGCGGACTTATTTTATCTATACGCACATACCTACACACGTACATAGTACATATATATATATATATATACACGAATGCAGTGTATATATGGGTATAATATGTATATTAATATATACATATATTACTTTGCCATATGTATATATATGTGGTTGTGCGTGCTATACACATATATATAGATATGCTCTTAATATGCCATATATATGTATATGCACGGTGCATATATATATATCGGCACTGCTCTTGTATACATGCCTATGCCATATATTGCCTATGCCATATATATACACGTGTCGTATATATATATATCGTATATATATGTATATATATATATATATATATATATATGTGTATTCGTGTAAGCAGTCTGAAACTGAGCGGGTTTCGATAATCTGCATCGATTGCAGAACCCGCAGCAGTAGCATCAGCATCAGCGTCAGCTTCAGCAGCTGGCATCATCATCGTCGTAGTCCGATGTCGACTGCTATTTGTGTTTCCACTTGCTTCATAATCTGCCTCCGTCTCATCAACATATCGATCCCATCCGTCCGACCGACCGATCCATTCAGGCGACGGTCGGCCTCGGCGCCGCGGAGGAGCCCGACCAACCGTCGGCCGATGACTCCGCCAGATACTAATACACTTGGCCCGCCGCCGTCCGACCGTCCGTCCGTCCCGGCGCCGCGCCGCCAGTCCCGCACGGACCAGTAAATCTTCCGGGCGACCGGAAAGAACCGGATGCCGTTAACCCGGAGTATTAATATTTCGTACCTAATTGACGCCGATCATATTTGTATTGGAGGCAATTACTGTTCATCCGGCGTCCGGCCGCGACGTGAAGGATTGCGCAGATTTTGTTGGGGATTAGTCCGGGAATGCCGGCGGCGTCCAACTTCCCCCGGGTGGCCGGCCGGTTGGGAGCCCGACGGTAAATTATGAGAGGGATTAGGCGCGACCCCCTGTTGGAGAGCGGGATGATGCTGGTCGGAGGAGAACGCGAGGTTGCCCAACGTTGCGATACGTGTTGTAGGAGTGGCGAACTTGTGGTGGACGAGTAGTAACGGTGTTGTGTTTCTGTTGATTGATGTGCGTTTGTGGTGTTGTTTGGTAGTGTGTTGCACGTTCTTGTTCTTGATTTTGGCCGTTTCTAAATTGGGCCCTTTTTTTTATCTTTTTGCAGCGCCGGCCTTAGGGGAGTGCGAACCGTGCGGTCGCCGTAGGGTGGCCCGAAAATGTCATAGAAAATTAACATGAAAAGACACGCTAATAATAGTAACAATGAAAAACAATTTGACTTGAGTCGTGGGCGGCCTGTACAGTATACTCTGCACAGGGCCCGAGATATCCTTTAGAAGGCTATAGCACTGCTGTTGGGAATTAGAGTTTTTAACCTATTTTAATCTATTTCAGTCTATTTAAATATGTTTTAATATATGTTTTCCACTTATATATTTTTAATTTCTTATTTCTGTGAATTTCTTATTTTTTTCCTTTTCCTTTTATTATTTTCTTTTCTCTGAAAGTATTTTTTTTCAATATCTTGCTTTTCTCATTTTTTTTCTCCATTTCTTATTTGCTCCTTTTCGAATTTTCTCCATTTCTTCTCTTTTTCTTTGTTTCTTATTTTTCGCCATTTCTTATTTTATTGCTGTTTCTTATTTCACACGGAGTTTTTCTCCAGTGTTTGCACCAACCGGTTCATGTTTGTTTGCACGTTTCCGTGCAGCCGTAATACGATATATCTGCAACATCTGATCCGCTCTTATCAAGATATACTACTATGGTATACCATATGATCGAAAAACAAAAGGTTGATAAATCAATGAGCGAAAACCATCTTCCAAGATCAGTATCCGTTGAACCGAACCGTTGGGAATCTGTTAGGTCCATGGGATGAAAGACGGCGTATACTGAGCTTTGAGGAACAGCAGGCCCGAATGGTACCCGTATACGCATGAAGCGTTGCCGTTTTTCTTAGCCTCGGCATATGAGGGCGGGTGACCAGACCATCTTCCTTGCCATATACGATCTTCCCACTGACGGCGTACTGTAAGCGTACTCGCCATTAGCAGAATGTTTCGACTATCTCCTAACAATTGTTAATATTTATCATTAAACTCTCATTAACCCCTAGTGCATGATATGTGATAGGCTATCTTTCTCTGTAGATCAGAACTGCATCAACTAGGTTGAATCTTTGAATATCTTATGTTTGTATGTGATATGTCAGGCACTTTGAACTAGTGTAGGAGTGGTTTTAATACAACTAACATTTCTGTGACAATTTTTCAGATATTGAGACTAGCTTTCAATCTTGTATGATTCGCGTGTTTTATTCAATAAACGTATCATGAGTTATAAGCATAAGCTGAATGAAATAAGGGGTTATGTGAACAGTGCAGGGTAACTTGAAATCGCGGTCAGGCAACCCAGGGGTAATATGAAATCGATTTGCTTGAGGTCTTTACACCGAGCGTGTATGACATAACAGAATACGCAATCCCACACTTTATTAACAATGTTTAAGACGACATTTTCAAGTTCGAACAACAACCGGTGTAATTCCGCCTAAAGCCGCCTATTATAACACGGGATAACGTAACGGACTTGCGTCATATATTGTTCATTGTACCATATGCTTAGTGCTTGTCGCGTATACGTCCGATGATCCGACGATAAACAAATGATCGTATGAAACTCACCATTGGAATTTTACTTACGCCTAGTCCGAAAATTTTCGACGTTTTCGACATTTGTTATGGACGTAAAAACGGCCATTTGGGCGTTAACTGAAACACTGACTTCGGCTACAGTGTATACCCCAAAATGTAAGCATGTATGTAGTCTTTATTAGTCCGAGACAAACTCACACATTTTACATCAACATTACGTAGAATAGTGAAAACGTAGCTCACTCTGTGATTAGAAAAAATGATGCAATATTATTAACTGTTTTAAAAGTCAGATTAACGTGTGCATCTATATCTATAGCCCTGAACTAAGAAGTAAGTAAGCAAGTATATTCTTTATTGAGCCACCTGCATGCGCACTGTGGTTAACAAACATGTTATGCAGTTAGAGGCATGAAACACAAGAAACAACATAAGTTGGAAAGGAAGCCAGCTAACCAGGTTAGGTATAGATAGAAGACCTAACAATTGGATATGAATTTTACTGGTATAACATCGTAGTTAAGAAATTCTTACATGTTAGCGCGTCTGCCAAGAGCATAAAACTTACGATTGGAATTGAAACTATAACCGGTTAGATATATCCGTGTAATCATTAAAACTAACATAATCTTAAGTTTTACATGTGTACAGTGTGCGAATGATGAAGGTATTTGGATCTTATGTTATTGTCCTTTGTCAGCAGTTGATCTCGAATTCCACAGAACGTACTAGATGAACGAAAGAGAAACAAAGGCAAACGAAGACTACCCTGGATAGATAATATAAATGAGGACATAACATCACTTAGACTAACACTGAGAGGAACGGTGGACATGACAAACGACTTAGGACAATGGAGGTAATTTATTTGTACCCATCGCCTCCAAATGGCTGGCGCCAGGAGCTGCTGCTGATGATGATGGTTCTTTTGACCCCAGCTGTATACACAGAAGACTGTTGAAATTTATTACTGTCGGATTGTGCGTCAGTCTTAGTGTTGGCGGTCAGTCAGTCAGTCATGAGTCGATCGATAAACAACTTGAGTGTCATCAAGTGCATTCCAGAGTCACTGGACCATGGTCGTCTTAAACGTATAGAGCAGCTGAAAATGAAAATGTTTATATAGCGACCGTATATGGCCTCGACTCTGCTTATTGTTCAATGAATTGATCGGGTGAGATCCTTCACCACCGCTGCCCGTTTGAAAGGGCGCCACGCCTTTTAAGGTCTTCGTGTGCGAACCGTGCTAGTCCATCGGTATGCAAACCGGCATCCTGACGCACTTGTGAGCATGGGAGGAACACTCTTACGGACTGATCTTCTGGATGTTGACCTGATTATGGCTTGGTTTTGGCATGCCATCGGTTGATGCATTGTGCATTAGACACCGGCGCAATAGAAGTTACTAATTACTGTCCAATGCATGAGGCATAGCTAACCGATTATTATTGAATGGCTAAGAAATCTACTCGCCTAAGAAGTTCTCTCTGTCTTTTTTCGTTCTCTGTATCTGTCTCTGTCTGTCTGTGTCTGTCCCTCGCTCGCTCGCTCTATCTGTCTGTCTCTGTCTCTGTCTGTCTGTCTGTCTGTCTCTCTCTGTCTCTCTCTGTGTCTCTCTGTCTGTCTGTCTGTCTGTCTGTCTGTCTGTCTGTCTGTCTCTCTCTCTCTCTCTCTCTCTCTGTCTCTCTCTGTCTCTCTCTGTCTCTCTCTGTCTCTCTGTCTCTTTCTCTGTCTGTCTGTCTGTCTGTCTGTCTGTCTGTCTGTCTGTCTGTCTGTCTGTCTGTCTGTCTGTCTGTCTGTCTGTCTGTCTGTCTCTCTCTCTCTCTCTCTCTCTCTCTCTCTCTCTCTCTCTCTCTCTCTCTCTCTCTCTCTCTCTCTCTCTCTCTCTCTATCTCACTCTCTGTGACTGTCGGTGTTGCCATCTGGTGGTCAGGGAGCCAGCGTCGATCGGAACATCTGCATGTTGTTTTTCGAGATGCTCCGCCATCCCAGCAGACTAATCGTCGCGAAGAACAATGACAGCTCGCCGTAGATCCCGCGAGATCTCTTACTCATTCGCCGGTCACGTGCTTCCGTTACGAGTTCCGCGTCGAAGCACGAGTCCGACCGACCGACCGGCCGATCGTTGGCTGGCTTGCTGATGGAAATTTGGCAAGTCCGGGCGAGCCGAGAGCTCGAAGGGAGGAAATTGAACGTTCGCAGTGGCGTTCGCGGGAATAAATTCGGATCGGTCGTGTGGCCGCTAATGACGCCATTAAAGGGCGCGACTCCTGTTCCGAGGTGGAGTCATCGGCGGTCGAAAGGAACTGGAGAGAAGGTGGAGGGATCGGGAGAGCGGAAAAGAGGGGTCAAGACGAAGGAATAAATGTCTTTATATGTTCAAGCGTGTATGTGTATATATATACTTATATATTCTTGTATACACATATAACTATGCATATATAGTGCACATGCTTATACTATATATATATATATATATATACAGGGTTATGTATATGTGTGTGTGTGTTCGCATTTATGTGCGGCCAAGTGTAGGATATTATTTTTATATATATTGTGTGTATATAGGCTTATGTATACATGTATATCTGTATATATTGTGTGCTGCCTAAGTATACTGTTTATATATTATTTCTTGTATATATTTATGTATTGTGTGTATATATGTGTGTGTGCATATGGGCATATATATATATATGTATATGCTTGTGTCTGCACATGTAGACTAATGATCAGAGTATATTATATATACATATATATGTATATATATATATAAATGCTGTTACAAGCATTACTTGTACGGAGGAATTTATATGTGTTGGTGCCTGCAATATAGCTGTAACACACGCAGATGCATAAACCACCGCCATTAAGTGTATATATATATTATATATATGATATGTATTATGTATTTGTTTCATTTATATAACTCATGTATATATATATATATACTTCTATCTACTATATGTATACTCTCACTTACATGTTTACATGAATGTATATAAACCTATACATTTATTTCTGTGTGAGGGTGGAGCCGAGATTTAAGGCTTGGACTGTTCAGAGGTGCGGGTGGTGTAGTGGTTAGCGTGCTGGACTGTCCGTCGAGAGGTCGGGGGTTCAAACCCCGCCAGCGCAGAAATTTGTGTGGATATTTCGACCTCGCCTGCACCCCCATAATGAGTATGTTGACGGTGGGAAGATACATCGGCGAGGGAGAGGACTGGCCACCCGCCCTCATATGCCGAGGCTAAGAAATATGAAGTCGTATGCCGATGGCGGTGTAATGTATACTTGAAATTAATGTAGCGCCAGGGAGGTATTTATCTAGCACTATTGGCTGGGCAGTGGAGAGGTACAATTCAATTACTTTCTTCAGTTTACATTGGCTAGCCATGGGTTGCTGAAACCATCAAAAAGTGTCTGGTACTGAAGCAGATTCTTAGTGTGGCGCCCTATAGCTGATTGCTAATGTATTTGTCTCTGAGCTGAGTGTCTGGGGTTCGAGGTATAGTATACCTGTTGCCTTTGGATGGATTGCTTGGGCTCTACGGGTGTGCGTGGGCTTGCCGCTGATGGCTCTTCTCGTTTGCTGATGTGCGCTGTTTTCCCAGTGATGAAGTCTCTACTCTTAAAGACATTTTGCATCGTTGAGGCAAGCGGAGAGAGAGAGCATCTGACTATTAGAATATTTATATAGTGGTGCATAAATTTCGTTAATGAATAAAAGTAATCAATAATTAATTAATAAGTACTAATTAAATTGCGGTACGTGTTGATGTCAAGTTGGAAACCTGTCTGTGCATCTAGCGAAATCTCCACCAACTCTCTCCCTCTGTCTGTTTGTTCTGCTTGTGTCATCTCCTCAACTTAAAGACTTCTCTAAAATTGCTTATCCACCATGCATAGGCTGCCTCTGTCTTACGGACTGATCTTGCCTGATATTGGATATTGTCCTGATTAAGGCTTGGTTTTGGTGTGCCATCAGTTGATGGCTTGTTGTGCATTAGACACCGCCGCAATAGAAGTTACTAATTACAATATTGCAATTACAATCGTTGAAGGCCTCTGTCGCCAATGTGAATAGTGGTGTGCAGTTAATTAGCTCACCTTAATTACTCATTAAGTCATTATCAAAATATATGTATTTATATCGGTATATATATATATATATATATATATATATATATATATATATGCATTAAATATATGTGTGATCATATGCGCCGACTTCTTGGGAGCCTTGGGTGCGAATGCACCCAGAGAGAAAGTTCAGTGGGTGCCTTGCACCCAGAAGAATTTGAACCCCAAATTCAGTGGAAAAGCAGTAATCTCACAACGTGAGAAGTAAAAGTACAACACAAATACCCAACATTGCATGATCTCACAGTCACAGCCTGTACATAAATAAATAATTTCTTTCTTTCTTTATTATTTAAAATAATAAATAAATAAATATTAACACCGGAACCCTTGACAATAAAACAATTTTCTTTCTCCGAAAATCTGCTAAAACTCACCTCCCTAAGGGAAGGGGATAAGGAAGAAGGATGACCCATGCACCCACTGGCACCAGAGACAAAAGCAAAAGTCGGCGCCTATGGATGTGATGATATAAATTATATATATATATATATATATATATATATATATATATATATATGTACCATGGAGGAGAAAAGAGGACTAACCAATGTTGTCAGTTAAACTGAGGTTAATTTTAAAGAGAACATTCCACATGTCTGTGTGTCTGTCTGTCCGTCCGTCCGCCTGTCCGTCCGTCCGCCTGTCCGTCTGTCCGTCTGTCTGTCTGTCCAATTCATTGTTACCTACGACCCGATATTTATGGAGAGGGCCGGAAATGAGACGCTTCTTCATAATAAAAGGCAGATCATCCGATCATCTAAGGCGGTCAGAGATGCATTGGCCAATCTCATTCCTTGCCAGAGCGTCGTCTCATTATAACCGCACCTCACTGTAATTGATTGGAGAGGAAGCTCCCTATATAACGAGGTTCCTTTGTATGAGAAAAGGTGACGTTGGTGTCTGATCGCAGGACTCCTGCTTTATGATCAGACGGTCGACGTATGTTAACAATTAAACGTTATTAGTGTCTGGAGGTTTAAGACACGCACACACACACACACACACGCACACACACACACAGACACACACACGCACGCACACGGACACGAACACATTATAGTCTTTTACATTGCAAGACGGGGGCGGGGAGATGGTTGAATGGTAGCACGCTGGCACGAAGGTCAGAGGGACGCAGGTTCGATACCCGCTAGCCCCATAAAGTTGACTCGGGGGCGATTGTGAAATGGGGGCGATTGTGAAATGAGCAGTAGTACAGATGGGCGCCTTGCATGGCTGCCGTACAGTTAAATTCGACTTCTCTTAAACTAGTCATGAATCGTCTGTTAGTACTAGATATCAAGTAATCTTACTGCATATACTTTTCAGTTTGAATTAATAAACGAATGTTATTATTATTGATACATTTTGACCTTATATGTATATGCATGTATGCCTTGATATGTACGTTTTGGCTGGTTCTGTGTTTGTGTATGTATGCAATGCATGTTATGCAAGTAAGCACGTATGTATGTATGTATGTATGTATGTATGTATGTATGTATGTATGTATGTATGTATGTATGTATGTATGTATGTATATGATGCAGGTATGTTTGATGTGCACCTCTGTAATTAAGAAATCTGGAGTATGTGTGACCTTCCCGGAGGAACACTGCTCGTCCTGTATGGGTTCACCATTTCACACCAATCACCCATAAGTAGTATGTGTAATATCTTTCATTTTTCATGATGACTATAAAGTATCCGCCCGCAACTGAAACTGAAACCGAACCTGAAATCGAAACTGAAACCGAAATTGAAAGTGAAACTGAGCCTGAAAACGAAACTGAAACTGAATGATGTCTTGTGAGTTAGATACTAGCACTGTATGAATGAGAGGTGAATGAGTGGAGAACTGGATTTCGATTGGTCCTAACCACCAGCTGTTGTTCATTTCCTCCTTTCAGAGTCGCGTGACGTCGGTGGCGGGAAGCGCGGAACCAGTGTCGCTCCGCCGTTGCCAGCTGGACGCCGTCTGTTCCGAGGTAAGTGATTTGGATCGATGCAGGGGAGGCGGGCCGAGGGACAGGGAACCAGATGGACCGATGATATCCGCTTGTTCCACTGGTGCCATCATTCAGGGCAATGTCCGTATCGCGTGTCGAGGCTGGTTCCCTGCCGTCGACGGTTCTCGTTCGTAATGGCCGTACGGGGTCATGTGATAATCAGCCGAGTAGATCCGTTGGGGGATTGGTGCCCCGTCGCTCCCCTTCAGTGGCTCCCCTTCAGTGGCTCCCCTTCAGTGGCTCCCCTTCAACAGTCGTTTCTCGTGTTGGTCCGTAAGAAGGGAGGCTGAGTCGGACAGCTGTGCGCTTGTATCTGAGTGGCTGGCTGTTCGGTTGTCTTTGTCAGTCTGTGTGTTGTCTCTTTGTCTGTCTGTCTGTCTGTCTGTCTTTGTCAGTCTGGTTATCTGTCTGTTTGTGTCTGTCTGGCTGATTGTGTCTGTTTTTCTGTCTGTTTGCCTGTATCGTTGTGTATGTAGGTCTATGTCAGTCTCTCTGTGCCTGTGTTTGTCTGTGTCTGTCTATCTGCTGTAGTATGTCTGTCTGTCTCTGCCTGTCTGGCTGCTGTGTCTATCATTCTGTCTCTTTCTACCTGGCTGTTTGTCTTTGTATCTGTATGTCTGTCTGTTGTTGGTTTGGTCGTTTCAGGGTCGTGTGACGTCTCTGTGTATCTCTCTCTGTGCCTGTTGGTGTCTGTCTGTCCGTCTGTTTGTCTATCCATCTGTCTGTCTACTCAGTGTTTGTTGAGGGCACATGGCCAGTCCTCTCCATCGCCGTCTCACCTTCCCATCAACAGTGTACAGTCGGTGTACTCATAGCTGAGTTGGCTAGCGGGTGCAGATGGAGCAGAAATCTGAAAACAAATTTCTGTCCTGGCATTCACATAAAATGTCATATACACACATGCACACGTACATAAACACACACATACACACTTACGTACACACATGCATATATATACACATACAGACACACACACACATACATAGCCACACACACCCATATGCACGCTCCTACATACATTTACATGCACACATACATACAAGCACGCACACACGCACACACACACACAAGCACGCGCACACACACACACACACACACACACACACACACACACACACACACACACACACACACACATGTCGAACATAAATCTTTGGGACAACGAGCAGTAAGTGAAGGAGCATAGACGATGCTTGAACAAATGATCGGTCGTCTGGTTTCTGTATACCATCCCACTTCTTCCATGGGCGTGTTCCGAGCTCGTACCGAATACACCCGGAGCGACTGAACCGCCGGCGATGGGTATAAATTAAACGCAGAGGCGACTCGGTGCATACTCGGAGCCAACGTGGAGCGCATGCAATGAGTTATGCCTTGTCATTAATAATCTCGAAGGCTAGATGAACGTAGTAAGATTTTTGTAAATAAAGAAATAAAAATCAAATAAGTCGGCGCTTTTGAGAGACACTTAAAAATGCGATTTATTTGATTGTCATTTTACCTACGTACGTGTTTTCATACATGCATACATATATACACCCACACACACACACACATACATATACGACATACATACAAACGTACGTACATACCTGGTTACATACATACATACATACATATATACACACATACAGACATACATGCTTCATACACGCATATATATACAATCATACACACACACATACATACGACATACATACAAACGTACGTACATACCTGGTTACATACATGCATACATATATACACACATACAGACATACAGGCGTCATACACGCATATATACAATCATGTACACACACATACATACAACATACATGTATACAAACGTACGTACATATCTGGTTACATACATACATATATACAAAGATACATACACACATACATTCACATAAATAAATGCATACATGCACGTATACATACAAACGTACATACATACGTGCTTACATACATACATACATATATTCATACATACACATACAAACATACATACAAAAATACACACTTACATGCATGCATACATACAAACATGCATACACACATACGTGTGCACACATGCATATATACATACACACATACATACGCACATGCATACATGCATACACATACATGCATACACATGCTTATATACATACACACATAGAAACATACATACATACGTACATACTTACATGCATACGTAGACAATATAATAGCGCCTCTGCTTAGGTTGTACTGCAAGAAGCGCTTTATAAATTGGTAACTACAATACAGTACAATAATAAATACACAGATACATAATACACATATACACTTACATGCATACATACATTGCATACATTACGCACATACATACCACATGAGGTGGGGAGGGTAAGCGACGTTTATTGACTTGGGTAATTGATGACCTGCCTTCGTCTGCCAAAGGGGATAAGGGAGGGAAACGACCCTTCGACCCACCCACCCACGCACCCCGAGGGAGGCGAGGCATTCGGGGCAGAGGGGACGACGTCCCTCGGGTCCCCTTCGAACGTCGGATTATGTCAGCCAACGATTTCCAAGACGAGTGATGGACAGCAATTGGACGCTCACTCGTTCCCCGTCGCCTTTTACAGTTCCTGTGTGTGTGTGTGTGTGTGTGTGCGTGTGTGTGTGTGTGTGTTCGTGTGTGTATGTGCGTGTGTGTATGTGGATGTATGTATGTGTGTGTGTGTAGGAGTGTGTGTATGTTTGTGTGTGTATGTGTGTGTGTGTGTGTGTGTGTGTGTGTGTGTGTGTGTGTGTGTGTGTGTGTGTGTGTGTGTGTGTGTGTGTGTGTGTGTGTGTGTGTGTGTGTGTGTGTGTGTGTGTGTGTGTGTGTGTGTGTGTGTGTGTGTGTGTGTGTGTGTGTGTGTGTGTGTGTGTGTGTGTGTGTGTGTGTGTGTGTGTGTGTGTGTGTGTGTGTGTGTGTGTGTGTGTGTGTGTGTGTGTGTGTGTGTGTGTGTGTGTGTGTGTGTGTGTGTGTGTGTGTGTGTGTGTGTGTGTGTGTGTGTGTGTGTGTGTGTGTGTGTGTGTGTGTGTGTGTGTGTGTGTGTGTGTGTGCTTGCATTCACTACCTTACGCTGACTTTTATGGGATTAAAACCACCCTTGTGGGGACACGATTCCATGTGGGGACATTTTTCGAGTCCCCACAAGGAAATCATCAATAATCGCTTCCTTTATGCATCTACGGTCTCGAAATTGAATTTTCCTTGTGGGGACATGTCCCCACAAGCACGGAAAAAGTGTGTGTACTGTGTGTACACACAATCCACACACACTTCTCTGATGAACATTTTTCTAAAATCCGGCCATCTGGTGGCAAATATGCACTAATATATTCAGTATGTAGTCTTCCGCAAATGCTTAGTAAGTTGTCCATCTGTGTGACTGTATTGTACCCTCACAAATTCCATATGGGGACAATTGGACATTTCACTGCAAACAGGTGTGTACAAATCCGCCTAAAAAGCAGTGCCGCTGTCCCCGTATGGTATGTGTGTGTGATACTACGCAGGCTGTATTCTTTTGATAAAACGTTTGTCCCCGCAAGGATTCTTTATAGAGACAAATGTGTGTGACAATACGCAGACTGTACTCAGTTGATAAAAGTTTGTCCCCACATGGATTCTTTATAGAGACAAATGTGTGTGTGTGAGAATATGCACACTGTATTCTGGTTAGGGGAGGTATATTTCCCAACAAGGATTGTTTATAGAAACAAATGTGTGTGTGAGATAATACGCACGCTGTATTCGTTTGATGAAACGTTTGTCCCCAAAAGGATTGTGATTCGTTGCCCCTAAAACCTTCATACAGTTTAATCTGGTCGGGGGAGGAATATTTCCTCACAACGATTGTTTATAGAAATATATGTGTGTGAGAGAATACGCAGGCTGTATTCATTTGAAAAAAAACGTTTGTCCCCACAAGGATTCTTTATAGAGGCAAATGTGTGTGTGAGAATACGCAGATTGTATTCGTTTGATGAAACGTTTGTCCCCACATGGATTCTTTATAGAGACAAATGTGTGTGTGTGAGAATACGCAGACTGTATTCGTTTGATGAAACGTTTGTCCCCACAAGGATTGTGATTCGTTGCCCCTGAAACCTTCATGCAGTTTAATCTGGTTAGGGGAGGTATATTTCCCAACAAGGATTGTTTATAGAAACAAATGTGTGTGTGAGATAATACGCACGCTGTATTCGTTTGATGAAACGTTTGTCCCCGCAAGGATTGTGATTCGTTGCCCCTGAAACCTTCATACAGTTTAATCTGGTTAGGGGAGGTATATTTCGCACAAACGCGTTGCAAATAGCTGATATACGGACGAACAATGGCAATGTCTTTATTACAATTGACTTAAAGGCGATTGATCATCCTTCCCTCTATCTCACTCTGTATGTACTGTAGGTATGTAAAACAATCTAACAGTTAATAGATAGTTTCTACATACATACAGTGCAGTAGTAACATACTTTTCCGCTTTGTCGTACCCAAGAAATGACATCTCGCACCCCTTGGGGTGGGGACTAACCACAGATTTGAACCCCTGCTCTGTATCATGCTATATTTATTTATTTATTTATTTCGAATATTTCTATAGCGCCTCTTCAAGCCTACTACTACTCAGAGGTGCTCCCGACTACAGCACTGATACTGTGTCAGAGTTTTCACGCCGAAGCGCCACGAGCAATAAGGCGAGTGAAGGACTTGCCCAAGGTCCGTACGCAGCGGCTAGAGTGGGATTCCTGCTGGTATCAATAAGGCAAACATCCTGAAGCTGTAGAGAGTGCAGCACTCCTTGGCTAGTTTTATAGTTTTAATTCTGCTAAAAAAAATTGCTGAAACAAAATTGACACTGTAACGTTTTGCACACGACTTTATTTACAATTCTGCACACAAACCAGCAAACGTTTGAGGGAACATTTGCTAGAGTCATAACTAATACATCAAAATATGAACATATAACCTCTGTGTTTAAATCCTTGTATTGGCTTCTTGTTCAGCGAAGAATTAGTTTCAAATTGGGGCTCATCGTTTATAAAACTTTGACTTCCGGCCAGCCACAATGCTTAAAGTCAGTTCTTACTCCCACACTTACCATAAATCAACACGGTCATCTGATAATCTATGTCTGATCATACCTAAATCTAGAACTGTTCTTGGTGAACGAGTTGTTTTCAGTTGCTGGACCTAGTTTTTGGAACCCTCTCCCTGTGTCTGTGCGCTCTCCTAAATCATTTCGTTCTGAACTTGAAACTTATCTCTTTAAAATTGCTTAAATTTGCCTATCCACCATATGCTGCATCTCTGTCTTACAAACTGATCTTCTGGATATTGACGTGATTATCGCTTGGTTTTGGTATGCCATCAGTTGATGCCTTGTGCATTATACACCGGCGCAATAGAAGTTACTAATTGCATTACGATACATTACTAATATAATACATTACCTTTGTCTCTATAGACAATCTTTGCAGAGGCGAATGGTTGGTTAAGTTATAGACAGCCTAGTTAGGCTCACATATGCACACATATGCTTATCTCCATAGGCACTCCTTATGGAAACAAATGTCTTATCAATAATATTAAATACAACCTGCATAATTATTATGGGAGACTGAACCACACTTGACTCCACAGCCAAACCTTGTGGGGACCAATGATTTTGAAGTTATGCGTGAAATTACTGTGTACATATTTATTCGTTAATGAAAATATCACTTAAGTCACTGATCAGGCTACTTATATTTAATTTAGTTTGATAATTTCTAACATACTGTCACTGCAATATTTAAATTAAATGCAAAATGTAATTTGTGCTTTTAGAGACAACGAAAAAGATAAAAAATATTGTATAGACTATGAACATTTCCATAAAGAAATCAATTCGTGCAATGTTCTGGGAAAAGTAACAATTTCGGAGTTTGTGTGCACGCACTCATCGTGAAATTTTGAGCTTACACAGACTAGACTGTATAAATAACATGGTTTATAGTCTATATTTGGTTCTCTCAACTGGTCAGCCCGAGGCCTGAGCTGTGTTTCATAAAGTAAGAACTGTCTTGTCACACGCAAAAATGCTGAAACTTCTTTGAAATGGCCTTATGTCTATACTGTCAAAGTGCCAAATATGTTTGGCCAGCCGGTGTCACGAACTAGAGGATCCCCGAAATTGCGTATCCCCCTTAGCGAAATGGATTATCCGGTTTAGTTTGAATTATTGGCGGTTTCTAAGTGTATTCAGTCGTAATGTTTGGATTTATTGTACACATAAATTTTTTAAGTTGCATATCTTTATCTTGTACGTCAACCTGAAAATAATTTACTTGGTTTTGGTGATTTTGACTGGATTTTCGTCTTGGCTATCGTGATGCGTAGGACGACGGGGGATAGAACGGTTTATCCCCCGGATACTCTATACCGATTTATTCCATCCGCGGATATGCTCTATGGGGGATAGTCTATTTCGTGATGTATACCGGTGTCACCAAATTCAAGGTGTGCAGGGAATGTTATTCATTTCAAATAATTATGCTTGTACACCACTGTTACGGCCTATCTGGGACAGATCCCGACAGTCTTCAATCATTAGATTTAGTACTGGCCTCCATTCCTCCCTGACCGGCAGTATATGAGGTGAGCTTGGGTTGGCTAAAAGCTCAAAGTGGAAGTTACGGATGGTCGATCCGTAGCCGACCAAACGACAGAATAACAGATATCCCAGGCCCGTGTTAAGGGTCCTTGGGGCCCTGGAGCACTCTGTCATGTTGGGGCCCCTCCGTCCCATCCCTCCTCCTGTCTTCCCTTTTCATCCCCTCCTACCTCTTTCCTCTCCTCCCTCCCTTCCCTCTTCCGTAATTTAGAAATATTCAAATCGGCTCAGACTACAATCAAACACAAATTCAAGAACAATAGTAAGCACATTACTTTTACTCACGCAAATTTCGCATCATTACAGAGCAACAGCTCAGTGCAAAACTCAGTAAATGGATTGTCAAATTATTTTACTCTATAGTCAGTATTCATATTGGCTTTTTCATCATCAAACTGTCAACAAACATGCAAACGGTTTATGGATACAGGCAGCAGGCTACAGCGACTCTGTCACTGCATCACAGTGATCACATTAGGGTTCTAGGACTTTTCGCCCCCGGAAGATTCGCCCCCGGAAGATTCGCCCCCGACATTTCGCCCCCGGGAAGTTTCGCCCCCGAAAGATAACTCACAATAGAGTAGATATCTTAAACGGGCGCTATATAAATGTTCTGAATAAATAAAATAAATATATTTTGAACAAATGATACAAAACACGATCTGCCGACAATTTTCGGCTCACTACCATCCCTGTATAGGCCTACTTAATTTCCACTCACAGTCATAGCGCTCGTGAAATAGACTGGTGGCCTACGCTTGGCCTTCGAGTGGCGCTTTAGAAGTTTGGAGATAACGATTACGATTACGATAGGCATACTATCAGAAACTATACTACTTTGAAAGAACGTCGTCAGTTTTGGGGTGTTAACACTTCGAGATTTCACTTCACTTGTTCGCGCTTTGCAGCACATTTAAACAACCCACTGGCGTAGGCCTAGGCCTACTTGTGAGCACTCGACATTATTGAATGATTCAATGCTTTAAGTTGTAATGACAGAAACTAGAGCAAAGTTGCCGTAGTTAGTTAGCTACGCGCAAGTCGGCACAACACGTAAACGAAATGATTATGTAACCACAGAGATAATTAAAATATTTAGTCGACATTAGTAGGGCCTATTCAGGCTGAGTGCAAAGTAAGGTGACTTGTCGCCACATTTTCGCCAAAATTATTTTCTTTTTTTTACCAACAGTTAATTCAATTTGCATTTTGAGATGCAAAAAAACGACTCATATTTGGGGGCCCCTTAGTCGTCGGGGGCCCCGGAGCATGTGCTCCGTGTGCTCCAATGGTTAACCCGGGCCTGAGATATCCGTTATTATATTGTTTGATTAGAACAAATCCACTTGAATAACATACTAAGTGCAGAAGCGTGAAGTAGCTACAGCAACCGTTATAGTAGTGAGATTAGAATAAGACATGACATTTGTAATTTATAGTGTAATGTAATGTAATGTAAATCTTCGAAATTTCTCAGCGCCACACAAAAGCCACGTCAGGGAGACCAGCTTATTCACCGGCGCTATACAATATCAAGTCCGCAATAGCCATGTCTGCCTTATCCATTCCGGTGCCAGGTCAGAGTCCGGGGAGGTCAAGCCGAGGAGACAGCAGGGTGCTACGGTGGTAATCGGTGATGATGGTGGCTGTGTGGTGGCGCAGAAATGGAATCAGGGTATGACAGCTTAAAGAGTTAAACAGCTTATAGTGGCATACAGGTACATGTAGCAACTTCATTGTGTGTTTGAGTATCTGCGTTAGAGTGATAATTTCATAAACTATTTGAGGAGAAATTTAAGGAAAATGATTATAGCATAAACTATTTACAACATGAATAGTTCAAGGCGTTTCTCTGTGGATGAAAGACGTCTTATTATGCAACTTAATCTGGCCGGGGAAAAGTGCACCGTGATAGCCAGCTAGATAATGTGAATTATATAGCATTAGGCCCTATTATTATTATTATTATTATTATTATTATTATTATTACGAACATTTTTAACGCGCGCAAGTCACACAGAAATGCGAATCTGAGGCGCGGTTAGTTAGCCGCCACATGCAGAGCAGTTAGATTTCCATATGTTTGAAAGCGTGTGAGAAATAGTGAGTTTTAAGGCGTTTCTTGAAAGAGGAAGTAGAGGTCGAGCAGCGGATAAATACTGTGAATAAGCTGATTCCCGCTACTTCGCTCTTTGGGGCTCTGTAGAAACCTCGAGATTACGATTTCGATTACGATTACTGTACTTCCGATGGCGTTCCGAAATACATTGCAAGATGCAAGAGGTAAACAATCCCAAGCAGCTGGTGCCCTAGCGTTTATGGACAGATTAATAGATGAAGACAGAGGAATCAACGCATTAGGCCTTCAGCGTTTATTGCTTAATGAACCTGCGTACTCATAAACTCATTAATAGCCACATCAAGTGCACGCGCGTGCAGAGGTGGGAAGCGGCGCCGCCCGAATTCAACGTATGCTGAGATCGAGGTCACTGACATTGTCGTTAACGCTGAAATCGCCCTGTACACCACTGTGTACACCGTCTACCCTAGCGCCTACGACAGACGCCGAACATCACTGTCTTCTTATAAGAATTCACCACACTCCTCTCCACTGCTGGCAGTATACCCCTCTACTCTTTCTTCATGGGCAAAATTACTGTCCTTCATCTCTCTTTTCAATCACTAGAGTATACTGTCCTAAAAATATTTGAACTATACCTGAAGCTCACGCAAAAAATTCATGGTTCAATTGTCTCCTTCATGCTCTCAAATCATCTCGCAGTCGTCTGGAATGAGCATAGGCCTACAGACGTTCTGGTGATCTCGCTGTATTTAATTGACTTAAAACCTTGACTAATAGATACTACAGCCAACTTCTGTCATCCAAAAAACGCCTCTTCTCATCTCTTGTTCACTCAATTCCATCCAATCCTAGAAATCTTTGGAAAACCATAAACAATGTTCGTCACCATGACTCCTCTCACCCCTCCCAAACTATGGCACATGTATCCATTGCCGACTCCTTTGCATCATTCTTCACTGACAGTTTTCTCCCTCCATGTCTCACAACAGACTCTCCTATAAAAAAAATCAACCTCTATCAACTCTGCCCCCCCCCCTTAGGCGACCACTACGACGCAAATTGAATGCAGTTTCACTAGAATGACTAGATCAGTTCGAAATTATTTGACGAACATTGCATGTAAGTATTAAGGTCTAGTTCTCTTAAATCAGCTGAATTTGGCTATTTATTCTTTGGAGAATGGACAAGTCCATACAATATTTTATGTCTGTATATATATATATATATATATATATATATATATATATATATATATATATATATATATATATATATATATATATATATATATATATATATATATATATACATACATATATATATTTTCTGTATCTAGTTTCCGCCTGCTGCATATATGTTTGTTCACGAAACCTGTCGATTCCGTTAACAATCGATCATGTAGGCGCTCTACAGTGTATATATATATATATATATATATATATATATATATATATATATATATATATATATATATATATATATATATATATATAATTGTTCTGAATTAGCTTGTTCGCTATGTGGGAAGACTTTCCACTTTAAATGTTGCCCGACTGATGGGTAGACCCGGCATCGTGGTTGTGTGCATCTTGCACTACGGCCCTATTTCCTTTCAATCGTATAATTGATAACAGTGCATTTGTTAGGTACGCTTCGTCGGCCATACGAATGCTAATCACATTAATAATAATAATAATAATAATAATAATAATAATAATAATAATAATAATAATAATAATAATAATAATAATAATATATTTTCTTTATTTAAGCGCCTGCTAACCGCACTGCGCTTTACATGTACAAGTTATGCGATAAATCTTAACTACTAACAGAACAGACAGCCTGCAATACACGGCGCAATTGCAGCCTACAAAGCTGTCCGCCTACGGGGCTTGAACTCGCTACCTCTCGCACTCTACGCCAGATGTTATCCAATGCGCTATCGGTGATGCTAATCATTGCTACGACTCCTTCACTGAGTCTTAGGAGGATAAGCTCTCTTAAACTTCGACATTAGATAAAGCTTTTTCACTCGTATCATTCATTTCTTCTCTTTCTCGCTATTGTCTTCCTTACTTACTATCGACTCACTGTATAGACTACATTGACTGAGGGATTCACGCTATCTGTACCTTGTCTGTGTCAGTTATCTATGTTATGATAATATCATAAACACTTGGCTTATCCTTCTATTTTTTCTTCATAGTGGCTTCGCTCTACCTCTCTTCTTTCCTCTTCACCTTCCTCCCTTCTATCCGCCCACTGGATTCACTAGACTTACTCAGAAATTCATACTAACTGCACCCTATTAGTTGCTTGTGTCATGTATATTATGAACACTCAGTTTATCCTTGCAGTAGCTTCTGTTTGATTTAATTTATTTACCACGGAACTGTATTCATGTATTGCTTTTAGCCAGGACTCGATCTGAATTACTAGGCCTACCTCTAGATGAGACGCTACCATTGTAGTTGCATTGAACATGGATCGATTCGGTTCTACATATGTTTTTGATGACTACGTCATGTAATGGGTCACTAGCTGTCCACGTCAACAAAGGGTTTTGGTCATATGACTGCTATATAGATGAGCTAATTAGTTTAATGCTAGATGAGACTCTTGTGCCATTAGATTTTTAAATAGGCTAGACGTGAACTTCAGCGGTATTGGATGATTGTGTCATGAGCTCGGTCTATAGCCAACCACCTTTAGAAAGATTTTGTCTCTGTAACTAATATACTGATACACTCATGATTTGATTCATTTATTGCAAGATGAGACTTCTTTACTATATGTTCACTAGATAAGTTAGACCTGGACTACAGCTCATTCATTTATTGCTATTCATTCGTTACTATTTGTACTATTTCTTTACTTCTGTGGTCTGACTTGGAATACAGCTGTATTTTAATGACAATGTCACGTTCTCAGTTACTAGCTGTCCACCCTATAAAAAGGGTTTGTAAATGATATACCCATGATCTGGTTCGTTTATTGTAAGATGTGACTTCTGTACTATTTATGTAGCCTACTAAATAAGTTAGACTTGGACTACAGCTGTATTTTGATAACAGTGTCATGTACTCAGTCACTAGATGTCCATCTCTAAAAAAGGGTTTTGTTTTTGTTACTGATATACCCATGATCTGGTTCGTTTATTGTAAGATGTGACTTCTGTACTATTTTTGTACTAAATAAGTTGCACTTGGACTACAGCTATATTTTGATAACAGTGTCATGTACTCAATCACTAGATGTCCATCTCTAAAAAGGGTTTTGTCTTTGTAAATGATATACCCATGAAGCGAACAAAGGTACGGCCTGTGCTGCTGCTACTATAAAGCTATGCCTTGCATCGAGTTTCCCAGTCGTCGACTAATTTTGATAAACTATCAGAGACGTTGTTCTGTCGTTGTTGGTGGCTGTTCAGTCGTTTTGTTGTGATATACATTTTAAGAAGTTGTGTCTGCGGAAAATGAAGAAAGCCAGGGTCTGCATTGAGGTAATTGCTACAATACTATTATTTCAGTAGTTATTATAAATTTATGTGAATTTGTCCAGATTTTCGACCATTTTTACAAAATCTACCGTGATATTTTTGGCCTTTTACCGTGAATTTCTACTGTCCCTAATTATTAATATACGCGTATTTAAAGAAATAAAACGTTGTCACGAGGCGCTGATCACATTATTCCGTTATTATGAGACTTTCACTGGCTTTGGATAAAAAAGTTCCATTTCGAAATTGCATCTCTGACATTTAAAATTGTGGTCAATAATCAGCCGTCATATCCAAGTGGACTTATTGCTCGGTACAATCTGAAGCTTTCTATGCGATCTGCAGACAAGCATTAATTGGCTATGCCAGATAACAGGTCTGCTAATGGAATGCGATCTTTTTCATATGCAGCACCTTATACGGTAATATCTGTAATTTTCTCCCTCATGACCTACGTTTCATCATTTTGAACTTTTCAGAAAGAAATAAAACAATCTATTCCCCCTTAGTCATTTCAATCTTTGATTACTGCCTTAATGATTTCGACCACTGCTAACACTATGGACTTCCTTTCACATAGCTTGTTTTCATATCTGTTTGTTTGGTGCGTGGCGGGTAAGACAATTTTGTGTTGAGGAAGTCGTCACCGATGTCTTTTTAGGCAGCGAAATTGAAATTAAATTGTTATTTTATTGTATATGGTCTATTAATCCTATCTTGAATATACGCACTAAAATTTAAACCCCTTGCATTAAGTTTTATTAACGTTAATTATAATTGCCACATTCTGTCCAAATGTGCAAATTCACAGCGTCACTTTGGTAATAGGCCTATTAAACTGTCGGTGTTTGATTTTATATGCATAAACAATTTTGTATCATATACAGAAATGAGCTTGACTGAGAAGTAAGAAACATAAAGAAACATTTTAGGCCCTACTATATCTAAAATGAAACTAGATTTAAAAGTGTTAGTACTAGTTCAACAAATAAAACTTTATTTCCAGCTAGATCAACAAACGCTATTTTTTTATTTGCAGATATACCAATGCGGCGATCAGGTCAAAGCAAAATGGACCAATGGAAGATTCTATTCAGCTAAAATCATGAAACCATTTGAAGGTCTGATTGACATTGATTGTAGTTTAATTATCTTTGTTTATTAAAATGTAATTTCTGTATTTTTCGCAAACAATTATGGTCTTGGAGGTTGTCTAGAAGCTCCATGCTTTCTAATCGAGTGCATTGTACTAAGTTTTGTGGTATCACTTCCTCATATAAATATATCAACTGTAGCATTGTACAGGGGTGAGGACTTGGGCCAATCCACTTTTTGGCCTCTATTTCTGGACTAAAATTGCTTCATCCAGGGAACAAATTATTCAAATATGCAGATGATTGCATATTTGATTATATTGTGATTCCTGCCTCAAACATTACGACGACTCACTCTGAACGTGCCCACATAGTTCTAGAATTCGTGACTTTGGGTTATAAAATTCTTAAAAATTCGCGAGTTTTTGGCCTATTTTAAAATTCGCAAAAATTCGTTAGGCCATTGTTGGGTCTTTTTACATTGACAGTGACGTTTTGCAAAAACAGCGTAAGTAGCAAGAAATGTGAAGACGTCATGATTTGTTGTGTCAAACTACTGCTTAGAATTTAATGTAAAATTCAAAATAAAAGTTTATTACGTAACGAATTAATTTAGTCAAAATCTGATTTCTTAATGATGAAAGAACATGGATCGCTGTGGAAGTAGGCCTATGTAGCAATTTTGGAGGAGATGGAAAGGGTAGGCCTTCGGGAGCATTGCATGGCAAAAATACAGAAACCATAGTCAAGTGGTAAGAGTGGGCTGTTCCTGACTCAGAATCAGAGAACGATGAAATAGAAGACACAGCTCAGTGAACGTTGTCAATAATTAAATCAAATTTCTAAATAATCTTTTATGATTTTAAACGAACTACAATATGAAAAGTGGTATGTGAAATAAACGATTATTTGGCTTGATTTCAACTGTAGGCCCTAACAGTCTAAACTTCTAAAGCTGCAAATGCCAGTGACGTAGCTAGGATATTTTGCGCCCGGGGACAAACTATGAAATTGGCACCCCCTGTTTATTTCACATTTTATAAATACATCGAATGGCAGTTTAAATTTTAATCAAATAGAATATGACGACTAGGCCTACAGATAGCATAGGCCTATGGTGCCAATTAGTGCTCAATGAGGCGACAAAATCATCCTTGACAACTTGTTTACAAGCAGTGAGAATATAACTGGATATTTTGGGCGCCAAAATTAAATCTTTTAAATTTATTTTGGATAAATTAGTTAAAATTGTATCCAAATTAAGAGTAAAATTATGTATTTTAACCCTCACTTTAGCGCCCTCTCTTTGGCGCCCGGGGACGCATGTCCCTCTCTGTACCCCCTATGGCTACGCCTCTGGCAAATGCAGCCAGTTGCTCAAACATACAAATTTCTCAAAATTGTCAGTTGACAAAGCTGCTCTCTTTTTGTTCAAAACTGAATTCTTATTTTAGATAGATTTTTATTAGGTAGGCCCTACTTTGCGTTAATGCGTTAAAAAAATTAATCGCAAAATTTATTAACGCGTTAATCGCGGGCGTTAACGGCGATTAACGCGCAGCCCTATTAAAAAGTTAAAAAGTAAACAAATAATAATAAAAAAATTGCCATGAGAAATAATTCTATTATTTTATTTTTTCACGAATTTTAACGAATTTTAAAACTGCAGTTTTAAAATTCGCTAAAATTCGTGATTTAAGAAAAAATTAAATTCATAAAATGCGAATTCTCGAACTATGCTTGCCCACATAGCTGAATGGGCTAGAAAATGCAACTTGTGCCTAAATCATAGCAAGTCTTGTAAAATCATAATCAGGCGTCTTCTAACCAAAATTCAAGATACCCCTCCACCAATCGCTGGGATCGTACGTGTAAATAAAATCAAAACTTTAGGTGTCACTCTTTCAGAAAGAATTGGGTTCTCCTTGCACATTAACAACATCTGTAAAACAGTTGTATAGCTTCACAATCCTTTTTGCTCTGCGAGTCCTGGTTTCGCATGGATTAACTGGAATCCGCCTCCATGATGGTGTACGTTCCACTACAGTGGCACGAATATTATGCTCATCAGCAGTCTGGTGGGGTTTTACCAATGGTGGGGAGAGAGAGAGAGAGAGAGAGAGAGAGAGAGAGAGAGAGAGAGAGAGAGAGAGAGAGAGAGAGAGAGAGAGAGAGAGAGAGAGAGAGAGAGAGAGAGTCAAACGACAGGAGTATCTGCCAACTGATACTCCTACATTTGACATGTTGTGTTCTAGGGCGGACGATGCTCTCTTTGCTGCAATCCTTTGGGACCCTGGGCATGTCCTCCATGATTTGCTTTCTCCGATAAGAATATCTGGGCACTCTCTTCGCCCTCGCTCACATAATCATGAAATACCGCGATGTGATACCCTGACAATGTTATTTCATGATTTTTATTTCAATTTATTACTTCTATGTTTCATAATCAATGCTTCTTGCTACTGTCCCATTGTGCGTTTGATAAAGGTGTAATATAGAATATAGTTACTTACTTACTTACTTACTTACTTACTTACTTACTTACTTACTTACTTAATTACATGTAGGCTAATGTGATATTAGGTGGATGCATGGGTACCGGCCTGCTATTCCGTGTCCGCTATGCCGGGGTCCGCCATTCCAGGAGTCCGCCGGAATATACATACGTACAACATACATACATACAACATGCATGCATACAACATACATGCATACATGCATAATGCATACATATTATTAATGTATGTATGCATACATGAACAATACATACATATATACATAAATGCATATGTATATATATATATATTAATACACATAAATGCACATAATTATACATTAATACACATATAAATGCATACATACATACATACATACATACATACATACACACATGCATACATGCACACATACATACAAACATACATACAAACATACATACATACATACATACATACATACATACATACATACATACATACACACATACATGCATACATACATACATACATACACACTTCGCTCGGCTGACCAGGCCGAGCTCTTGGTCCTCCGCACGCGGGCAGCCATTATGCAGCGTCGCTCTTTTTCGGTCGCTAGCCCTGCAACCTGGAATGGCCTCTCTGTTGCGCTCCGCCTGGTACCTATGGCTCAATCACTTTGTTTCATGCTAACTTAAAGACTGTTCTCTTTATCCGTGGTTGATCTACTCAGGAATGCTCCTGAGTAGATCATCTTTAAGGGGCGCTATATAAATGCTCATTAATAATACATCCACACATACAATCACACAACGTACAAACATACATCTAATCGGTTTTCTTAAAGTTTCTTTAAATCCATCAAAGACTCAATTAATTTGGTTTGGCACTCGTCAACAAGTGGCCAAGATTGACTACTCTCTTTTATCTCAAAGCTTTCCTTCTTATACCTTCTCTACATCTGTTCGTAACCTGGGTGTCATTCTTGATAGTTCCTTTCCTTTTCTGGCCATATCTGTAATCTCACCCGCTTGTGCTACTACCATATCCGACGTCTGAAAGCTATCCGAAGATCTGTCTCCTCTCCAGTCTTTACCTCCATTGTCCATGCCTTTGTCTGTTCTCTCATGTGTACTGTAGGCCTAACTCCCTCTTTGTTGGCCTCCTCAAAGTCCGTCTCTCCCCTCTACAATCTGTTCTTAACGCTGCTGCCAGACTAATCGCCCGTCTCCCACGTTTCTCCCATATTTCCACATTCATGTTTGAACATCTTCACTGGCTTCCTCTTACTGCCCACATCCAACTAAAGGTTCTTATTCATATTTTCCGATCTTGCCTGCGACTTGCTCCTAAATACCTATCTGACTCCATATCTCTTCCCGCCTCAGCTGGCTCCCTTCGCTCTCTTCGTTCCTCTGATCGTCATGACTTGCCTGTTCCCCGAGTGAGAACTTCCATGGCCCAGTCTAGTTCCTTTGTTAGTATTGGCTCTTCTTTGTGGAATCAGGTTGCTCCTTCGGTTTGGCCTACACTACTATCTAGTGGTCCTGTCACAGCTTTTCGTTGTCTTAAAACTTGTTTTTATTTCCGAGGACTTTCGCACTGCATATAAAAACCTCACCTCTTGCTATCTCTCCACGGGCCTTTCACTCAAAACTAAAAACTCTGCTCTTTGACAAATCCTATTCCGATTCCTCCTCTCCTCCCTACCTCCCTCGCCGTTTCAACTCTAAACATCACCCACCTTAGCCGTCTTACTGTCTGCCTGACTGACTCTTTTGGATCTTCACCTGTAACCGATTTGACCCCCCCCCCCGCCAATCTATTTTAATTTGACTAAGCGCCTGTGAATAAGCTGGTTACCGCGACTTCGCTTTTTTGGGAGCTGGAGAAATCTCGAGTTTACGATTACGATAATACATGTAACACACAATGAATACATTCATACATACATACATGCAAACGCTTACCTACACGTACATATATACATTTACACACATGAAATCACAATTATATACTTTATACATACACAGCTGCCACATGCATACATACACATATATACAAGACAACATACATAGGCCTACATTACACTTAATAGAAATGGCTGCCTCAGATCTAGCTTAAGGAACTGCTGAAAATATGTATCTTTTATGTGTATATATATGTATGTATGTATGCAGTTGTGTATTTATGATTGTATGTATGTGTGCATTTATATGTTTATAATTGTATATATGTATGTAAGCATTTGAATTTATCTATGCATGTGTATATGTATGTATATATGTACATTGTATATATTATCCATATATATGTGTGTATGTATGTATGCATTAATGTATACATATATGTTTATGTATATATATTTGCATGCATATATGTATGTATGTATAAATGTATGCATATATATATGTATATATGTACATTGAATATATTATCCATATATGTGTATATATGTATGCATTAATGTATACATATATGTTTATGTATATATATTTGTATGCATATATGTATGTATGTATAAATGTATGCATATATATATGTATGTATATATATATAAGTATATATATAAAAGATTGCTGCTGCACAGCTCATGTACTACCTGGACAAAAATTGCCTTCTCCCCACTTTCCAGTCGGGTTTCCGTTAGGGCCATTCCACAGAAACCCTGTTAATCCGCCTCCTATCTGACATATATAATACGGAGCCATAGATCCCAGGCCACTCTCCTTGCGCTGTTTGATGTGAGGACTGCGTTCGACACTGTCTATCACGACATCCTCTTGCAGCACCTATCCATTTCCTTTGGCTTCTCTGGTAATGTTTTACATTGGCTTACCTCATTTCTACAAGACCGCTCCTTTATGGTGGCCCACGGATCCACTAGGTCTCCTTGGGTCCCTGCTCATTTTGGCCTGACTCAGGGCTCCGTCCTCGGCCCCCTTCTTTACATAATCTACACTTCAGACCTTGAAGGGGCGCTATATAAAACTGCTATAATAATAATAATAATAATAATAATAATAATAATAATAATAATAATAATAATAATAATATATGTATGCATATATATATACATGTACAGTATGTATGTGTGTATATATGTACGAATGTATCAGGACATTTTATATAGCGTATTTTTAATATCTCATAAAAGTAGTGCTGGGGGGTAATGGCATGTCCTCTGGGGGGTAATGGCAGGGCGGTAATGTCCAGGAATATAACAAGGTCAAAACCGTGTGTCTTCTGACTCAAAGTGTGCAGTTGGCATTGTCCAGTGTGCAGTTGACATGTCTTGAGTCTTTTGAAATACAATACAATATATATAATTGTGTAGTATGAAGTTTTGAGTGATTAGCTTAATCACGAGATCAACATAAAACCTGAATTTTAATTTCCAGTTCATTACAGTTTGACGTTCAATTAAAATGAGGAAGAGTGTGTAATATAAATTTATGAGTTGTTTAGATATTGGCATAATAATAAGAATGCTGTTTTTGCCAATGTCTTATTTAATTAAGTAAAATCTAAATGTGAACATTTGCAACACAATTTTTCATCTCAAGACTTGCTCTCAAAACGCTGGCATGCTGGCGAAGGCCCTGAGATGAATATAAAAACATAACAAAACAAATGATTTTTTCTGTATTTACTGATTAGTAACCATATTTTAATTTATTAGGTGGATTTACAGTAAAGTTTGATGATGATGGCATTGAACACAACTGTACACTGCGTGAAATCCGAAAAACATCAACATCATCAAATAGTCAAAATGCGCCATCTTCTAGCATTACAACGGCAACAAACAACAGGCAATGGCTAAATAAGTGGCAAAAGAAACGTGCACAGTTGGAAAATCAAGAACTTGTGGCAAACATAGTTCCAGACGAACTAGACTTGCTTGTTGCAGACACGTTACATAAATCAGCATCAACTGATATTGCAGCAGTAGCAGAATCACAAGCATCTGATGTTGCATCATCTGATCCAATAGTATCAGCTTCGTCAGCAGTACAGAATCCAGCACCATCGTATTCAGCATCAGCTCTAGCAACATCAGGAGGAACACTATCAGATACATCAGCATCCGGTGTGGCATCATCTGATCCAATGGTATCAGTTTCGTCGGCAGTACAGAATCCAGCACCATCGTATTCAGCATCAGCTCTATCAACATCAGGAGGAACACTATCAGATACATCAGCATCCGGTGTGGCATCATCTGATCCAATGGTATCAGTTTCGTCGGCAGTACAGAATCCAGCACCATCGTATTCAGCATCAGCTCTATCAACATCAGGAGGAACACTATCAGATACATCAGCATCCGGTGTGGCATCATCTGATCCAATGGTATTAGCTTCGTCAGCAGTACAGAATCCAGTACCGTCGCATTCAGTATCAGTTCCAGCAACATCAGGACGAACAACAGGTCCAGAAGTGGAATCCATTGAGTTTCAGAGTGAATTGACTACAATCAATTTATCTGATCTAGAAGCATTAGTAGGGACTGAATCGCTATTGGATACCTCTGGGTCGCTATTGAATACACTTGAAACTATCAACCTGTCACATTTGGCTGAAATTAATCAGGTTGATACTGCAATGATTTGCTGCAATACAATTAATCCAATTGCTGCAGCTGCACTGGATTTGACTCTTGCAACTTCAGAGGCTGCTGAGACGGCATGGGAAAGTGACCTCTCTTACGATGAAAATGGACTTGAGGACGCACCTGCTGACGAAGACATTAGTGTCATGACTTGTAAGGTATCTTCCGAATTGAAAATGAGAGTTTTCGATAAGTTGAATTCATGTTTTTTATGCGACAAATTGTTAAAAGTGAAGATCACAAGACATCTGACAACTGTTCATGCCGATCACCCTGAAGTTGCACGAGTACTGTGTAAATCTTCTAAAAGGGAAATCGCAGCAGAAATGGAGATGCTGCGCCACAGAGGAAACTTTTTCCACAATGAACGCGTGCTCAAACTTGGGCAAGGTTCCATTATTCTTGCAAGAAGACCATCTAATTTGCAAGAAGTTGATCCGAGTCAGTATGGACCTTGTCCAGATTGTTTGGCATACATTGCTCTAAGCAATATATGGCGTCATTGCCATTATCATTGTATTCGCTCTTCTGGCAGTGATGAAAAGGGCAAACGAGATATAGTCATGGAATCACAAGCATTGCAGTATTCTGTTGACACCGGTGCCTCTGCTTTATTGTGTAACACAGTATTTAGGTCATTTCGGCATGACGACATATCTCGGGCTGCAAAAAGGGATTCGCTCATTGTTGACATCGGCAACATGCGTATGAAGAACGTTGGACCCGAAAAATATGCCTGTGTTGCTAACAGAATGAGGAATGCTGCTAGACTACTACTGAAATTAAGAGAACTCGACGACAAACCAAATGGAGCAATTGCCGACTGGATAAACCCAAAATCGTTCGACAGAATACTTGAAGCGGTTGAAAGCATGTCAGGTCAGTTGGTAGACGAAGAAACGGGATTGGTACAGCTCGAGAAGCCATCTGTTGCCAAGAAGATTGGACATATTTTGGTTCAGCTGGCGGAAAGAAAGAGAGGAATTGCAATGAGGGCAGATGACGACGTTGCAGAAAGAGATGCCATTAGATTTCTTGCTTTACATAAATCCGAATGGACAAATCAGATAGCAGGAGCAGCTACAAGAACACTAAATCGACGAAAATTTAATCAGCCAAATAATCTCCCTACAACAACTGATATTAAGAAGCTGACATCTCATTTAGCAAAAGACACCACCAGAATTTTAGACAAATACTCTGAAGGCAGCAATGCAGTAGAGTATTACCGTGAACTGCAACGACTAACCTTAGCTCGTTTGCTTGTATTTAACAAGACACGACCTGGAGCTGTATCACAGCTCCCACTCAAAGCGTATAGCGGAAGACCAGATTGGCAAAGAGATGGCATACAAGACGTACGCGAAAGCATGAGCACCATGGAGCAAGAGTTATACCAAAGAATGGATATGGTGGAGATCCAGGGAAAAGCATTTAGGAAAGTTGCAGTGCTTATACCGCCTGACGTGAAGCCTGCAATGGATATCCTTGCAAACGAAAAAGTAAGAGAAGAAGCTGGCATAAAAAAACTGAACAGATATTTCTTTGCTTGTCCAGGGACCTTAACCAATATCCGCGGTGGAGATGCCCTGTCTAAAGTAGTGCAAGATGCCGAACTTGATCATTCAGATCGAGTCAAATGCACGAAACTACGCAAATATATTGCTACAGTATCGCAGATCCTTGCACTCAACAGTAACGAAATGTCATGGTTGGCAACCCATCTTGGGCATGACATTTCGGTACACAATAGCTTTTACAAGTTGCAAGAATCATCGATTGAATTGTGCAAGGTGTCTAAATTGCTGCTAGCAGTAGACCGCGGAGAAGTTGGAAAATGGGCTGGCAAATCTCTTGATGAAATAGAACCCGATGGTATGTAATAATAAATTCTAATTATTCTCCATGAGGTATTTTCTGTCTGAAATATTTATGTTGTGCATTGACGAGTCATTCTAATACATCACAAAATTAATTCCCTTAAATGTTACAATGATTTCAAGTGACAGCAAAACATGAGACGGAACTGGTTTGTATATTGCTCTATCTTTGTGTTGCTGAATAAAGTAAAGCAAACTAATCAATGGACTATATTTTCAGCCAAGTTGAAGATTTGCGACGATTTCTTTGTTCTAAGCTGCTCACAAATTGCAAAATAATTGCAAATTATAAATAAACACATTTATTGCAGATATTCCTCTGGATTTCAAGGATTCTGATGACGAACATTCAAATATGACTACAGATGGGGAACCATCCATCGGTGACTTTGCATGCAAGCCAACTGTGCAAACCAACAGTGATGATAGGCCTACAGGGAACTCCAACCAAGCCTCATCGTTACTGGTGCCATCAACATCTGGAACTAATCCATCCGTAAAACTGGGCAAGAAACGGAAAGGTTCGTGCAAAGACGCTTTGTTAAAATTCTAGGATGTTGCAACAAAGGAAATGTTGAGTAGGCGCTATTTCACAAGCTTTTTGTGTTCATTATAATATTCATAAACAGCTGAAAATTATATGTAATGTAATAAATTTTTCAGTTGCATTTAATTAAAATACACTTAGAGGCTAGAGCGTGCCATTGCAAACAAAATATGCGCTACTATTCTATTCTCTGCAGCCATTGCTGACCCAGGCCATGTTCTGCGACCCTACTTTCCTGCTGACCGAAATATCCCCATAATATCCGGTTGCGAACTCACAGTTTCACATTGCCTGAAACTTTAGATATAAGTTTAGATCTAGGATAATCGGTATTGCTGCAATATGTTTCTAAAGTCTGTGTAATCCTGTCGTGTTTCTGTCGACATGAATTTCCGAAATAAACGAATATTGATTGATTGATTGCTACAGCTGACAAAACATTTATAATAAATTAGACTGCTTTTCATAAATAGTCGGGTTATTTTACATAAATACTTATTTAAAAAGTATCTGATGATGCAACTATTTGAATGCTACCCTCATTTCTGTTTCAGGTTAACTTTACTTAATGATTCCGACCTTGATACACAGCTAATTGCATCGCTTTTCTTGTTAATTTTATCAATCAAAGCAGCGGATGATGCAAACGATGATTCTGACATAGACTGGAGCAATTCACCACAAAATTCGGATTCAGACAGCCATTCCATCAATCCTAAAACTGAAGCAAAGACAAAATCCCGTAACTATACCAAGCAACCATCTGATAAAGGTAATAATTATTTATACTATGCTCATGGAAGTTCTAATTGCTTACGCTGTTATCACTGGAACAGGAACTCACCTACACAAACCTGTCTGAACTATGGCACTATGGCAGTGATATATACAATACATATATCAAATTACAACTGATCTTAAAAGCTTGAATACTGTAGTCAACTGGGTTCGCATCGTACTGCGAAATTACTCAGAATGAATAATTTGTCATTTGCTTTGGCATATTAAAATGGTGAATATATCCAAAGTCCGTAGGCCTACTCTTTTATCTATCTGGCTTCCAGCAGCCAACATTTCTACCGATAAAACGTTTACTGTCAGAAATGGTGAATGCGCTTTTGATTTTGTTTTATCGCTTTGGTTCAACTAATTGCATGCTTTAATTTAATTCAGTCTGGTCATTTCTAATATATTGTCATTGCAATATTTAATTGCAATTTAATTAAAATGCAAAGTGTAATTTGTACTTTTAGAGACAATGGAAAAAGATAAGACTCTTATCTATGAACATTTCCATCAACAAATCAATTCCTGCCTTGTTCCGGGAAAAGTAGCGATTTCTGAGTTTTTGTGCGCTCATCGTCAAAGCTTGAGCTCTCACAGACAAGACTGGATTTCAGTGAAGAACTGCATAAACACCATGGTCCAGAAAGTTAGAAGAACTTTAAAACGCAATTAAATTTATGGAAACATTATTCCATGCGTTTTCAGTAAATGAACATATTGGGATGATTAGTCTTTCTGTTGAGAGAAAGGGTGCTTAGTTTATTGTCTTAACTGAGGCCTTTGTCTAAGTGCATTTCTGGTAAATTCAAATATTGAGCTGACTAGTTTTTCTGTTGCTTAATAGAAAATGTGCTTAATTTGTTTTCTTAACTAAGGCCTATGTTTAAGTGCATTTCGAGTAAATTCATATATTGAGCAGATTAGTTTTTCTGTTTGTTGATAGAAACATTGCATTCTGTATTGTCGTAGCTAAGGCATGTGCTTTAGTGCATTTCGCGTAAATTCATATATTGAGCAGATTAGTTTTTCTGTTTATTGATAGAAATATTGCATTCTGTATTGTCATAGCTAAGGCATGTGCTTTAGTGCATTTCGAGTAAATTCATATATTGAGCAGATTAGTTTTTCTGTTTGTTGATAGAAACATTGCATTCTGTATTGTCATAGCTAAGGCATGTGCTTTAGTGCATTTCGAGTAAATTCATATATTGAGCAGATTTGTTTTTCTGTTTGTTGATAGAAATATTGCATTCTGTATTGTCATAGCTAAGGCATGTGCTTTAGTGCATTTCGAGTAAATTCATATTTGAGCAGATTTGTTTCTATGTATTTTGATAGAAACAGTGCATTCTGTTGTGTCTTAACTAATGCCTATGTTTAAGTGCATTTCAGGTAAATTCATATACTGAGGCTGATTAGTTTTTCTGTTGGTTTTTAGAAATGGTGCTTAGTTTATTGTCTGTGTTTTAGTGCATTTCGAGAAAATTCATATATTGAGCAGATTAGTTTTTCTGTTTGTTGATAGAAACATTGCATTCTGTATTGTCATAGCTAAGGCATGTACTTTAGTGCATTTCGAGTAAATTCATATTTGAGCAGATTTGTTTCTATGTATTTTGATAGAAACAGTGCATTCTGTTGTGTCTTAACTAATGCCTATGTTTAAGTGCATTTCAGGTAAATTCATATATTGAGCTGATTAGTTTTTCCGTTGGTTAATAAAAACAGTGCATTCTGCATTGTCATAACTAAGGCATGTGCTTAAGTGCATTTCGAGTAAATACATATTTGAGCAGATTTTTTAAAATGTTTTTGATAGAAACACTGCATTCTGTTGTGTCTTAACTAAGGTCTATGATTCAGTGCATTTCAAGTAAATTCATATATTGAGCTGATTTTTTCCCTGTTGGTTGATAGAAAAGGTGCTTAGTTTATTTTCTTAATTAAGGCCTGTGTTTAAGTGCATAATTCATATATTGAGCAGATTAGTTTTTCTGTTTGTTGATAGAAACATTGCATTCTGTATTGTCATAGCTAAGGCATGTGCTTTAGTGCATTTCGAGTAAATTCATATTTGAGCAGATTTGTTTCTATGTATTTTGATAGAAACAGTGCATTCTGTTGTGTCTTAACTAATGCCTATGTTTAAGTGCATTTCAGGTAAATTCATATATTGAGCTGATTAGTTTTTCCGTTGGTTAATAAAAACAGTGCATTCTGCATTGTCATAACTAAGGCATGTGCTTAAGTGCATTTCGAGTAAATACATATTTGAGCAGATTTTTTAAAATGTTTTTGATAGAAACACTGCATTCTGTTGTGTCTTAACTAAGGTCTATGATTCAGTGCATTTCAAGTAAATTCATATATTGAGCTGATTTTTTCCCTGTTGGTTGATAGAAAAGGTGCTTAGTTTATTTTCTTAATTAAGGCCTGTGTTTAAGTGCATTTCAAGTAAATTCATATATTGAGCTGATTAGTTTTCAGTATGTTGATAGAAACAGTGCATTCTGTATCGGCATAACTAAGGCATGTGCATTTCGAGTAAATTCGTATTTGAGCAGATTTGTTTTTATGTTTTTTGATAGAACATATGAATTTACTTGAAATGCACTTAGACACAGGCCTTAGTTAATAGAAACATTGCATTCTGTTTTGTATGAACTCAGACCAATGTTTAAGCGCATATCAAGTACATGTAAATTCGTATATTGAGCTGATTTTTCCCCTATTGGTTGATAGAAGAGGTGCGTAGTTTATTGTCTTAAGTAAGGCCTGTGTCTAAGTGCATATCAAGTAAAATTCATATATTGGGCTTATTTTTGTCCTGTTGGTTGATAGAAGAGGTGCTTAGTTTATTATCTTAGCTAAGGCCTATGTTTAAGTGCATTTCGATTAAATTCATATATTGAGCAGATAAGGTTTT